>OX463756.1:66238148-66770855 GCA_949824845.1 Rhingia rostrata | reverse complement strand
ATTCTGGTTTTAACAGTCGTCTGCCTTTCTTGTGAATACGACTTGGTGCTTTACTTAAAATTTAGTCAAATGAGTCGTTTGCCTGGGTTCTGTATAGAAGTACCCAGACATTCGGAATATCCTATCCCAAATTATGAAGATCTTTGAGAAGTGATCTTACAAGATTAAATAAACTCAAGAACTTCACAATTTAATGCGAGAAAACTATTCGGTTTTGCAAAAGTTTGAGAAAGCAATTCGAATTTCATCAGAATTTCCTTAGCGATGAAACTCATTATTTGTGTAATGGATTTGGCACACAATTGACTCATCATAGATCAGTTGACGAATAAAACATCGGTCAGAAAAATAAAATACCCTCCGAAACGAAAATCCTCCCAGCGGGATAATGAGGTCAGAATGAGTGAAATTGAAAAATTTACATGAGCTGCTCTGAAATATTTTGACGTAAGTCGAACTTGAAATTTCTTGGTAAGTCAGGCCATTGAATAGAAACAGCGACTATTCGCATGTGGATTTTTTTATAAGCGACAGTCATAGGCAAAACGTTTTATGCTCCTTAACCTCGAAGACCAATGTGGACGATGTCAATAAGCGATAAGATCGGTCGAAACTGATGTGCAATCTTACTTCCGACCACAAGCAAGAAAAATGTCGGGACAAGATTGCAAGACCTGCCACCGAAGAAAGTGTGCCGGCTTCTATATGAAGACGAAAAAAGTGAAAGAAAAACGCGCTTTCCAAAGTGTTAAACGTCAAAGCCAGGGATACAAGGCCTGAATAAAATTCTTCGAAATGTACAAACAAAAATCGTAATTGTGTCACAGTCGATACTGCGAAAACGAAATAATCATTTCTGAGTGCAAACATAGTGGGCACAGGAAAACACCGACTACATATATAATCCCAAACAGAACACTAGAAACGGCAATTTTTCCTTAGACCAGGCATTCCAATGAAACTAATAGGGCATTCACACCGAACCAAAAACTGAGTTTACGCAAAAACACCTGAAACCTTGTTACGGCAGCCCTTCGTCACAGTCAATTTATATACACAGAAAACAAAATAAAACAATCAAACAATATACTTTTCAGAACGCGACGTAAGTCGCCTTTAATATTAATACATACATTAACACTTAACCACAACAAACTATCACTAACCCCCTGTTCCACCACTTACTACCACCTAACACCATCCACCCCCACTTCCTATCCGAATATCCACATCCAAGCATCGAAGTCCCAGTCAAAGCAACTATAAATAATAAAAAAAAAAAAATTTATAAATTTAATATGTACCCAAACTCAGGCAATTATAAAAGTCAAATTGCTTACCACTTGCTACCTGTTTTCATACCCAGCGTATTCTGGCACATGCGATCTCCAGCATGATCCAGCTCACTACACACCTGTGAAATATAATTTTTTTTTATCAAAACAACCAAAACACCAAAATTAATTAAATAATTGTGTACTTACTTACGATGAACGAATTCGGTGCGCATTGCACATCAATGCGTTTGGTTTGTTTACATTTTTTGTTTGACGTTTTCCACTTTTGTATTACCTTTTGCCATTATCATTCGGCGAAGAGAACTTTCTTTCGCCGTACTCGAAGGCAATAGTGCTGTGCGTGGTAGGTTTCCTTCTGTTTTGGTAGGAGTTATTATTTGAATATTGATATTGTTACATGACTTGTTATGTGTAGGTGTATGTATATTTTTATTTATATTAAAATTATATTTATTTTAGAATATGTATTTGTTAGGTTTAGTCACTTATTTATTCTTTTTGTAAAGGCATTAGACCAATTAAGTTCGACTTCGATTTGAATTGAGACAGAGCTATTGTGAACGGGTCTCACAAATTAACGAAGATGGGCGAATTGGAACTAAAATGATGAGAGAAAAGGAGAAAGCTCCACTCTGATAATTAGGCAGAATAGGTAATTTTTAAAAAAAGAGGAGAAGAGAAACATTTTTTTTTTTATACGAATGAAAGAATAACTCATAAAGAGAAAACAGGAGGGGGAGGGAAAGATATAGTGCAATCAATTGCAAGAGATGAGAACAGCTAATCCATTACCGCTCCAAAGATCGATAGCCGGTCGATGCCCTTTCTTTTTAATTTGAGCACGACACAAAAGTGGGTCAAAAAGCTGACAGCTGATCGATTGAGAGATCGAATTTTTTTTCTTCACAGTGGGACAAAAAGAATTGTCACACTTCTTCTGGGTTTTCTTGTATTTGGTAAACCGGCGAAGCACTTTTCCTTAGGAAATTAACTAAGGGCCTATATAAGGCATGCATACTGCATTTTGAAGGAGAGGCTAAAGTGAATTATTCGAATTTCGAGGCCTCTGCGACTGTGATTGGGGTGGTTTCCTGCAACAAAAAGACTGCGTAAGGACCGGGGTAACGGCCGTCAGGCGGACTCAGTGCAGTGCATGTAGGTACGCTGATATTAAGAGTGAGCCGCACGTTCAAGAATAATCGTACGTCTGGAAGTGAAATCACCAAAGATAGAAAAAAAAAAAAAAAAAGCAAGTTAATTTCAAAAAGGGGAATTTTAAAGAAATAGTGGGTGCTTCGTCAACGCCATATATATATATATATATATATATATATATACATAGACATATATACGTGATTAACTCACTAAATAACCCGAAAGTGACATATCAAGTTAAAAGTAAACTAGCAGAATTTAAGATTAAAACAAGTTAAATTATTGAAGTGAATTTAGATTAAACTTAGTTTTAAGTAATTTTAGTTTAATAACTTTTATTGTGTCCCTTCCGGACTGCTTTTTGTCCCTTCTGGACCCTATTAGTATAATTAGTGTTAGGTTATTTCTGCTTTTAATATCATTTTTGTGCGCGTTATACCACCATTGTGGAACTTCCTGAGACGATCCTTCCTTCAGTGCTGCCGGCAGAACTTCGGGGGACAATCCAAGGTAACCGTGAGTAATAGTTTAAGTTTTCTTCATTTATGAATTTGAATATACATCCATTAAGTAGTATTAAGAACAGAAATTTCCTTTTTTTTTTAGTTTTAGTCTTTATTTTAAATAAATAATGTTTGATGGCTATAATAGCACAATTTTGTGGTGAGATTTTTTTGTGATAAGATGGTGGTTTAGATCCTTTTCGTGAGTGGTGTGTGGACGGTGGGCGGGCCGTCTTTTGGGGTTTGACTTGACATGACAGGACTATAACTAACGACGACAGGATGTGACAAATACATTTTCTTTTCACTTTACAGGACTTAGATTGCGGCTGATGAGTGGTCAAGGGGCTGTCCCCCGCAAACGTGGCCACGGGGGTTAGCCATCGGATGTGTCTCGTGACACGAAGGGGTGGGAAGGCCAAACTCTGCCGATGATATCTGGCATGTTTCGGAATTGCGACGATCCTGTTCGATTGAAAGATGCCGGGAACAAGTTTATCGTGTTTAGGTTAGTTTAAGATTAGATTAGGGTTATAATTAGTTAGTGAACTAATGCCTTTTATTAGTTTTATTAGATAAGTTAGTTTTAGTCGTCGCGGTCGTTTTCCTGATATCTTTCTGTCGAATTGGCATAGATATTTGATCTTTTCTTTTACCTTTTTCTTTTCTACTTCTATCCATTTCCTTTTTAGAGTCCTTTATATCCGTCTGTGGTCAAATTAACGTAGCTTTCTTCTTCTCTTTTGTTTTATTTTTTTTTTTGGCACGAGATAAAAATGTTAGTAGAGCTGGGATGTTATGGTGAGGGGGCAAGAACTCCCCCGTCCGACGAGTATAGCTGAGCAATCACTAGCGTGCCGCGCCCTTCTCACCGACATCGAAGTTGCCCCCGTGGCTTAACAAGGCTCACAACAATGGCGCCCAACGGTTTTTTTTTTGGCTAAGAGGCCGAATTGTAACTCCAAGGGGACGATTTTCGACTTAGAAGATCGTTGCCTTGGATTTACAATAGTCTCGTCGAGATTTTTTTTATACAAACTTTTTTCTTTAAATTTCACTTTCATATCTTTTCTCTTTGATCAAATGTCGTTCAAGCTATTGATTTCAGATATGTCTGAAGGTGGCTGTCCGATCCTTAGGCTAATAGCCAATGGATTTAGTGAGGTAGCTGGAAGGCTGTTCTAGAATCGATAGCGGGCTAGAGTGGAGAATCCAAACTGCTAGCTGCTGCCCCAACAGATAAAGGCCTGGGCCTTATCTTTGGTGAGGCGTGAGCGGTGGGATTCGAAGCTGTGGCCGTGTTGGAGTATAGCCGAAATTACCCCAGCCATCCTGGTTTTGGCTAAGCCAGATACCAGTGTGGTAGGAGTATAATGGAAATGCTTCAACACTCGTCGTAATTCAGAAATAGCAGTCGCAATCAAACGAGACTTAGGGACTTACATTACGAACCGATACAGGACAGACAAACAAATTCTCCAAAATGATTGGAAAACCCGTCGTAAAAGTCTACACACCACTACGAGCTTATTATAATCATAAATATCTACAACGTCAACAAACGAATTTTCTTCAAAGCGTTAAACATTATTTATAATAAATTTTTATTTAAAGCAAAAATTTATCCTTGAAGTCTTTGGAATTTACCGAAAGGAATTTTTTTTGAAATACATTTTTATTTTGAAATATTTGGACATATTTTTTTTTGAATTTGAATAATTTTTTTTTGAATTTGAATAATTTTTTTTGAAATATTTTTTTGAAATTTGATTTTATTTTACTGCTGGTATTGCTTAGGAGTTGGCATAAGACCAACAAGTTTTTTTATTTCCCTTTCGTCTAGAAAAAGCTAAAGTTTTTTTTTGAATTTCAATGGGGGACTCAAATAAGAAGTCAGGTGCGATCCCAAAACGCATGGGTTTTGAGGCTTCAAGCGAGCTCTCTGGGATTGGGGATTTTGAGGGCAGTAGCAGAGGTTTCGAAGGGCTGGGCCATAGGCGAAACGCACTGGAAGATGGTGCGAATTGCTTATGGAGTGATCCCGGGGTAAACCCGAGGAGAATCGAACAGGGGACGAGACGACAGAGGGTTGACACTCATACACTAGATATGACAGACTTAACGCTCTACTCTTACGATTTTATGAGGTTTAACCCCGATGACCAGACAAAACGGCGAAACGAACACTATACACAAGACACGACAAACGCGAAGGGAGTTCCTCCTATGAAAGTGATTCAGGAAGAATCCGGGAGTGAACCCCAAGCTCTGTCAATAGACAACCAAGACTTACGACATGAAACCACCAAACGAACTTCAACAAACAAACGAAGACCCATGGAACGACAAGATGCTACGAACATTGGACAAGAGTCACCCTCCAACAACGAATACAGAACAGAAAAGGAACGAATAAACAGAAAGCAACTAACGTATGATACGGACGATGACGTAGTACGAAAACAAGCACAAAAAGAAGACGAACAAATAACAATGAAAATACATGAAGTGGTCTCTAGTGCTGTAAAGGAGAATCAGGCTAAAATGATGTCAGTCTTTGAGCTATCGATGAAGAGTTTAATGGTAACTTTTCAGGATAGCTTAAAGACTGTTAACGATAAGATTTGCGGCTTAGAGGATACCTTTGCAACACAAAGAGACTCGCCAAATGTGACCGACAGACAATCTACTATGACAAGGGACAATCACAGAACGCCAACAACAACACCACCGATAGACAGAACTAGACAATCTACTAGGGCGGACCACTTAACCGCTAGAGATACGGGCAGAAAAATTGAAATGCCCATACACAAATGGGGGGTTAAATTCGACGGTACTTCGAAGACGATGTCCGTCGAAAGCTTTATTTTTAGAGTCGAAACTCTCCAAAGGAAAAGTGCGATAGCAGATGATCATTTGTTCGACCAATTCCACCATCTTCTTTCGGGTCCAGCCGAAAAGTGGTTTTGGCAATTTTTAGAAGAAAATGAGAGTGACGAAGATCTTAATTACCACGATCTAAAAGCTAGTTTGGTTAAGCAGTTTAGACACAACAAGAGGGACCATGAGATCTTAAGAGCGATAATGGAACGTAAGCAGCTACCCCAGGAATCATACGACGAATTTTACTCTGACATACGCGCACTGACACTTCAAATGACAAACCGACCACACGAACTCGACCTCATCGACATTATTAGACAAAATGTAAAGGACCGAATCGCCAACTTGATATTTGGCTGCTCGATTACATCCATACAGGATTTACGCGAACAATGTCGACGAGCAGAACGACATCTGACAAGTCGAGAAGTGCGCTTTAGACGAAACGTGAACGAACTTGGCGAGCATTTAGATTGTGGGACAAAAGACGATTCACAAGACAACTTAGAAGACGAAGGACTGGAGATTGCCGCCCTCCACTCGCATCGAACAAACCGACCGACAAAATACTTTAATCCAGACAATACGAATAGGACTGAACGAACAAATACGAACCGAGCGGACACTTACAGGACAACTACAGGGACGACGATTCCACCGGCATGTCCTTCTAACTTCCACACACTTACTTGTTTTAGTTGTGGCCAGGGAAATCTTAGCTTTAAGTGTCTTCGGTGCCAGGAAAACAAGATGGTCGGCGGAGCCTCCGGGAGCAATCTGCCGATGACCGGAACTGTCCCGGCGAAGAAGGAAAGCTCGGAACCATCACCATTTTAAAGAGTCCTTTAAGTAAAACAGATTCTTCCACCAAAAATCCTGCTCCTCAACGGAAAAGCCTTCACCAAAGAATCTTGGACTACAACCTTGCCCGTAAAAGAATTTTTGGCGAAGAAGTGACATGGCCGGTGGGAAAGAAAAGAAATTACATTAAAATAAGTAGGTTAAGGGAAAAGTGCAATAGACATAAACGCCGATTACATAAAATTTTAGCTTCTGTGATAACGGTAAACGACGATAACAGACCCTACGCGAAGGTAAGAGTAGGCGAAGAAGAGATGGTAGGGCTGTTAGATAGCGGAGCGTCAGTCAGCTGTTTAGGTAAAGGAGTATTACAACTTTTAGACAGACATAAAATAACGATGACTAAAATGACGACCGACATAAGAACAGCTGACGGGAAACACCAACAAATTCTAGGACGATTCAAAATTCCAGTCTCCTGGGGTAGCCAATTACACGAAATGGAACTGTAGTGACACCCTGCACTCGCGGTAAATCATTTGAATTGTGGATTATATAAAAACACTAAACATAATGTATTTCTAACAATTAAATGCATGCATAAAATTACTGTGCTTTATACCACATGCAAGCACTTACACACATATACACATAACACATATCAAATACATAAATATATCAACATACACATACATAGAAATTAAAACATGAATTTGTACCTTTTTAGTTTAAGTTAAAATAAGTCTAGTCAGTAAGAGAATTGATCTCCGTCAATAAAGATCTTGATACAAAACCACTTTACCACAGTCTCTTCTTTTTACTCGTCTATTTGCCGCGGAACAAAAAGTCTTTGTGCATATGCCCAAGCAGTATATTGGTGACCCCGACTCCGACAAATTATCGGAAATTCACATTACATACATATGTTAAAAATAAAATTATTGCTTATCGGCGTGCATTTTTAAAAAAAATATAAAAATTTGTCTAACATACGGGCAACGAGAACAATAAAAAGTGAATTTAAATGTGTAATACATTGCCTATACGAGTACAAGAACGCTGAAAAGTAAAATTGGCTTATCGTTTTATATAATGAGGATCTAACGGAAGACCTGTTTACGGATATTCGTTCTTTTGCACCTCTTCAACATTATTGACGCTGCAACTACAAAAGTGTTTTTTGTCTCATGACATATATAAAAACTGTAATAAACTTGCATAATGCATAATGTATATATATAAGTATATAACGAAGTTATAGTCAATTTTTTTTTTCTCGAACAAAAGACAAGTTCTTTCCAATATACATAACTGTGCTTCTGTAATTCATGTACGAGACTAATATTAATAATAATATCCGCATTATTTCTACAAACTTTCTTATTTAAACTTGTCTTGCATTATAATTGGATTATGCACCTAATTGATTTTCTATTTTATTTTGATACTTCAAATTGATTTCTTTTGCTTTACAAAGATTGTTAATATGAATTAAATAGTTTGAAATCTAATATCATTTTGATTTTAAAATTTTTCCCTATTATAGTAATTTATATTTCCTTCCTTTCCCTTACGTATTTAATAATTACATTTAATAATTACATTTAAATTTCCTTCTTTTATAATATTTTTATTTTTATCGCTAGTGCATGTTGGTATATCGTGTTGCATTGATTTATATTAATACATAAACGCATGCATGCCATTAATCAAACACTTTCCAGTTTTAGCTATTTGAAACAAATTCTAATATTTACACCACCGTTTAGTGGCGTTTACGATTGTTGCTAGGTTGTTAGGAAGTGCTTGTTTCAATCAAAAATTATAATATGATTGATGGTCGGGATTCTACAGACACTGGATCCGGTGGTAGTGTTCCTAAAATAGAAGCGAGGTCTGGTAATGACCAAGAAATTAGTCGGGTACAGATTAAACTACCGCCATATTTTCCAAATTCTCTAAACACATGGTTTATTCAAATTGAAGCTCAGTTCAGTATATGTCGTATAACTAGTGACATCACTAAATATAATCATTTAATTGCTGGATTGCCGCAAGAAGTGGCTGAATCCCTTATTGATGTTTTTGAAAGTCCACCAGCCGCAAACCTATACGAGAATCTTAAAAATACTTTATTGAGTCGTCACTCGTTAAGCATTGAAAGGCGAATTAAAAAACTTATTTCTGATGAGGAAATGGGAGACAACAAACCCAGTGAGTTTTTTAGGAGATTAAAAGTTTTGGCAGGAAACTCAGGTACAGTTGGTGAGGAACTAATCAAGAAACTATGGTTGTCCCGATTACCTAACTTGATAAATATAGCTCTTATTCCCCAAGGTGATTCTGATTTCAATAAAGTTTTAGAAACAGCTGATAAAATTTACGAATCAATTCAATCATCAAGCAACATATCTGCTATAAATAATTCATTGAAACCTACTCATTATGACAATCAGACCGACAAATTTAAGATGATAGAAAGAGAAATTTCTTCCTTAAAACAAATGATCTCCTCACTAAATTTCAGTGGACATCCACACAACAGACAGCGTTTCAACTCAGGTAATGGGCAACGGCCAAATTCGCGTTCTGGTTCAAGATCTCGTGCAAAACAGAACAGAAAGCGATTATGTTGGTACCATCACAAGTTCGGTAATAAAGCGAAGAAATGCATTGCTCCCTGTGACTATGTGGAATCCACCTCTACGCATTCAAACAATTTCAATTCAACAAACTAAGAGCATCCACTGTCGCAGCGGCACACAGTGGATCCTCGAATTGCAATAGCCGCCTATTTGTTAAAGATAAATTGAGTAAACTGAATTTTTTAATTGACACAGGTGCTGATTTGTCCTGCATACCATTAGACAAATTTGAATTAAAAACTATCAAACAAACTCCTAATTTTTGTTTGGCAGCAGCAAATGGAACGCATATTCCAACCTATGGGAGCAAGTTATTAGAGTTGGATTTAGGTTTGCGTCGCAATTTTAGGTACAATTTTACTGTGGCAAAGGTCAATAGACCGATTATAGGTGCAGATTTTTTATCTAAATTTGGAATTACTGTGGATCTAAAAAGAAAGCAAATCATAGATACAATCACGTCATTGTCAATTGAAACATGCAGTGTGAAGTACAATACTCCGACTCCAATCGCTTATGCTAGGGATAATGAATATGCTGAACTTCTTAAAAAGTTTCCTACCATAACTGCTGCTCCCTCTTTCGATACACCTGCTCAACACTCTGTAGTCCATCACATCTCAACTGAGGGTCAATTACCATGTTGTCGGCCACGTCGACTTGATCCAAGCAAACATCGCACAGCAAAGCTTGAATTTGATCACATGGTCGAGCTGAATATATGCCGTCCATCATCTTCCCCAGTTTCTTCTCCACTACATTTAGTACCGAAAAAGGATAGTGGGGACTGGCGACCTTGTGGCGATTATAGGCGCCTTAATGCCGTCACTATTCCTGATCGGTATCCGATACCACATATACAGGACTTTACCATGCGACTTGTAGGATGTGAAGTATTTTCTAAAATTGATTTGTTTAGAGCATATCATCAAATCCCGATCGCTACGGAAGACATCTATAAAACAGCCATAATAACCCCTTTTGGGCTATATGAGTTTCCACGGATGGGTTTTGGTCTTCGGAATGCGAGCCAAACCTTTCAAAGGTTTATGAATGAGGTTACGTGCGGCTTAGATTTTGTTTTTGTCTATATAGATGACATATTGATTGCCAGCCGCAATGAAAAAGAACACAAGGAACATTTGCAGTTAACATTTGAGAGGTTATCGAAGTTTGGGCTAACAATTAGGTCTTCAAAGTGTATTTTTGGTAGTAAGGAACTCGAGTTTTTAGGTTACACTATTTCCAAAGATGGCCTCCTTCCTTCACGAAGCAGGGTTAATGCTATTTTGGAACTTAACCACCCCACTTCAATCAAATCGATTCAAAGATTTATTGGCATGGTAAATTATTACCATCGGTTTCTGCCAAATCTTGCCGAGTTCCTAACTCCAATATATGTTCATCTATCTTCTCTTCAGAAGCTCTCCAAAGCTAAGCTAACTTTTTCCTGGCCCAGTGATTGCCAAACAAATTTTGAAAAAATTAAACAAGTCCTTGCAAATGCCACCTTATTAGTACATCCCATGGATGATGTACCCTTAAGTATTACAACAGATGCATCTAATTCTGCTGTAGGGGCCGTACTTCAACAATATTTTAACAAATGTTGGCAACCCCTGGCATATTTCTCCAAAAAAATGTCTACGGCTGAAGTAAAGTACTCAGCATTCGATCGAGAACTTTTGTCTATTTATTTGGCAATAAAGCATTTTAGACACTTTGTTGAGGGACGGTATTTTGTGGTGTATACGGACCACAAGCCTCTCACTAGGGCTATAGGTTCAAAAACAGATCGAAGTCCGAGGCAAACTCGCCATCTGGAATTCATCGCTCAATTCACTGATAAGATATATCACATTAGCGGGAAGCATAATGTTGTAGCCGATTTGCTTTCGCGCCCATCTGAAAACTCTTCAATTACTTCTAATATCGATTACAAGACGTTTATAACAGAGCAGAAATCCGATAAACAAATTACAGTGTATTTAAACAATGAAAAGAACAAAAGTAATCGCATCAAGTTTGAATTTATTTCATTTCCTATGATGGATGAAAAAATTCTATGTGAAAACAGTACTGGGAAATGTAGGCCATTTGTTCCGACCTCACTGCGAAAAATGATCTTTGACAAGTTACACAGCCTTTCGCACCCAGGAGTTAGGGCCACACGAAAATTAATAACTGAACGTTATTTTTGGCCAAGCATTAATAAAGATGTGGGAATTTGGGCAAAGAGCTGCATATCCTGTCAAAAGTCGAAAGTGCAAAGGCACACTCGAACAGAATTTCAAAGAATTAATGTCCCAAGTGGTAGATTTGACTTAGATATAGTTGGACCACTTCCACTATCATGCGGTTTTCATTATATACTCACAATAGTAGATCGATTTTCGCGATGGCCTGAAGCTTATCCAATTAGAGATATGACGACAGAGACAGTAGCTAAAACATTTGTTTCGCAATATATTTCGCGTTTTGGTGTGCCATCTGTGCTAACAACAGACCGCGGTACACAATTTACATCTAAATTGTTTAACAACATTACAAAACTAATAGGTGTCAACCATATCCGAACTACTGCGTATCACCCACAAGCCAATGGGCTTGTAGAGCGTTTTCATAGGCACTTAAAATCTTCTTTAATGGCTAGGTGTAACACTTCCAATTGGAGCGATGAACTCGCTTTTGTCTTGCTTGGGATACGAGTGGCTCATAAAGAAGATTTGAATAGCTCACCTGCGGAAATGTTGTATGGTCAAACTTTGCGAATTCCAGGAGAAATTTTCACTAACACTTCGAATTCGGAAACGGATTCCTTTAGTTTAGTAGAGCGTTTTCGTGAATTTATGCGAAATATACAAACTAGTGCACCAAGAATAAGAAACCAAACAGACATTTTCATCCCAAAATCCTTAGAAACTTGTACTCATGTTTTTGTTAGAGTAGATAGTGTCAAACCTCCCCTCCATCAGCCATATAACGGACCCTTTTTAGTTATAAAAAAACTTCGTAAATATTTTGTAGTGAACTTAAACGGAAAGCACTCCTCAATTTCAATAGATCGATTAAAACCTGCATTTGGAATACTTAGCAATGATTTTACGATTAAAAAGAATGTGAAATTTATGTAAAACATTTATATATATATATATATATATATATATATATTTTTTTATTTTTTTTTTTACTGGAAAGGGGGTGATGTAGTGACACCCTGCACTCGCGGTAAATCATTTGAATTGTGGATTATATAAAAACACTAAACATAATGTATTTCTAACAATTAAATGCATGCATAAAATTACTGTGCTTTATACCACATGCAAGCACTTACACACATATACACATAACACATATCAAATACATAAATATATCAACATACACATACATAGAAATTAAAACATGAATTTGTACCTTTTTAGTTTAAGTTAAAATAAGTCTAGTCAGTAAGAGAATTGATCTCCGTCAATAAAGATCTTGATACAAAACCACTTTACCACAGTCTCTTCTTTTTACTCGTCTATTTGCCGCGGAACAAAAAGTCTTTGTGCATATGCCCAAGCAGTATAGACTTTTTCTATCTCGGCTCCGCTATTAACTCTGACAACAACATCTCGTCTGAAATTAACCGAAGAACTACTCTTGCCAACCGTTGTTTCTTCGGGCTAAGAAGGCAATTTAGTAGTTAAGCTCTCACTCGAACTACTAAGGAGATCCTATATAAGACCATGATCATCCCAGTCCTGTTCAACGGCGCTGAAGCATAGACCGTCTCAAAAGCGGATGAAGAAATCTTTGGTCGATTTGAAAGGCAAATTCTTCTAAAAATCTGCGCTCCCGTTTGCGTTGACGGGCTAGGATGGCTAGGACATGTAGAACGAATGAAAATCAATACTCCGGCTCGTAGAGTCTTCGCTTCCCTGCCAGACGTCGGACGCAGTAGAGGAAGACCTCGCCTTAAGTGACACGCACGAGTAGAAACCGACCTCAACCAGCTTGGAGTTCGCAACTGAAGGCAGTTAGCTAAGGACCGAGCTAGTTGGAGAAGCATGTTGGTTGAGGCCCAGATTCATTCTGGACAGTAGCGCCAATTAAGAAGACATTTTTTTTTATGACCCTGAGCTAAACAAACTAGTCCACGTTTTTTTGCTCCTACTTTTGAGAAGGTACACATAAGTTTTAAAAGTCCTTCTTTAGTTGTCATATTTGTTGTTTCGATTGTATTTTGTTGGCATATAAGAGCTTTATGATTTGTTGTTGTTGGAGGGTTGTTCGTTCTTATCACCTCTAACTTTAAGGTTATAATCTAAGTCTTAAAAAAACTAGATTGGTTTTAGCGTTATCCTGGGATTCAATGTATAGGATTTGTTTTCTCTCTTGTACTACATCCTGGTTGAGCTTAAAAAGATCGCGTTAGAATTATTCTCTTGAGGTCTAAGTCCGTGTTGTAAAGAAGCACTTAAAGGATGCTTCCTATTAAAATATTTTTTTGAGACCCAGAACTACTACGTGTTGTAATAGTTACCAGGCAAACTGAAAAGATGTCGCTCTGGAAAGGAACTTCAGTGTACTTATACATTTGGTCTAAAACAACTGCTGTTCCTCTACCTGAGTGACTTGAGATGAAATTAAAGCCATCAAAAGTGGGCTTATGTTTCGCGGATAGCCTTGTTTCCGAAAGGAGACATATTTGAGGCTTGTGGGTTTTTAGTGTGTTGAACAAATCAAATCTTCTTTCAAAGGAAATTATAGAGTTACAATTTATCGACATTATTTTTGAGTTTGTTGTCTGCATTATACTACAATAGAGGCCACACACTCAAGGTATGCGAACATTTTATCTTCTAAAGACTGTAACTGTTGATAAGTGCGCCAAAATTGTCTGATTTTTGTTATCAGCTCTTTAAAAGGTAATTTGAAAAGATTTTTCGCCTCATTCAAAAAACTGTTAAGATCACCAGGCTGTTTAAGGGTCTGTGTGTCTTTCTGACTAGCTTTTTTTCTAGACAAATTTAGCATATTATTCATATCAGCATCGTGGCTACCCTTGACTCTGTCGGCGAAAGATATGTGTTGATCAGTAACTGTACTAATAGCACTTTGCACTACCGATTTATTTTGGTTCGCAACCTGTCTTGCCCTTTGGGTAAATATATCCCGTTTTTCTTTATATTTAATATAGGCTGGACAGCCTTGGTAACTAGCAGCATGCCCCGTTTCGTTGCAATTAACACATTTTAAGGCAGGGGTGTCCTGGTTTGTGTCTTTAAGAGTTTTAAAAGATGCGATAGAGGCTTCTGAATCATGAGCCCCGCCGCACAGAACGCATCTACTATTGTAGGCGCAACATTGCCCGGAATGCACGAACCTTTGACACCTGTAACATCGAATTACCGCTTTATTGATTTTTTTTTCCCAGTACACCCGTTTTTTTAGTAAGTATCTTATGCTAGTTAAATCTTTAATGGACTCACCAAGTTCTAATTGGACAATAAACATATTAAGTTTAACGCCCATTTCTTTTGATTTAGCTGTGGAAAAAGGCGTAATTTTACCAATTTTAGTGCTAGGGGATACAGCTTTGATAGCTTGTTCTATAACCTTAGCAGATGTATCACCATCAATGCCCTTAAGCATTACCGAAACCCGTTTCGTTTCCTTAGGAGAAAAAGAAAGTGAACCTATACCCGTCCCGCGTAATTTATCAATAATAATCGAGTGAATTTGTGCGTTATTTACAAATACCTTCGTTTTCCGGTAGCTCATATTTACAAATTTATGCTTCACATCTGTAATTTTACACTCAACTGCAGCAAGTCTAATAACTTCACTGATAAGTTCGCAGTTGGCACCAAATATGAATATTGGTGGGCAGAAAGATACGTTACTAATGTTTTTAGGTGTATTGACAGGCTGATTATACATTTCAACGAACGGACTGTTGGGATGATGGACTGCTGGGGTGAGGAATATTGATTCACTTATGTTTGGCTCAGATTCTCGAGGATCCATATCAGCGAGAACTGAGAATCTATTTTGCGCAGCAATTCGCTTAGGCGATGATTCATCGTCCCGCACATCTCTCCTTCGTTTCCATACATTAGATTGGTAGCTGCTTGCGGCGTGTTTAAGATTTCCGATAACAGTTGTCCACTCATTCGATGTAGAGTTAGATGTGCTTACGTCCATACTAGTAGTGTTGTTATTGCAAATTGGCTTGCTCTCGCGGTGTGTATTTAGTATTTTAGCAGCAGTGGGTGCGTCGACTGCGCTTTCGTGCTGCAATTTCTCTATTGAGAGAGTGGTTTTTTTATTAATGGGGTGATGTGATGACTCGCGCCATCCGATGGCTTTGTATTTGCATAAGCTTGTGCTTTGCTCAGTCGTTCACTATTTTTATCTTCCAGCATTAGAGCTGGAGGATCACTTTTGGATATTTCACAATATGCCACTTTTAAGAGTCACTATCTCAGAAAGTCAAAGAATAAATGGATGGGGATATGCGGCCTAGGCCGAATTAAAAATTATTCACTAGATCTTCTCTTAAAGAGCTTTCTATTCGGGATCGAGAGCACATGTCTGTTCGCCACCATAGATCGAACCGAAGAGCCGGTCTGTTAATACTGGATACTTCATTTCAGTTCCAAGTATAACAGAGACGATCAAGTTCTTATACAATTTCTTCCGTAGAAACAGTGATTGTCAAGAGTTATCCTAATCCAAGTCCAAATCCATTGGTTAGACACATTAGGTAAGGTTACAGTGGCTGTGATTTTGGCAGATCCTGGATTTGTCGAATTTCCTAGTAATTGTTTGCCTAATTGAACCATTAAGAGTTGACTACAATACGGGGGTGTTTTCTGACTTTAATATTGGCTAGCTCACATAGATTATCAAAGAAGTAGTCTCTTAAATTAAATTTTCTTTTGGTGCAGTGAGCTGGACAAGAACAGTAAAGGTAAAGAAACCATTCTTCCTCTTCTTCATCTTCTTCAGCTTCTACAGAAATAATTGTTAAAGAGCCCTAGTCGTTTTGCATGTAGGCCTAGAGGATAGGGGTGTTGATGTGTGATCTGTTCATAATTATTAATTAGATGGAGCGCTTCTGGTTAAAGTTTTGATCATTGTAGCGTTGCAGTGGTGCTGATGTTTTATCTGTTCTTCATTTTTAATCAGATGAAGCGCTTCTTTATAAAGTTTGGCCAGAGTTGCCTGGATATTTGACACGTTTACAATCTGCAGTTTGCTTTCTTGATCACATCCAGTGTTATTATCGATTTACAAGTAGCGAGGGGAATACCTTTCATTTCTACTGGCGGTAGAATATTGAGGATCGTGCCCTGCCTGACAAGCTCACCCGCCTTTCAGTCCCCTTGGTATATTTCTGTGTCCCGGTATCCAGAAAAGGTGGATGGTAACGTGATCAGCCGCATCTCAATAAGAGATAGTTGGCATTCGTGGGCTGATTTCGATTGAAAAGAAATGGATCCCAGGAATTTGTTTGCCACTGAAAACGATTTCATTTATTTTATCCGAAGGCGAATGGATATGCTTCAGTTAAGCATCTCAGAGAAAACACACCCATTCACTCCAGATTCTGTTTTGTCTGAATCCCATTCGAGGCGACTTGGAATGGTTGACTTTGGCTTACAGATCTATAAGTAGACACGTAATGCTTACCTTCAATTAAACTTAACGGCACAAATATTGAATTTTGTATCTCTGCAATTCTAATAACTTAACATGGGACTATCACATACGTCTTGGTAAAGTGTACGGGATCCTTGATGTTTCCCAACACATAACTTCACTTGAAACAAGCTAAATCATAGCTGGTTGTGAGATATTTTGTAGCTTTTATGGACATTAAAGATATGACTACATACCAGCCTTTTCTAAGTCAATATACGGTACAGCCCTCAATATCCTTACAACCAGAAATTTTAATAAAGTCAAGAACTATGTTTACTTAATTCAATATCTTTCTCGTTTATTTATTTTCGAAGGAATTTCCTTCCTCTGTTCGATTAATAGATGCACAATCCTATTTACAAAAAAACCTTCTGGCAACACGTGAACTTATTTTATTAAGTTGCGCCTCAGTCCGGAACGAATCTGGGCTCTAACAACATGCCTCTATAATAAGCCAATACAATCGAAGACTCTGCTGGCCGGATTGTTAATAGCCATTCGCTCTCTATGTCCTAGCTATCTTAAACGTTCAATGGGACTGCTTTTTTTTTTGTTGACTATTTCCATGTACAGCTAGTAAATTTCTTTGTTCTCGCATCTTTTTTACCATTTCTCGCGATATTCTCATAAATCATCCGATTAGTATCAATTCTCAAGCGAAACTTATCTCAACTCAACCCGAATTCAGATTCGGCAAAAAATAGGAGGCACCTTCATCGTGCAATAATATCACACGGGCACATTGGTTGTGGGAAAAAGCTGTTGCCTGGGTACGGACGAGTCTGTTCCGATAACAAATTTTATTTTTATTTACTTTTATACCATTTGTATCACACACCCCGTGCTGACTTCAATTAGTCCTTCTTTTAAATAATTCTGATTTGAATTCCTACCCCTGAATTTGACTTTCTCATGATTAGTAAAACATCCAAACATTATCTCAGTAATTCGCAAAATTATAAAGACTTTATCTATTAGTCCGCATTAAAATGGAGTGGGTACAAAATACAAATAAACATTATTACTTTAAATACTCAAATCCGACTTTTCCATTTAAATTAAGCACTTTAGACACCATTATGACTTACACTCCTTCCACTCTATACAACAAGAATCCAGCCAGATTCTGATATACCCATATATATACTTATACCCGCAGTCATTTCGTCCTTTTATTGCCGACATAAAAAAGGATTTAGCCAAGAAATTGAATGTCATCCAAAATAAATTGGGAAACCAAAAGTACGGGTACCTGCGCAAATATGCCACAGCGCGAATGGGGTTTGACACAAACTCACACACACACACACTTCTGCAAATACATAAATGTCTGCAAGCCATGCTAACAAAAAAATAATTGAATTGATTTTATTATACCACCTAGGATAACCGCTGAAATGGAATCAACTCTAACAATATGGCGATGGTGAACATAAAGTCGAAGACATTGCATTTCGAAAATCATTGTTCCCCTGGGCCAGACCTGCGGCTCGTCTTTGTTGGAGCTAATACCCCATTTGGCTGGGCGGAGGCTGAATTGCATTTTACTTTTTTATTGAATTTTATTATAACACGTCTGTAAGCTGTCGCAAATAATAAATTGTGTATCCCAACTGCTGCCGGTTGGATTGAGAAAGATGTAACAATAAAAAGCGATACAAGTACTTGCTTAAAGGACATGATTTACCATTGGATATGATTATTGCGCGATATTTTTTGCGCTACATAAATAATGAACTATGAATTTCACAGGTATGCAATATTTCATGTTGAGAAACGTTGATCCGTTTTGAGCCACCATATGATATAATATGAACTCTTTGTTCCATCTTCCAGACGATCAGAAGAACATCTTTAAATAATAGAGAAACTCAAAAAAGTTTTCAAAAGCCTTACTTAGGTAACAGGTGCTTAGTACTCAGATTGTTTATTAACCCGTGTGTAAAGCGGGCGGGTAGACAAAGTGTACCTACCAACTCCATATGATGCCCTGAGATTTTCACAAAACAGTTCATATATTAGTTTTATGGATTAGTTAGAACTCTTATATGAATGGTGGAGTATTAGCCGTAATCAAGTTAAGAACTAGTGTCTTAGCCGAACTTCCAGCGAAGGTCTTAAGCTGATAGAAAACTGACAATACTGCCATCCAGGAAATACAAATAGTGATGATCTGTGATTAGCGAGTATGAATAGTAATGTCATTGTAGTAATTGTTATCATAGATGGTAAAATCGTGTTTTAAGATTTGAGCAAATATAGATAGATAGATCAGTATCTATTGTCGATAAGCAATAAACATACAACATACCCAACATCTACTTCACTTCGAAAGGTTTCCCATCTGAATATCCAAAAGGCGACATTGCCGTCTAAGAACCCAAAAACATGGTCACCACATTGCGATATGCAAGAAGCGCATATGCAGTAATTTGGAAGCCGGAACATTCCGACGAGCTGACAAAGATTCGGACCATTTCTTTGTTGCAAACCAAGAATGCGGATATCCAACACTCCGGAACAACGGCGAAGTATTGTAACAATGTCCGAAGTCGAAAGACTCCTATCGCAAGAGATATTCGCAGGAGTTTCCAATAATCTTTCGATTAATAGCATACCCCAAGGCATATAATGTTGCTACATGAAATTGGCCCCAATGAAAAATCGCCCAAAACAAAAAAAAGGAATATAAAATCGCAGGTTTTTTATATTTAACATTTATTCAATTTCAAAATGAACTTACATATATGCTATAGGGTTGGGTAAACAAATAGTTTTTGGATGAAACGGCAGCGAACGGATTTTAAAATTGTTTACACTTGTTCTTCTGGGAGCAACAAGGAGTACGTGCACCAAATTTCATCATTTAGGCACAAAATTGAAGGCCCAAACACTAAGGACGTATGAAGTTTTTAGTCAATTGCAAGACCAATACCATAGAAAAAACACTTTTTTGCCGAACCATAAGAGATAAAGATAAACATTCTGAACATGATGTGGTGAGAATGTCAAAACGACTATCGCACTTACAATAAAAACGCCATAAAGAAGCCTACGAAACAGCTTGATTGCTTCAGATAGAATAAAGCCCGACCAGACAATTTAGGCTGGAGTGAATATGGGAAAAAAAATGTTTTTCAATTTTTGTTTGTTCCTGTGTTATTAATTGGTGACCATATATTAGGACATCATTTATGCAAAAAAATAGGAACCTGTGACTTTATCTTCAGGTGGCGCAGACGACTTGAATTTAAAAAAAAATAATACCTAACGGCGTTTTCCATTTGGAAATCTAGATTTTGATCTAAAAATTGATTTTTTTTGGTGCCAATGGAACACGATTCAGATTTAATTTTTTTTGTCATTGTATTGGTGTCATTTCGTGTCTGTGAAGTTGGCGTCGGTGTAGCTGTCAAATTTTAAAACAACAAATTTTTTATTGGCGCTAAACAATTAAAATGGAGAGAAAAATTGATTTGTACGAATATTCGACTGTATTTAACGAAAATGGATTTGTGGTGATGAAGGAAAACATGGTTTACTTAAAGCATAATTCAAGTGAGTTACATATGGATTTAATTGTGTTTTAAACCAATAAAAACATAACTTTTTATTTAACTTTGCAGGTGGAGAATGTATAAAAGTTGAATTTTCTGCTGTCGCCGATTTCTTCAAACTAAAAATGGCTTGTCAAATAGGTAAGATGACCCTAATGAACACAAATTGAATTTACAAAAAAAAAAAAAAAATACTTATACACAGAGCCCAGCGAAAACATTCCAAAATTTGAAGAAAATCAACAAGCAGAAGAACATCAAGAAGCAGAAGAGAATCAACAATCTAATTCACAGGAATATATGAATGAAGAACCCTGTTCAAGTATGTAACTTAAGATAAACAAACATACATACATTTATTAAATATATATTCTATTTATTATAGGTAATCAATGCAAATCATTGAAGTGGGGTATAGGGGAAACAAACCACTTGCTCGATTTGTACCACACACATATGAAAAATGTTGGACCTCTAAAACGGTTCCGGTTGAAAAAAGCTATGTGGACATTTATAACTACCGAGATCAATAAATAACATAAGCTGAAATGTAGTGGTATCCAGGCTGAAACGCGGTACAAATGTGTCATCAAGAGGACAAAAAAAGCCATCGATAACAACAAAACGAGTGGATGTACCAGAGAAGAAACACCGTTCGATGATGCGATAAGCCAAATAATCCACATGGACGACTCTCTTTGTCCAGATTATTTGATGGCCCCTGGAAAGCAAACGGACAAAGATCAGTTATTACGGGAAAACAACACTTCAAGTACTCCACCACCGCATGATTCTTTGGCAAGCAAATCTAGTTTCTTTGCACTGGGGCCGAGCACATCTAGACACTTCGAGGATACTACAGATTCCCAACCATCAAGTGCTTCACCGTCGCCATCACAAGAAAGTGATTCAAATCTGACCTTTTCACCTCAAGCTCAAAGTCGTAAAAAAAACACTTCAAGAAACATTATTTTAAGAATTTATGACAAAAGAAGAGGAAAAAATGAAAGAAAAAAAAATAAGAGAAGAAAATAGAGAAAGAAGGCATCAAGAAAAAATGAAAATACTAAAAGGTATTCTTGAATTGCGAAAAGAAGAATAGTTATCTATGTACTCATTTTCTTTATCTTTATTAATATTTATGTTTTTTTTTTTTGCTGTTTAATAAACTTTAACTGGACTGTTCCTAAATGTTACTTTTTTATTAGTAATTTAAAAAAATTGCTGTATATTTTGAAGATTTTCAGCGATTTCGTTCCTCTTTAACTGACCCATATGCCTTAGAACCGCCTCAGATTGAGAATCGCTTGCTGCAGGTGTTCTTGTGTGTTCTTCTCGTTCTTCTTCAACTGGACGAAGAACTGCGTTCCATCTGTCTCCTTCCAGTATGCATAAATTATGCAACACACAGCAGCTTAAAACGAATTTACACATTCGTTTCACAGTTAAAAAATCTAGTCGTGTTAGCTGCCTAAATCTGTTTTTCAGTGAGCCGAAACTATTTTCAATTTTAACGCGGGTTTGACAATGCTTTTTGTTGTATATCTTTTGAGGTTCGGTCAAGTCTCCAAAATCTTTAAATGGTGTAAGCAGATATTCCCTTAGCGGATAAGCAGCATCTCCCAAAATATGGTACTGTGAACCGCAAATTATTGGTATATCCTTTGAAATGAAGGATAGTTTATATATCCTTGCATCATGAATTTTACTTGGAGATCCAATAAAGACATCCCAAAACAATTCGTTTGCGTCGCAAATCCCCTGCAGAGTAATTGAGATTAGTCCGTGCCGATTGACATAGGTTGATCTTATTTTGTTGGCAGGCTTTCGAATGTATATATAGAAGCCGTCTATGCAACCTAGCACATTCTCAAAACCAGCTAGCTGTAAATGAACATTATTGATAGTAAAATAATATAATAGTACATAGCAACATATACCTTTGCAAATTCTTGGGATATTTTTTCTTTTTCATCTGCAGTTGTAGGAAACTTTATGTACCGAGTCGATATTTCAGACATAAATTCCATGAAATTTGTCAATATCCTGTAGGCGCTCGATAATGAGAAATTAAACAAATTTGCAACTTCTCTGTACGAGTCCTTGTTACCAGCAAACCTATGGATTAAATTCATTAGCTGTGAAGATTTCCATTATACATGTAAAACTTACCAAAGGAATGCTAGACATTGAGTTTCAGCACTGACAGATATTCTTCCTCCACAACCTATTCTTTCCTTGAAAAATCTAGAAACTTCGTATAAGTTGACTAGTTTTCTGGTTGTTTCCCTTGAGAGTCTAAAATTTTCACGAAACTAAAGAAAGAGGAAACATTTTATTATCTTAACTAATTAATTTTAACTATGTTTATTATCAAGCACTTACTTCTTTGTCAGAGTAATTAGTATGTAATTACATCCTCCACAAAATTTTTGACACGATGCTTTTTTTTCTTTTCAAACAAAAATTTGAAAAAACATGAATAATCTTCATCATCCGAAGACGAAGACGAACTAGATAAGCATAGTTCAAGTATAACTTTATTTTCTGTATCTATATCCATTAATAAATTAAAACGCAAGGAACTCTTGTTTTTCACAACCGAAGTAAATAAATCAAAATGAAATCACTCTAGTCAAACTGACAGCTATCATTTGTATTGGTATTGGTAAATCTGCCGAAAAATCTAGATTTGCAAAATTGATCTGAGATCAAAAAAAAAAATCAATTTTTTTGCCCAATGGAACACAACAACTGTCAAAATCGGTCTTTTGACAGATCTAGATCAAAAAAAAGATTGATTTTTTCCCCAATGGAAAACGCCATAATATTCAAAAATTCTTCCCTCAAATTAGAGTTATTTTAAATCAGGAAGCCATGATTTTATTTTCAGTTGCCCCAAATAACTTGATTTAAAAAGAAATTGAAGGCCTACAATTTAATTCTTCCTTCAATTCAGAGTAATTTTCAATATTTTTTTTCAAGTAATGTGTAAGAATCGCTGTCTATAAAGTCTAATTGTGCGTATTAAACTATTTTAATATTTATACCTTTAACTAAGTTACTCGTTCCACTACTTGCATAAACATTTCTTGGAAATCCATTCTTACAGTAATAAATTCCTTTGCCATTGACTTATTAAAATGCCTAAAACTCGTAAAAATTCGCGTTGCCCTATTTTTGGTGACCCACAACAGCTGAATAATAATATGTTGCCAACGTATTTTGATATAATTAAACATTATTTGTGGATAAGAAGCGATTTAATTGCATTGAATAATGGGAAAGACCCCTCAATCAAGGAGATCGGTGAAATAGTATCTAATGATGTCGAAAATATGTGGAATAAGGCTTCACTTCCTACCATCAGTCATCAACAAGTTATTGCAAGGTTGATATCGTATTATAATAAGTGTAAGAGTACGAAGAAACTACGCAATGAAACAAAAAAGCAGGAGTTTTATCAAGATTCTCTGCAAAAGCTGTTTGATATTGCAACTTGTAAATGTATTTCAAGACAATTGTGTAAATGTAAGACCAAAGTGTCCATTGCAGAATAACCCTTTTTAAAAGATCAACGAAATTCTTGTAAGATGTATATTGGATCCGTTGATCAAGTGGCAACCAAGTCTTTGCATCGTAAGGATCTTAGGAAACGAAAATACGAACAATTTTTGAAAACTACGGCTGATACTCCAAGCACTTCTACTGCTGCTGCTGCAGCTGTGGAATGTTTGTCTGACAGTACTTCTACTGATACTGAAGCCAATGAATTTGTACCCTTAAAACCCTGTAAAAAAAAAGAAAGAAACTCTTCAAATGAGAACCAAACAACAGAATTTGGCTGCAGCTTGTGATAGAACCGGGGTTTCTGATAGATCGGCAGCTATGATAGTAAACGCTGCTAAGCTGGATTTAAAAGTCATAAGTAGTGAAAATTCATCGAAATTAATAGATCGCAGTAAATTAGGAAGAGAGCGTCAACAAGTCCGAATAGGTTTACAATGTGAAGCTGCAGGTTTTAGAAAACCTATATCCTCACTTTATTTTGATGGCCCTAAAGATAAGACACTATTCATCATTTATCACATAGAAAGACTGTTACTGAAGAACATATTTCACTTATATCGGAGCCAGATTCAGAGTATATCGGACATCTTTCAATTGATTCGGGAAAAGCAGTTACTATACAAACAAGTATAGTTGACTTTCTGGAAAAAAAACTTTTGATTTTCGTATGTCTTTGGTACCAATTGGGTGTGATGGCACTGCTGTAAATACAGGGCATAAAAACGGAGTCATTGTATTGTTAGAAAAACATTTTGGCCGTCCTTTTCAATGGTTTGTGAATTTTGAAGCAGTATATGCTGAACTTCCGGATTTGGATGCTGACTCTTTAACCACAGTTTAAAAAAATATTTGTATCAAATGTGCTCAGCTATTTCTAGGGGTTCAATTTTGCCCGCTTTAGCTAGCAAAGATCCAGGAAAGCTGGCATATTCGCGATGGTTAACTTGCGCAAACAGAATTCTTCGGTTATATGTTGGCACAGAAAATCCTTCGGAAAACCTCAAAGAACTTGTCATATTCATTGTGAAAGTCTACGCACCAACCTGGTTTGACATAGAAACCAAGCCATCATGTAAATATGGTCCGATTCACATTTTCAATATGCTTAAAAGATCATTGTACTTGCCTGATGACCTTAGGAATATTGTTTTAAGAACTATCGAAAGAAATGCATTCTTCGCACACCCAGAAAATGTGTTGCTAGCTATGTTGCAAGATGACCACTCACACATAAGAGAGCTAGCACTCCGAAGAATTATAAAGGCAAGACAACTAAAAAAAAGGGAAACAAGTTCGTGAGTTTCAACTACCTAAGTTTCAAATAGATGCATCTAATTACTACGACTTAATAGACCGGTCGAAAGAAACAGTAACCGAACCACTGATGACAGTAAAATACAGCGATACAGAAATATCGAACATGATTTCTTCAAAGGACAATTTAATGTTTTTGCAGAAGTTCCCTTGCCACACTCAAGCAGTAGAACGATGCGTTAAGCTTGTCACCAAGGCTTCATTATCTGTTTGTGGACAAGAGACAAGTGATGGCTACATTAGAGCAAAGATCAAATCCAGGCAAGCATTACCTTTTTTTGAAACAAAATCGCAATTTTTCAACCGAACCGAAGGTCCAACAACTTCTGATGGAAATAATTAAACTTATTGGGATTCTATTTATTGTTCTTGTATCTAATTTATAATATACGTATTTAATAAAAACAAAAAAAAATATTTTAATGCATTTTTGTTCGACCGTTTTGAGATATGTTCAATTGTTCAAGAAGTTATGTTTGAGAAGTTCAAGTCTGGTGCGCCACCTGAAGATATTGACGTAGAAGACTGAACTTTGGAATTTATACGTTTAAGACCATGGGTCAACAATTTATAACGCAGGAAAAAATTTATATTGAAAAAAAAATAGTACGCCACCAGATAAACTACGTGTGCTATATTGATTCTGAGTGGACCTTCAAGATGAATTGTATAAATGTTAAACAATATCCAGGAGTCCACCGCCTATGTTGTTAAACGTTTTTCATTTCGAAGTAACTTTACCACATTTGACAACGAAACTTCTTTCACATAAGCATTTAATAAACCATAAGCAGCATGGGCTTACGCATATCGTGTCTGGTTAGCTTCAGCTCATATAAAGTCAGTCTAACCATATACGATATCGTAAGCCTTCTCGAAGTCAACAGGCGGTCAGACACCAATTTTGAATGGTGTCATGCCTCGCTGGGAAGCCGAAGCCGAACTGATTGTCCGAAATAGTTTTGTTTTCCTCAGGCCACTGAAACAGAATTCTATTGACTATTTTGCCGACTACATTGCTTACATTTGGCAGAAAACTTATTTACCAAAGACATTGGCGTAGAGTGGAGAGGGGGCAAAGGCCCCGGGCGGCTCTTTGCTATGGGCGGCAATTTGGAGCGGTTAAAATATACAAAATTTACCAGCATTAGCCCTCAGATATGACAACCCTGAGTACTTATCCCGTAACTTTTGAAATGATTATCGTTGATCATAGTGTAGGAGACTTGCTAGGTACGTAGAGTATAGTTTTTACATTGTGTGTGTGCACATGTATTTAAATCACACGGTAGGTACCCAGAAAGTCTCCTTCACTACCGTCAACGATTATAATTTTGAAAGTTACAATACAAAAATTTTATTCTAGGTACCTAGCAAGTCTCCTACGTTATAGCGTGTCAATGATAAACATTTCAAAAGTTAGAGAATTAATACCCAGGTTTGTCGTTTCTGATAAAATGTAGTTCATTACTACGGGCAGCGTTAATTGGATTTTGCTGTTAAGCAACACGAGGAATGTCTGATTACTTGCTGTGAAGTAGAGTTAATGCTGAAATTAGAACCCCAGGCACAAAGTGGTTCTAATTTCTGGTCGTCCGCTGGCCCAAAAAGAAAATGCAGTTTTATTGGTAGGTACTAAAATGCTAATGATATACATAAAGTAAAGGCAAAATCGTAAGAGACGATTTATTGAAAATTGAGGTTATGAATAATTTGTATATGGCAGGTACCATTATAGTGGCTAAAAGTAAAAAAATGGTCTATGATTATGACCAAAAAAACCATGGATACTTTTAATTCCGGTAAGCAATTTTCCTATTAATAGTAACTTTTTGACATGGAACAACAGCGGACCCACAAAACCTGGAGTGTAAGATTAAACACACGTGCAGAACTCTGCTTGCAGAAAACATAGACCACATGTAAAATCTGCAAGCGTTGCAGTTCTACAAGTTGTCCATATTTCTAAATGCACTGTAAAAGTCAAGGTCACCACACACACAAAAGAAATAAAATGAATTTAAGTAGATTTGGCGCCATTATGTCGTTTATACCTATCAAAATGGAAGCGGGATTTTTCTCAACTCAAACAAAATGTTTACTTAGGACACAGAGGGTCCAATTATTGCTATCATTGAACAACTTCATTGGAAAATATAAATTAGCAACTAAACTATTTTTGAATAATTATGGTCTAAAGGCCCTCCCAGAATGCGTATCTGTAGCTAAAGCTTGAATCTGAGTCCGAAGTTAAACACAAGGCAATCCGTAAGCGCTTTCACAATGGTTATCCTCGAGAATCTGTAGCTTGAAGTTGAATGGAGGGCAACTTCATGCAAGAAATGTATCTCTCCTTTGACAGCGACCCTGGGCGGCTCTTTAGCTTTTGAAAAAACTGATGTCCGGAGCAATACAATAAAAACAAAAGATTTTTACAGGTAAAAAGTAACGATGGGCAACAAATACATCAGAAAAACTGTTATTTATTAATCAATGTACAAATGCATTCCAGTTTTTTAGATTCTGCCGGTATTATGTATAGGAACATTTTATTACTTACTAAATTGCTTGTTATCAAACTATGTGGTAAACAAATAATTAATTGAATAGGACATTCTTATAAATATAGGGGCTGAAGTTCATCTTTTTGCAGGAACATTTTAAACCAAAGGAAGGAGAAAATAAGAACAATAAATACCTACGTATATAAATTTATAGTCAGTTGAAATAAAGAGTTGCAACGCTACAATAAAAAGCGGTCAATGCCATCTACAATTCAGTTTGTGTAACATTAGTTTGTACACGAATCGCAAGCAAAAATTAAGGGTGGCAATCATTTGTAAGAAATTATGTTATCGTAATAGTGGAAAATGCCATAAAAGCCTCCACCGGGGTTTTTTATTAAGGAATGAAAAATAAATATCCTACTGAATGTACGAAGAATTTTTACAACGAGAAGATGGACAATAGCGATGAAAGTGAATTTGATATTGGGTATGTTTTCTCTTTTTTATTTTCGTGTATCTGTCACTTTTGAGTGAGTTTCCGCCGTGGTATGGCATTTGAGTTGTAATACATAGTTAGAGCGCTACATCATCGCCACTTGAAAGTTGTATAACACTTACAAAACCAAACCAAGTTAAAAACGCCGTTAGTTTGAAACGTAATATTATAATATGCATAGGAATTGTTCTAAAGACATGTATCGATTGCGTTAAAATTTTAGCCACTGGATACATTTTGATATTAGTATGGTATGCTGAATAGAGAATTCAACATTTCAACCTGCTCAACAGCTCGCTAAAATTTATCCAGTGGCTAATTTTTGACATTTGGTATACCTCTGATGAGTGAGAGAGATGGAAAACACACTCGTGGATTAATCGTCTCTACCGCAGTGTTCACATGTGGCGGGCAAATAACACATCATTCAGATTATAAAAAAAATATCAAAGAATATTTATTTTATTTTTAAATAAACTAAAACTGTTTTTTTTAAGGTGTGCATATCGTTACAAAAATATTTTATTTCATTTTGCTATATTTTATATCCGAAATATGGTTAACTTAAACACCGTAGGATGGATATCCTTAACCATGAACATAAATCATACAACAAAATTTTGTTTACTGATAATAATAAATATTTTATAAATATAAATAATCCGTATTTCGTTAATACAAGGAAATATAAAGAAAGGCATTTTGTTTCAATTCTTTTGGGAAATTATTGACAATAGTACCCCAAAAAAATCTTATTTAATCTAATTGACCATTGACTTATTATATATGACGCGACATGTCGCTATGGAATGAATCTCTTCGCGGACGATGTCGCTCTGTTATTAATATGCTACTACGGAAATTTAGGCTTACCGGCGACATTTATTTCTTTGCTATTCCGCAGTGAAACACTGCCGCATGTGTTGTTTTGGAACATATTTTCTCGCAGAGGTGTATCAAAATGAGATTTCACTAGGAGTCCATATATAATAAGTCAATGCAATTGACACAGCAAAAAGGCAATATCTTGGTTATCTTGGTTACAGTAAATAAATTTAACCCCCATTTTAATGCAATTGACAAGCGGCCTAAATATGACGTTGCTGACAGTTTTCATGTGCTTAAAATAACTTTGCAAAACTCCCCCGATTACCAATTTTTACTCAATCTGCTTGGTTACACGAGCGCAAAAAAAATTATTTTTGTGGATACACATAGATAAGAAATTAAGTGGACATGCAAGAAAATTTGACAGTAGAGGAACGGTCGGAAATTAAAATTCTAGAAACTTCGTTGGAGCCCAACTAGTCATTGTACAAAATAACGGTTTACAGAACTCAAAACAAAAACATTCTCCTTCGCCAACAAAAAGAAATGAAAATTTCCATCAAAAGGAGAACGTTTTAAGAAAGAAACATGATTTTTAACGCAAAACTCATTATCTGAAGATGAGGAAAATGACGAAACCTTGCATTTTTTCCATCTCTTTCCTTCTTTCTAAAAATCATCCGTTCTTTTTCGTTATTTAATTCTCTTTTACGCTCGTGTAACCAAGCACAATCCAAGACACATCTTGTTCGATTAAATAGTTAATGTCTTTGCACAACACTACTCGTTACAACGTAAAGTCGTAGAAAAATTGACGTTTCCTTGCAAAATGAATTCGCAAATAGCAATGTCAAAACGCAGAACGGAGAAGTGCAATTTTTTGATTTGAAGACTACACTGCTGATACCGGCATTCCAATAAATAGCTAAAATTACATTCAAGTTTTTTTTTTCCAAATCAGAATAGTTTAAAATAAACTTTCAACATGTCGTTTATTGGTCGCTTACTAGCCCGCAATGTAAGACCCTATTTTGTTGTGATTCATTAAAACACCACTTTAAGTTACGTAATTTTACTGTTATTTTGTTGGCTTCTAGGCTCCCCTGCTCCTAAAGGAGCTCCACGTTCAAACAAAACTCAGCCAAAGGCTGTTCCACAAATGTAAGTCATTTAATTTTTGCACATTTCGGTTCTTTAATATCATAAATACCTCTCGCAGCGTTTCCCCTATGTGCTGTTAAAGTTCAACAACCAGCACCCGACTTTAAAGGTCTAGCCGTCGTTAATGGCGACTTCAAGGAAGTCAAACTTTCCGACTATCAGGGCAAATACTTGGTGCTGTTCTTCTACCCATTGGATTTGTATGTCGATTTCAGTAAAATTTTCGAAAGTCGATAATTGAATTTTGTTGCTTTAACTTATTTTCAGCACATTTGTCTGCCCAACTGAAATCATCGCATTTAGTGATCGTATTAAGGAGTTCAAGGATCTCAATACTGAAGTTGTTGGCGTTTCTGTCGACTCACACTTTAGTCACTTGGCTTGGTGCAATATGGAACGCAAAGCTGGTGGATTGGGAAAAATGAACTATCCACTGCTTTCGGATATCACAAAACAAATATCGTCCGACTATGGAGTGCTTTTGGAGAACGATGGCATCGCATTGCGTGGCACATTCATAATTGATGCCAATGGTGTTTTGCGTCAGTACTCGGTTAATGATCTGCCTGTTGGTCGGTCAGTCGATGAGTGTTTGCGTTTGATCAAAGGTTTCCAGTTCGTGGAAAAACACGGCGAAGTCTGCCCAGCAAATTGGAATCCCGAATCGAATCCAGATACAATTAAGCCCGATGTCACTGACTCAAAGAAGTATTTTGCAAAGCACGGATAAACATAACGAGTTGACTACGTTCGGCACTACTTAAATTTATTAATTTCTATTTGTTTCTATTCGAATAAAATAGTTGGTAACATGAATGTTAATTGTTAATTATGAATGCTGTAAGCTATCATCAAATACATAGTAGAGAACTACAGCTAAAAACCTTGTAGCCGTAGCCGACCCACATAGAAAATATTCGATGTATCGGATGCGCACTCTATGTAGTTCTACATTCTTCGGTATGATGTAGAAGTCACATGATATGTTGACTACCATTAAAATTCGATACTAGGCATTAGTGTTAGCATAAGTATTATAATTAATTATCTGATAAGCAAGTATATATCGAGGAATGGTTTGACCTATCATTCTCGTCAGATTACTAGCTGGTTATCCTGGCTGCAAGTGATAGCTAAACAAGGAAAGAGGAACCCTTAAGACTTATTACTAAAGATTGCGAGCAAAATCTTGCTTTAAACGGCGTTCGAACTTGAAGAAACAATTGATCAGTTCATTGAAGTCGTGCAGAGTGGCGCATTGACAAATAATCCAAATAAAAAGCAATAAGCATCAAGAGCAGAGCTTAAGTTTCCTACATCGAGAACGTAAAAGACGGCAACAACGTCGCGCACCATAGCACAAAACTCACCGAATCGAAACTCGACATTTCAATAACTTTATTGAACACCAATACTCCGGCTCGCAGTGTCTTCAATGTCATAGCCATCTTAAACGTTTATGCTGTTTTTTTTTTTTTTTTTGAAAGGGATACCTATGGTTGAATCTACGTATCCATACCCGCCCGTCAACGACCGAAGATTTTTCGAAGAATTTTACTCTCGAATCGACCAAAGAATTTTTATTAGCCCGAAGAATCAAAGGTTTACAAGAGTAATTCTTCGTTAAATATCTGACGAGATGTTGTTGTCTGAGTTAATAGCAGAACCGAGGTAGACAAAGTCCGGTTCCGGTAATACCTCAAAATTATGTCTGTCACTGCGCAATGGTGACGTTCTGCCCAATTCGTTGATGTTGTGTGTCCTCATTTCCTTCTATATACTAGCAAACGATGCTACGACATCACGTTGAGTCCTACCAATGATGTCATAATCCTCTGCGTATATGTACTTGCATACGCACCGATCAGATCAACGAAGTCACATGACAGTGCATCGCCTTGCCTAATGTCGGTATGTGTCGGTGAGATCGTTTCCGACCCTGATGGAGCAGCGAGAGTTCTCCATCGTCATCCGGGCAGTATACCAAAACTACAAATGGCTCTGTATAGTTCGTCTGTATAAATGCCGTCGTATGCGTCAGTCGTTCAAATATTACGGCAGATAGTATCTTAGCGGCAATGTTGAGGGGACTTATGCCTCTATAAGTGGCGCTGTTCAGAGGATCTCATTTTTTGTGGATCGGGCAAGAAAGTGTTACAAGTGGAGCAGTAAAAGTGGTCAACAAAAAGAGACACACACGTCGACAAATAGTGCGGAACTTCATAATCAAAAACTGAAATTTTGTAATAGTAAAGAACTTTGTACACCTCCGCTCCACTGTTAATAACGACTAGGTCTCCTAGGCAGGAAAGCTCTTTCCAACCGGGCATAGAACCTAAATTAGTAACAAAGTTCTCGTTCGAACTACTATGGTCATATTATATAAGACCCAGATCATACCAGTCTTACTTTATGGCTCTACACCACGGATGACTTAGACCAAAAATTGTAAAGTTCTGTTTGACGTTGATGTTTACAAATATTAAAGAACTGTTAGAACTGTAGAGTCACACAGATATGGTTACCATTGGACGTTGTAGAGAGATTGGACACCAACAACGGCCTACTTAGGAAAGGAAAACCCTGTCTGAAGTAAAGAGTTCAAGTAGAAAATGGTATTAACCAAATTGAGGCTGTTGGAAGACTGAAATGGATATTCCAGTCACACGTTGATTCAGCCCCAGGTTTATCCCGTACTTAAGTGCCACCTAAATAAGCAATAAGACTCGTGCCCATATCGAAAAATATAAAAATTGGACGGGAACAAAATACAATATGTTGTCTACAAGAAAGAATATTCGCACTCCTTCCCAGGTGGTACTGCGATTTTGATCGTAACCACGTTCCATAAAGCAGGGAAGATATTCGTTGCTAGAAGACATCGCCTAATGAGGGACGCACAGGATGAAAACAACCTCATCAAACGTGAAGTGAAGAACTGGAGGCAGCTAGCTAAGGAGCAGGCTAGTTGGAGAGGCATTTTGGTTGATGTCCAGATTCATTCCGGATTGTAAAGCCACTTAAATAAGTAATTTTGCAAGAAGACATCGCCTTCACCTGGATGATTGAACGTGCAACAATGTTTTTTGTTTCTTGCTAGACCAATTTATAATTCCATCCACCAATTTGAAGCACGGAAACTTCAAGCGACTCAAACATGACTAGTCTAGAATCAATTGTGCTAACAATATGGTTTTGCACACATATAAGATCATGTTGCCTTTGTTAGCGAGGTGGTGAAGTGTGTCTCTATCTCTATCGAATGAGCTTTCTGCTATTCAATTCATCTGTCCAAATCGTTCAATAGATTTGGTGTATGCTCATCAACAACACCATTGAATCGACGTAGACATGTCACAATCAGCTACTGCCTAAAGAGTTTATTTCACGCAAAAACCCGAGGATCAACGAGTTCTATAAAAGAAAACTCTTTGATCCCATTCCTCACAACGATACGACTTATAAATAAAAGGACTCAATCCTTTTGTATATAACTCCCAAGCCCAGGCCCAAAATATTTTAACATAACTTAATACTCCAGAATGTTCTGTTTTACCTTTTTCAGTAGATGGGAATTCAGCTGTTCTAGTTGTCGAGACATGGACACCAATATTATCCATAAAATGTCGTTCAATTCGCTAAGCAGAACTTTTTTCCTGGAATAACCAAGTAAACCAACCGTCACCGACCACCGGTTCATCGATTTCAAAGCCGCATACGATTCTATTTATAGAGAGGAACTCTGCAGAATGGATAAACCACCCAAACTTGCAGGATGACGATGGAAGATTCTCTCTACTCCATCAGGGTCGGCAACGATCTAACCGAAGTTTTCAATTTAAAAAAAGGATTTAGGCAAGTACGGGAGTTTGCCTACCTTGCTTCCGCTTTAAACTCTGACAACATCTCGTTAGATGTTCAACGAAGAGTTACTCTTTCCAACCGCTGTTCCTTCGGGCAAAAGAGGGAATTCTTCACTCAAACTAATAAGGAGATACTATACAAGATTTAGATCAAGTGCGAACTGGAGGCAGTTAACTGAGGAAGGGGCTAATTAGAGAGTCACGTTGGTTGAGGCTCAGGTTCATTACGAACTAAATCGCCGCGGAGCAACAACATTAAAGTCACAGTAGGTGTCATTAATGGGCAACTTTCTAATAGGCGACCATGAAACAAGCATCGGCATACGTTCTAATGTGTTATACGTGCGGGACTCAGTATCTACCAAAAAAACTTGTTTTAGTCACTGTCACCAACATATTTAGTTAACTGCCCAGAAATGTTCTTTTATTTTATTTCATTCAGCGAGTTGTCGGATAAATTAATAAATGAGTTGAAGGAAATAAACCTCTAGGCTATAGCTTGGAAAGTTTGGTTTCAATAAGTAGTTACGTAGAAATACGTACCTAATCTTGTCATTCGAAAGTCGAATGGAAATCCCCAATTGCTAACTGTCAGAAGAGCATTAGCTATTGCCTTCTCTTCGTCATTTGAAAGTACCGTAGGTCTACCAATGCCCTTTACGTGATCATTTTTTAAGCGGTTGATGAGCGTCCCTTTGGCAATGTTAAAATCTTTTGAGCATTGATTGATGGATCTCTGTTTCGTTCGAATAAGGTCCAGAGCCTTTTCCATGCATTTGTCGGTGGTGCTGTTGTACCGTCTTTTTTGATTTTGAATAGTCTTTGGCGGCATGCTTATTTTTGTAAAAAGGTGTAAAATTATATAAAAGCGCGGGAAATATCGTGGTCAACCTTTGCCATACTATATGTCTAACTTTGACCACCCGTCAATGTTTAACTGACATCGGTCAATGTTAGCCGTTTTACATGGAATGATGGCACACTTTTTTATTTCTTCTATAAAATATTAAACATAAAAGAAATTCTACTGCAAAGTAGAATTTCCATAAAGGTAATTGATTGAAGTCCTTACCAGAATAAAATTTATGTGGATATTTGTTCACTTTATGTCGCTAAATATATAAGGTTTAGAGCACTCAAAAAAACCGCTAAAACGTACCTTTAAAAAATTAGATTTGACAGCTATGAAAATTAAATTATTTCTCTCTAACTCTTTTCTGCCATCTGTTAATGAATAGAGCTTCTAAAAATATCATCAGAGTTAGTCTATCTTTCAAAAGAGGGCAGTAAAATACATTGGAACTTCTTTATGATTTTCGGTCAAAGTTACCCAAGTTGACGGTAAGATCCAATCAAGTGCAATACTCCTACCAGACCAAAGAGTTGAATCATGCCAGAACCCACCTGAAACTGATTAATATTTTTAAAATATCTCAATGTCGCAGTTTCAAAATACAAAGTTTCTAGGTTTTTCTTCTAAAACAAACCAACATCATAGTGAGCGATTGGTAGCGACCAGTATGTCAGATTAAAAATCGATTTAGTTATCATCTCAATACTCATTCACACGAGTACTATAAATATAATATTCTATGAAACAATATAAATCTCTCAAAGGTATAAGACAGTCGCAAATCATTCTACTACATCTTCTTCTTCTTTTGTCGTGAAAGTTCATTGAGTTCCCCTTGTTGAGCTGAAGCCTCACTGTATATCCGTTTGACCTTCTCCTTACGCTCACGATCACTGAAAGGAAGACACAATTAGCATTACATTTACCTATTCATGTTCTGCACTTACCTTTGTATCTGTTGATTAATTCGAATCTTCTGAAGGAATTCGGTGTCTCGTCGAATCTCTCGAACTGCACCTTTCGTCTCGCGTTTGATTTTGTGAATTAGTTTCACCTTTTCCTCCTTTGCAGCGGAAAGTTTCGGTCGCCTTTTGTCATCGTATACCTTCTCGATGCGGGGTTCGTAGAGGCGAAGTGCTTTTGGTTTCTTCTCGGGAGCAACCAGTTTTGTTAACGTTTTTCCTGCCACAGTGTCTAGTGTGGTTTTCGTTTGATCGTAGTGCGTTCGCATAAACTCGGGATACACATTTAAATCTATTCGCTCCATTAGGGGTAGGAAAGGCTCAGCCAGATAATTTGATCCCACATTGTCCACGACAACATCCATAGCATCCTTGGTCAGCCTTAGAGCTGAACTAAGGGCGCGAATTTTAAACTCCACCGACAGAGTGGTCGTCACGAGATCTTCAGCTTTTAGAAGCGAATCTTCTTCAAGCATTGGGTCGCTTGGTTTCTCGGCAATTGCTAAAAGCCTGTTTGAGGGTCCGGTCGACATGAATGGCGGAATGATTTTCAAAGTCTCGATTGGTCTCTTCGGAAGGGACAAGTAAATGACACCTAGCAGGAAGTTGAACGCCGAGGGAATGAATCGGTGAGATGATTGAGAATACTCCAGCAATAACGTGACTAGAAACAGACCCATTGCGATGTCCTGACGGGTACGCACTCGTGCGTGGGACAATATTTGACTGATGAAGATATAGCATGGGGTAACTACGTTGTGGCGATAATCTGATGTGGTGTAGAGGTTTGAGACGAGTTTGAAGAACACCAAAGTGTCTACCGATGGATAGTTCTTGTTGTTTCGCTTGAATTCCGTATGTTTCTCTTGGATAACGTCCAACAGGCAGGAGGATGCCTTTTCGGGGTTCATGTGTATTAGGTCATACAAGTGGGGGTTCAGTCTGTCGAGAATGCTAAAGGAAGTACAAACATCTTCGGTTGATGCATCAGCGAATAGATCGTTTACATATTGCAAGAGAAAGGCAAATAGTTTCGTAATCTTCTCTTTGTTACTGTGTTCCAACTTTGGATGGTTGCATTTGATTATACGTTCGACAAGAACACCTTGATCGTCTTGGGTCTGTTTGAATAAAATTGCCTTGAGCTCTTCGTAAGTGGCAGGCATTTCAATGGTGAAGGGAAGTTTACTTCCTATTTGTGTGGCTTTAGATGTTTCTTTGGCAATTTTTGTGTGTGACTGTGTTTTAGAAGCAATGGGTGATTTCGAGTTTTTTTCTTCTATTTCAGACTCACTTTCGGAGTCTTTAAGATCGCTCAAGGCGTCTTCATCTTCGTCGCTCTCGTCTTCTTCTTCACAATCCTCACTCTGCTCTTCTTCAGCCTCCGACTCATTTGCCTCTTCTTCCCCACTATCAGCAACACTTTCTTCATCAGCACCATTAGTGTCCTCACCATCAGCTGGTATCTTATTGTCCTTGTCTAATGATTCGCCTTAAAGTAAAATAATTATGAAAAATATAATTACCCACTTTCAAGGCTAACTTACCGTTCAAATCGTATGCTAACGTGCCGGGATCCTCTACATCTGATCCAGCAAAATATCCGTCATCCAAGTCATCTGCTGAGCGATGTTTCGGTGTTTGATTCGTGTTATCCTCTTCCCCTCGCATTCTTGCAAGTCTTTCATTTTCTAACCGTTCGAGCCTTTCCTTCTCCTCACGTGCCAACTCTTCCCCTGACTTTAACCGATCAGTGACCGCTCCTCGTGGCTCGAAAATCATTTCGCGCAATGCCCGATCGTAGTCATCCGGTTGCGGTTTGATGATATCATCCGGTTTGCTCAATTTCCCCACTAGCGATAAAAGATCCTTGTAGTTGCTGTCCAGTTTACTCGTTAACTCAAATACTTCATTCTTTTCCTTAGCAGATTCGGCCTTGCGACGTTTTGTCTCGACAATCATCTCGTCAATTGCTGCCTTTCGATCCTGCTGATTGTCTTCACCACCGAAATGTGCCACTTCCGTGAAGTTCGCTATATAATTTATAACTCTTTAGATATGCATTCGTAAACGCCTACATGTTTTTACTTACCGTCCAACTCATCGCCGCCATCTTCATCGTCTGAACGATTATCATGAAATTGTTCTATTTCTTCCAAGGTCTGTCCACGATGTGTCAACACCTCGTCATCATTTAAATTGAAACGACTAGCTTTCTTGAACTGTGACATTTTCTCAGCAACGAAACGGGCATTGAGCAGTTCATCGTTTATCACCTCAGAGTTACGTCCAATACGCCGGTCCTTGAACTCATTCGTTTTGTTTTTCTGCATAAATTCCTTGCCGAGTGTTTCTTTTCTCTTTTGTACAGCTTTGGCCCTTGATACACCGGGCAAACCCTTGTCATGCTTACACGTTCGTCCAAGAATCTTAAACTTTTCCTTATTAATATGAACCTCGAACGGATTAATCCTTTTTGTAGTACTTGCACCACCACCATCACCACGAGTGAATGGATTGCTGGAAGTAGCTTTTGCGGATAAAGACTTTTTTGCATGAACAGCTTCGGAACTAGCTTTTTTATTTTTCTTTGATTTAGCCATTTTAAAATTTATTTCATACAATTTTTAGCAAGGGCAGGATAGATGTGTAATTGCGGCTAAAATGAAAAAAGAAAAACAAAACTCGACTGTCAGATAAGTTTCGCACGTGGACATCGGTTGCGGTTGGCTGAATTGCCTGAATTGTGTCAAATGGGTGCATTCAGACCATATATATTCTATAATGAGGAAGATTACCATTGGTAGAGATATATTCGATTGCAATCATCAATCCAGACCAGAAACAGACTTCTCAGAAATGTCAGATAGACATTTCTATAGATCTCAGATGCTTTGATCAATATTTTTGTTTACCAGTGAAAAAAGCCATTATGTTGTGTTCAATGCTTAAAACAATGGATGTAATCTCCATTTATGCTATCATAGATTTTCATCTACCGCCTTAACTGGGCATGTTAACTATGCGGAACAACAATGGAACGTTCTGAAATCAAAAATAATATCAGAACATAATAACAGAACATTGTGATCTGAACATCGTAAAACTTAATAACCCGAGGCTTAGATTTGCGAGTATGGCCGTGTGTCAATTGCTGTAAAATTTTAGCGAGTGGATAAATTTTTACATTAGTAAGGTGACCAGAGACTTCAACATTTTAACATGCTCAACAGCTAGCTAAAATGTATCCAATGGACATTTTTTGCTGAGGGGTGAAAGAGATGGAAAGCACCTACAGCAATGTCAAAAATTACCCAGTGGATAAAGTTAAATACCCATTTTAACGCACGGCCCATGAAAATTATATATTCTTTTATTGCGTTAATAATGTCAGTGAATGTGCAACTTTCAACCGGTTATGGGTTCTAACTGCTAACATACCATAATAGCTTTTCGCTTCGACTCGTTCAGTTTTCGTTAACTTTTGCTTAGTTGCCAAAAAACGAACTCATTCGCTCTTTCTCTTTGACATTTGCTAGTGTATTTCTTATGGGAAACACTGTCACGTTTGTTTTGATTAGTTATTCAGTGTTTATTAATACAGGGGTTATAAGATATGTAAACAGAAGTCTACGACAAAAATTTTTTGATGCCAGCCCAAATATAGCAAACACCTTGAGCGATTGGTATTGTACGACCATAATAGCTTTTCGCTTCGACTCGTTCAGTTTTCGTTAACTTTTGCTCACTTGCCAAAAAACGAATTCATTCGCTCTTTTTCTTTGACATTTGCTAGTGTATTTCTTATGGGAAACACTGTCACGTTTGTTTTGATTAGCTATTCAGTGTTTATTAATATAGGGGTTATAAGATATGTAAACAGAAGTCTACGACAAAAAATTTTTGATGCCAGCCCAAATATAGCTAATCTGGGGGGTTTTTTTTTTGGTCTCTGGAGGAAAATGCCTGAGGAAAAAAGATGTCTAAGTGAAAAATGCCCATAGTAATGTTGTTTTTGGTATTCATGTCATCGCCATCAGTATAATAAACCCAGGTTCAAGCAATACATCGAATACTTTTGAGTTTAGAGTGCAAAAGAGAAAAAAGATTCGAAGAGTGGAGAGGAAATATATATTAACTTATGAATTGTGGCCCGTCGGTATATTTTTCATAAACTCTTTTTTAACAAAGAGAATTTATCGAAAAAGGTCTTGACTCAAAACACATTTGTAATATAACACATTCATATCGATTAACTAGCATTTAGAGTTCCGTTCGCTTGGACGGCCTCAGCTTAAAAAAATTGATACTGAATGATTTTGAAGTTTACGATTTGAACGCACTCATCGCATTTTTTTTTACAGCTGTCACAATTTTTCTTGGATTTGTCGAGTCGGCCATTTTTGCCGTCAATCGTAAATTTTCTTCGACGCTAAACGTTTTTGCACATTTTTAGTGAATTTTACCGAGTAATAGATTTTACAAATATGGAAGATGACTATAACATGAAAGAGGAGAAGAGTTCTTCGTCGAATACAAAGTCTTCAGACCGCGAAAAGGAACGTGGCAAAGACCGTGATAAAGACAAAAAAAATAGGTGAGTTTATAAAATTGAAGTGATATAAAATCTGATATGAATTCTATTAAAAAAAAATCATAGAGAACGCAGCAGAAGTCGTGATAAAGATAGAGAAAAGAATCGTGACCGTCATCATCGTGCAAGCCGTGATCGTGACGGTGACCGTGAACGTCGGCGTGAAAGCCGGGATCGTGATGGTGAACGAGATCGACATCGCAAAAGTCGGGATCGGGAAGCAGATAGAGAACGTAGAAGAAAAGCCGAAAAGGACAAAGAGCGGGATAGGGAACGTGAACGTGAACGGGAACGGGAACGAGATCGTGAAAGGGAACGGGAACACGATAGAGACCGTGAACGACGAAAGAGCCGATCAAGGACACACGACCGCGACTATAACCGCAAACGTAGCCGGAGTCGGGATCGAGATCGAAGACGATCAAGCAAGTCTAGAAGTCGTAGTCGTGACCGTGGTAGCAGTCGACGTTTTGACAGAGAACGTGACAACAGAAGTAGTAATCGGGATCGAAGAGATCGTGGTGGCACTTCAGATCGCGAAAGAGACCGCGATCGCTACGATAGAAATTTAAAAATGGACCCAATAAAAGAGGAAACCAGAGATTCCAGATTTGACTTAACCCAGACTATTCAGGAGCTGATGAATACCACAACCTCAACTAAAAACTTTGCGGCGCTCTTTAGTTGCACGAATAGCAATGATTCGTTGAGCAATTGCCCGTCGGAGTCATCAAGTAAGTCGCATTTCTATCATATATGTATGCAGTGAAAAATTGTTTAGGTGTTGCTACGGCTGGGAATCGAACCCAGACCTTCTGCGCGGCAGTTCATCGCGCCACTAAGCCCGTCGTAGTGTAGTATTCATTTTTACTAGCTTCATAGAAGCTATTGAATTTAACAGTTTACATTTTTTTTGGTTCACAGTGTACATTTTATATCTGAGTTTAATAATTACTTTAGCACATTCGATACATTTTTCTTTAAATATTACAAAATTTGTTTCAGTTTTTTATTGTATTAGGAAGCTGATAAACCTTTATTGATTACAAAATCTTTAAAAAAGAATAATACTATGAACATTTCGTCTATAATATCCTTTTAACCCATGCCCACTTTTTGGGGGCTTAGTTCCAAAAAAACGACTTGTAAAGCCCATAGCATATCCATAGAAAAAAATCGTTTTCTGTCGAACCATCAACTATTTGGATAAACTGTCAGATTAATATATTGTAACAATGTCACGCCCACTTTTTGGCAATGTTTAATTTAAGGACGGAATGGGAAAGGGTATTCCACGATGGAAATGAACGTCACGTTACGGTAACTAGTATCAGCTACAGAGACATGTTGGAATGTTATTTTTGCAAGCAATTGCATTAATTGGACATCGGTGATATGTGGTTCTAACAAGACGTTGCTACATGTGTGGTTTGTGTGTGCAATAATCGAGTTATTGAAGTTTTTGTTCTGGATGGTTGGGTGTTGTAGAACGAGGGTAGACTGTAATTTAACTTGGCAATGCCCAGTGGTTGTAACTCTGACTACACATCAAGTGCTTATTTTTAGCCTCCAAGTGGTAACCATCGGGTACTGGTCTGATCCAACCGGATTTGATTTGCTAAACGATAAGCGCGATTGTTGATAACACGACGGAAAACAGCAACACTAAAAACAGTCAGGTTAGTCAGGCCCCTTGAACAGAGATGGTGGCGGATTAGGCAAGAAGTCTTATGTTTCCAAGACATTAGCGAACGCATCAATGCCAAATTCGCCAACATAAACCTTATATGCGCTCACGCCCCGACGGATGAAAAAGATGATAAAGACAAGGATTGCTTCTATGAGCTCCTTGATAAAACCTATGAGCGAGAAGACATCTTTACCAATATTGTCGGAAAACATACCGACAACACTTACACGACAACACTTCTGGTAACGGACTTACGCTGCTGAACGAAATGCCACTCAAGCCAAAACACGGTTTCCTCACTTCGATATCTATAAGGGGACATGGCCTCCAGATCAATGAACGGCAAACCAAATTTATCACATTGCGATAGACAAAAGGCACGCATCCAGTATTTTGGATGTCCGAAAATTCCTAGAAGTTAACATGGACTCGGACCACTACCCTTTTGAAGCCAAAGTAAGAATGTGGATATCCACCACGCAACAATAATCCAGAAATACTGCGAAAAAAGACTGCAATCGCAAGAGACTGCCAAGACCTTTGCGCAAAGCGTATCCCTTAACCTCTTGATTAATACCTAACAAACAGCATCCAATGTCGAAGAACAATGGCAATGATGCCAACAAGCCACAACTGATGTGCTGGTGCTCGCGCCCACCAGCAAGAAACCCCTGGTTCGATGAGGAATGCCGACAGAGGCTCGCAGCGAAGAACGAGGCCTACAAGGCTAAACTGCAGGTGAAGACGATAGCTGCCATTGAGCTCTATTGGCAAAGATTAAGGGAAGAACACGAATTTGTTTGGAAAGAAACAAAAGCGCCAGATCTAGGATATAGAGGGTTGTCACTCAAGTAACGTCGTTCGCATGACTGGAAGAAATTCCTGTCGGATGAAAAAGGGAATATCGTAATTGAGACACAGTCGATGCTGATAATATAGAAGAAACACTTTTGCAGACTGGCGATGACGAACAGCGTTCTGCTTGACAGCAGAATGCTGTTCGTCATCGCCGTTGAGACACCATTTAATATTAAGGCTTTACAGGGTCGTAACTCTCCTCGAACTTTTGGCCATACATTTTTCCGAAATGCACAATGTGGTTTCGCATGGAATAACAGTAGATCCAACTTTCAGTACATTAAAAATTTTGTCCAAGAAGCTGTGCAATTTGGTTTGCTTTTGTTTGCAGTATTGGCCCTGTAATAAACACATTATTGCTTCTTTGAATATTAAACCATTTCAATAATGATTCTTCAATGTCCGAATTTTTGGAACAGTTTCGTTTATGTATTTTGATTTCGGTCGTTATATCTGAATTTCATGACTAACAACTTCCGTCATAATGGTCGCTTTATCCGAAGTCGTTAATACCGAATGATATTATTCACTATTTAATGCAAAACCAAACCTAAGCTTTAAGTTTCATCGATATAACCGAAATGTCGTTATTTCCAAAGTCACTATATGCGAATTTAACTACATACAAACTAGCCCACGACCACCAACGCCTTTCGGTATATTAATGAAATTCAAACACATTTATACGAAAGCTTCTTCCAAAATCTGTATTTTTTTATGAAAATAACATTTTGCGTGAATTGTGGAAAACCCTTTATAAACCATTCTCCTGAGTTGTAGCAAAGATTATTAAGTCATACAGATGACGCACTGCGTACAAGAAAAATTGCCTTATGTGTGGATCTCGTTGCTCATGTGTGTACGTGTACACCGCCCGCCCGTACCATGAAGCTGGTGAGCAAACGTTTCTGTATTTTGTTCTCAATGCGTCATCTGTATTGCCGAGATTACATTTTCCTTTTCATCAACCCTTATAATTCTACCTAAATAAATACAAAATTTTATTATTTAATATTTCCAGTGGATAATGATCGGAAACGAAAGAAGAAATCACGCTGGGGTGGAACTGAGAATGACAAGACCTTTATCCCGGGAATGCCGACTATTTTGCCCTCCACATTGGATCCAACACAACAGGAGGCATACTTAGGTAAATTACTACTCTCGATAAAATAAACTCATATAGATATAAGGCTCACATAGCTGTAAGGTTTAATACAAACAAAAATGTAACTTCAATGTAAGCATGGTTAAACAATGAACTGAAATGCAAACAGAACAAAGAGAATAACTCATCTTAGGCCCTGCTGACCGAGAGGATATCACCAGGTGAAATTCAGGGAAGACAGTCACATAAAGAGAGTGAGAGAGGATAAAAAGACAGGGCACACAAGCTTCCCAATTCTATTCTAGTTTAATTGATTTGTTTGTGTAATATGCTAATCAAAATCAATTTCTTCATAGGAATGATCCGATTAATGTCCAAAAACGAGGCACAGTAAGATCTCCAGATATTTGAATTGAATCTAATTTAATCTAATTCAACAATTCAAACGACAAAAAACAAAAGCCAATAACTGAAACATTTCTTCTTTCTCTAGTTTATTTTTTGTACACAAAATTTTATCATATTTATTGTAAAATTAATTAACATTTAAAATTTATTCCTCCTCCACTCAGATATTCGAATAGTAGAGCCAGTCCTCCATGTGAGAGCTCAGCTCACTTGTTTTTTAATCAAAACTAATGCAAAACAAAATATTTTCAGCAGATCGTAGAGCGCCTTACCTACTTGTGTTTGTGTTCTTCTTTATTATACATTTTGTCATCATTATTTTGTTGTAACTTTGTGTTTATTATTAATTTCTTTTTCCGTTTCGTTTATTTTTGAAGTGAAGTATGTAAGTATCTACATCCGAGAAAACATAATTATTCTACCCTAGTGTTGTTTGTTGTTGCTGGTATCTCAAATATCTGAATCATTGCAAAAAGAAAAAGAAAAAACCAAAAAAAAAAAAAAAAACAAATAACTTGTCCCCAACTACAACTACACAAAAAATATGTAAAATATTCTGTTCGATCCAACAAAGAACGAAATCATAATAACATTGAATTGATAAAAATAATACAAACATTTCTTTGCTTTTTAGAAAAGAGAATTCCACTAACATCGGGGCTTGCCTCGATTTCTTTCTTTTTAACCAAAATTCTTACAGTTCAACTGCAAATCGAGGAGATCAGTCGCAAATTACGGACCGGCGAACTGGGAATACCACAAAATCCAGAAGAAAGGTTTGAATAATTTACACAACTCTCCTTGTTATCCGCAGCAGGATGTGTAGCAAATGACACGGCGTGCGTGAAATGATGCTGGGCTCGAAACTTTAGCAGTTATCACTTATCGTCGTCGCAGCTGATGCTGTTTGGCTGATGTGTACATATACAGAAGAACCAAGTGTCGTAATTTGTTAAGCAAATTAATTAATTTGAATACTTTTCTTTCAGCACCGCAAAAATAGCTTGTTCAGTATTACGCATTAAGAAGATTGACTTTGACTAAGCTACAAAGTTGTTGAAAAAATAATAGTTTTCCTTAGGGGCAGTTTTACATCGCGAGATTATGATTTAAATCAGAGTTAACCCAACAACATTGGTGTATTACCTCTAGATTAAATGATCTTGTTTAACCCAGAGTGAGCTGAGCACTGATAAACCGAGGCTTAGGCGAAGGCAAAACTGTTGTTTATTTTAGTCGCTCTCGCAGCTAAGGCGAACATATAACACTCGTAGAGCGCCCCCGAATTTATCCGGGTAGATTTTTATTGACTTTGGTCTCGAAATGTCTCCAGGAAGTTTGTTCCATTTATTTCCTATTTTGTGTTGTCTGTTCGTTTAAATATATTAAGGATACGCATGAATTTGCTAAGCTCTTCTGAACATCTTAGTACATGTAATAAAAAGTAAGATTTCCTTCTTCGCTGAGCTAGATTTTAAATATTTACAGATGCAATAAGTCCAGAGTACATACATTTCGGGCCTGACTCCAAACATGAAAACAGTATTCAATAGCTAGACTTACCTCAATATTTTTAATTTAAAGTAGGAGTAGGAGCAGGACTGGTATAAAGTATCACTTAGCTGGAATTATGATACTTAGTTTAGCCACTAATTTGTCAATAGAGATTATACGTTTTTACCGTAATTCACAGATCACAGAAGAATATACATGGATTCCTATAATTTATTGAGATAGTATTCTCCATTTCGATTTGTGTAACTGAAGACTTGTTCTCCCTTGTGAAGCCTGTATTCCGCGTTTTCTTTGAGTCTAATTAAAATTTTGTGTGATCTTTTTCGTTTATAGAAGGGAATTGGTCGCATTCCTTCTATTGTTGAACGAGGAATAGGTGTGTCATTTGTGTTGATAGCTAGCGGAGTATTTTAAAACAAAAAATACGGTTATTAGTTGCTCGTAAAGGATCATTAATATGCCGCAGAAACAAAGTGGGTGAGATAATCGTTTAGAGGAAATCTATCTGAAGAAACACAATCAGAAAACTCCAGTCCATATGCATGCAATTTGCATAGGTAGGCGCAGTGTCAGACTGTATCGAATGGCCAATAGCTGTCAATTCTCCATGTTATTCCGTCGTCGATATCCATAAATGGTATACATAGCATAATATGTTGGCCCATAACGATAGCCTTTGGGTTAAAAACGTACCTACTTTCCATCTGCTTCAAAGAGGTTGCTACTCCATACCGAACTTTTACTGAAGCTGACAATCAAGCTATAGGTGTAGTTGCAGGTAGCTTTTCTACGATTTGCTATTGATCGCCGGGAAGTGGCATAGTGTTGTTTTGGTTTTCCTCCTAGACACATAGGTAGCTGTTGGTGTTTACCTACTGTCACGCTCACCGCTTTTGGAATAGAAACTCTATTTACAAACACAATACAAGATGTTTTACGCCTGAAATTTGAGGTTTGCAAGCCGATTTTTGACATCTATTATCATAATTTAGCAATTCAAATGTAAATTATTTACGGAATCGTATACTTTGTGAAATTTTTCTGAACTCTCTTATCTAAGTGCCTGCATTACATATGTCGAATCCTACATGATAGACGTGTATTTCTACTGCGTTCTGACAAGTGATTGGCATAATCGAATGATTTAAAGAATCGAGACGTTACGACTCGAGTGATCTGTATAATCGAATGGTCATTGGAGATATCCAAAACTCTTAATACTAATAGGAAAAACAAAAAAAAAATGCCATTATTAAAATCGCCGCAATTGCTACGTTTGCGATCAACGAAAAATTCAACACTGTAAAACTCCAACACATACAGTAATTGGATTGCGATTACAATATACAATGCACACGGCAAATTCAAAAGTTAGAACATGATGTCTAGTATCCTGACACACCAATATACTCGTACAGTTCTTGATTCGAATTCAACTCCTCCATCAGTACAGGTATATACACGAGATTCGAGATATTAGCTGATAGACAACTCCTAATATTTTCGAGTTCTCGAAAAGCTCTCACTCATTGTGTTCTCCATTCACTCGATTTAAATCATTCGTGATATGCATGTGAGATATGATACATGAGATATGAATGACGAATGAAACATTTATTTGTATGTTAGTTTTGATTAAATGAAAGAGAATGGATCTTATAGTGATAAATGCTTTGTTTAATGTTGGCAATTATGTATGGAATACTATATCATTTTAATGTCCGCCTCTGTTAGTCTCACAAATGCGAGCCCTTTGAGCACATTTTTCATTACATTCTCACACATTTCACGCTGTATTTCATCAATTTCATCACGAATATTTTGTTTGAGTTGCTCAAGCGTTTCTGGTTTGTTTGCATAAACCACAAAAAGAAGTCCGCAGCAGTCAAATCAGGGGACCATGGAGGCCAATCAACATCACCATTCCTTGAAACAACTTGTTGTGGAAAGAGGTCTCGCAGTAATTCCATTGTAATCCTGGCTGTATGCGATGTGGCACCGTTTTGTTGATACCACACGTTAATCAAACCAAAAGCATGCAGTTGTGGCGTTAAAAAGTTTTCAATCATATCACTATATGGCTCCCCATTCACAGTTATCGTTACGCCGTTTTCATTTTCAAATAAGTAAGACTGTAACTTTTAATGGATGCAAAGGTGACAGATGAATAATTTGAGGGTTTTCCATTGCCCAGAACAAACTATTCTGTTTATTCACATATCCATTCAAATGAAAATTTGCCTCGTCACTCATTATGATTTTTTCATGAAAATCGGGGTGGTCATGGGCTAGCTGTAACATCCTTTTTGCATATGTACGGCGAAGTAAATGGTCTTGCGAAAGAAGCTATCGTGTCAACTGAATCTTAAATGGAAGCAAATCCTTGTGCAAAATTGTTGCCAAAGTTGTTCGTTGTAGACCAAGCTCCTGAGAACGGCGTCGAATTAAGGTTGGTGGAATGATTTGAACACTTCCTTGATCAGCAGTAATGTTTTCAGCCGATATTGCAGTACGTTGTGGTCCATGCTTTGGCCTATCACCTACAGACCCTCTTTCTTCGAAATCATTCACTACAAGATAAATAGAGTGTTTTGTTGGCACGTTATTTCTCCCAAAAATTTCACGTAACTTTCTCATCGTCACAGTAATCGATGATTGATTTTGATAAAATGTTTTAACGATTAAATTACGTTGGTTTATCGATTATTTTTCCACATAAATTTGCCACGTGTCTCATAACTCACAAGACAAGAAACAACACACAAGCACAAAAATTGAAAACGAAATCATTGTCTGCTTTTACACGTTGAGTCACGACTCACATGAGTGCAAAAGAGAAAGAAAGTTCGAAAAGTTGAGAGGGAAAATATTTAGCCCTGTGGTCGCGGGTAAATTTTCCGTGACTCTTTTTGAGTTTTCTTCTCCCTTCCTTCTTTTTATCGTTATGTTGCTTCATATAATTTTGCTGCTTGGAGAGTCGGTATCGCTACGTCTGCTTTTGCACACAGACTCTTGAGAAAAAAGTCGCAGTGTGTGAAGCAGAATAAAAGAGAAATGTCAAATTTGTGTCAAGTCGATGGTGTAAAAGCGAGACTCACGAAAGAAAATAACAAAAGAGAACTTCGAAAAAGTCATGACTCAAGAATCAACGTGTAAAAGCAGAAATTCGAATGATTTTGGGTGAAGAATCGAGACATCTCGAGACATTCTCATATACGATTACAATCGATTCTTTCATTCCAATGCGCCCATGTTTTGACTAACGAGCAGTATATAGTTTAAAGGCTAAATACATCTCGGAAGTCCTTGCAATTTGGCTTAAGATAACTTAACACTGAGTTTGATGGCAAGAAACTATTTCTATCAGACCGTCTGTTAAATTATTAATAGGCGAATATAATTTGAAATCATCACTTAACAAAACTTAAAAATACCGTGAAAGTCATTTAAAAACAATATAAAGCAATGGAACTAAATATCTACCTTGGGGGACACCGGATGTAACCAGATCTTTTGCTTGGTTTTGGTTAATCATCATCAAATCCGTGAAGGAAGGCAAAGTTGGCAGTAAAGATGGCCACCCGCTCCCAGGCGAAGATGAGCCATTACATGCATTTATTACGGCCTCCAACCCAGAAGCTGTACCGGAGGGTCACAACGATCTACGTCAAATGCATTTGCGAGAGTTGGCCCATCTTAATGGAACCTTGCGTGAGACCGATTGTCCACGCTGCAAGAATTGTGGTTCCTGGTTCCACCGAACACAAGAGCTGGCTTTGTCCCAATAAACCGAAAGTGATTAATAACATTGTATGCTCCGCTTGTGGTGGCTTGGTTTTGGTTGTAACCCACATGTTTGCAGTATTAAGAGCATGATCTCTGATCATCATCAAATCGCTAGGATAGACGAGATTACCGCCGTTATTACGATCTAGCTGAACTATCAGTTTCTTATAAACTATTAGTTACACCATGGGCGATAGATGACTCCATTCCCTAGTGTGTACATCGAAAGGCTTAATTAAAGTTATTTTGAACGGTTTGAAGTCCAAGGCTCTGTCTAGTGTCCTATACTCTTTCTCATTTTTAATAACGATCTCCTGTCTGTACACTTTATCCAATTCATTCTTGGTAACTGTACCCTCAGCTTCTCATTTTTGTTTCCTGGATCTTGTCTCCTTGGGTGTGGAATTGAAACAAACATTAAATTCCGACCTTGGCAGCATTATCAAAAGGCCTAAATGCAACAGAGTGAAACTCAATGCTGTATTCTACTATTTAAGGGAAACTAAAGTGAATATCCATGAACTTCAGTTATACATATCGAAGAAACCGAAAGACTTTTAATGCTCGGTATGTGCTAGTAACAACCTACGCTGTAACGCCATGTTCGATGTCGTCAAACGCAAGTCGAAATGTCTTAGTTTCTTGATTCAGTGTAAGAAATGTGTTACCCCTTCTGATATGGATTCAATGTGTAAAGCGTTTATACCCCCAAACTTGAGCTCAGCGCGCCAATTTTTGTTCACCAAATTAATACCCCTGATAAAATTCAAACGTCCGTATAAGTTCTTCTTAACCATTTAGGAGACATGGACATAAAAAACTCCCTTGTTTCGCTCAAACATCGTAGAAATGTTTCTTGGCTAACTTTGTTTTAACGCTACCAATCATTCCTAAGCATCTTTCGATGTACGCTGAAATAAATAGATTCGTACCAAAGCCGAACAACACTAAGAGTGAAGAGTCCTACCAAACTCTGTTTTCCCTTTTTATTAAAGCTTACACTCATTTAAAACCAATGTGTATCGCTAATTCCGTTTTTTTAATCCTAAAGTACCTACGAGGGCTGTTAACTTCAGATTTCGCGTAGATTATGAAATAAATGGTTAGTTTGGATCAGTTTTTAATGGTGCTAACGGATTGGCATTGGCAGCTTTGTTGTAAATCTTAATACGATCTTTGTTGCATGACTTTTTCAGAGCTTACTAAGATCCTCACACCATGAGGGCATGAAAGTGATGATACTTGTACATACAAGTGCAACTGGCACCATTGCAACATCAACCCATTTATTGTTATTTTATATCAAATATCAACTTCATGCATACCAAAAACCATTGGGCCTGGCTGGCAAGCACTACTGTGTCATGACTGCATATCAAAGCCTTCATACCATTCCGACGTGCTTTTAGTTGGTCTACACCTTACAAAAGACAAATTTTCTGCCACGACTGGTTTCTACCCTGTCATAACTAAAGCCAAAACCCACTCCTCTTACCTAAACAATTACAACTTCCCACCGCTGTAATACTGAACAAATGCTACGTCGCGTTAAATTGACAGACTAAATCATGAACGTAAATCACAAGCACTAATTAAATAAAACTTGCTCAGAACGAATTTATTTCTTTTACATGGCAGTGTCGCTAAAAATGGAAAATTCCTAATCCTAATCCAGAGCCAGAGGCTGACTGGAAGCATCATCAACTGCCTCGGTTGACGCGATTCACATGGAGATATCCCTCCGAATTTTAATCAATTTTTTTCCTATGAAAATAATGCTAACCCTAATCGAAAAAAAACTTCTTTCAGCAAAAAAAAAAAAATAGTTCTTGCCCACAGCTCTTAGGCTGTGTTTTAATTTTATTTATAACTTTAGACATAAGGAGGGCAAACGCAATAGTCATATCAATTGTGAGATGCGAAATTGATTCGCATAGACAGTGATGATATGATAACTTGGAGTGGGTTTGCTAAAAATCGCGCTTTGTTTTCTCCACAGATCTCCGTCTCCAGAGCCAATTTACAGTTCTGATGGCAAACGGTTGAATACCAGAGAGTTCCGCTTCAGAAAGCGCTTAGAGGAACAACGCCACCAGCTTATCATGCGTATGCAGAGCGTGAATCCAGACTTTAAGCCGCCGGCTGATTATAAGTGAGTAAATCGTTCTTTACCGTCACTTGTCTTATTTCATTGTTTTCACTCTTCTAGACCACCAGTCATCCGTGTCAGCGATAAGGTTCTAATACCGCAAGAGGAACATCCAGATATTAATTTCGTTGGTTTGCTGATTGGACCACGTGGCAACACTTTGAAGGCGATGGAGAAGGAAACTGGCGCGAAAATTATCATCCGGGGCAAGGGCTCCGTGAAGGAAGGCAAAGTTGGCAGGAAAGATGGCCAACCGCTCCCAGGCGAAGATGAGCCATTACATGCATTCATTACGGCCTCCAACCCAGAAGCTGTGAAGAAGGCGGTAAATAAAATTAAAGACGTCATTCGCCAGGGTATTGAAGTACCAGAGGGTCATAACGATCTACGTCGAATGCAATTACGAGAGTTGGCCCAGCTTAATGGAACCTTGCGTGAGACCGATTGTCCGCGCTGCACGAATTGTGGTTCCACCGAACACAAGAGCTGGCTTTGTCCCAACAAACCGAATGTGACTAATAACATTGTATGCTCCGCTTGTGGTGGCGCCGGCCATATATCTAAAGATTGTCGCAGCAAGCGTCCAGGACAAGGTGGTCCACCATCTGATGACTCACAAGCAAAAATTGACGAGGAGTACATGAGTTTGATGGCTGAACTTGGAGAAGGTCCACCACCATCGCAGAAGCCAGCAGCAGACCCTCTAGCACAAGCTCATCTCAACCGTGGCTATAGTCTCTTCGATACAAAACCATCACAACCGAAAGCTATTGCTGCACCACCGCCGATGATGTCTCAACCTCCGATCCAACCGCCGCCAATGGCACCACCACCATCATGGGTTTCAAACGGCACAATGACTCTGCCGCCAATGATGCAACCTCCACCGGTTGTTCCACAGCCACTACCACCGGGACCACCACCGCCTCCACCACCCATGATGCCATGGATACCGCCGGTACAGCCTCCACCACCAGGTGGTGAGAGTGGAAATCCTCCTATACCAGGAAGCTCCCCTCTACCACCACCACCACCGGGAACTGGTCCCATGCCATCGCTTTTGCCTCCTCCACCGGGCACCTCAAACACTCCGCTCCCACCATGGGCAGCGCCACCACCACCAGGTTTGATGCCGCCATTTGGTTGGGGCCAAAACGGATCTAGTGGTGGATATTTACCCCCACCACCACCCGGTAATGCACCTCCCCCACCACCATGTGCACCGCCCCCAGCGTTGCCACCAGGTGTACCGGGGCTGGTACAACCTCCGCCTCCACCACCACCATCAAATTGATAACACAAAAACAATGATTGTAGGTAATTCTTAAAAACAAAAAAAAAAATCTTTTGCGAGTGCCCAAGTGGTGTAAGACGTCACTTATTCCAAAATTAGTTTCCAATTTTTGTCTCTGCAATTAAAGCCGTTATGATTTTATTTAAATTTTATTATTTTAAACTCAAAATATGTATCGAATCATATCTGAATACATAAATAAATGAGAAACTTAAAATGACATTACATAAGCAAGCGATTTTCTTTATTTATCAACGGAGTTATCATCTAAATAACTTCATTGTGGTCTGCTTTTGGAGTTTACAAATTCGACGTACACGCAGTAGACTGGATCACTGCATGACTTAGGCCAATTAAATTCGTTTATGCCAAAGACTTTCAAGTTGAGACTAACACAAGCTTTCCAACAGGAGCGTCAATCCTCCCGCCATAAGGACAACCCCATATTGATCATTTGCGTTGCTGGTGTGTCCTGCTTCAATGCTTCCCTTTATGCTTTGACGCACGACACAGCATGTTTAAAAAATGTGCTCATATGAAAGTAGTGGTATAGACATAGTTCTACCCTTAACGGATGATCGAGAGCCAACACCGTTGATGCGCAGCTGATCTCTGCACCTAATGTTTGTAAAAAAAACATTATTTTTATAATGAATTACTGTTATCTAAAAGCAACGAGTATAGAACTACTTAGAGTGAGCACATAATACAACAAAAATCGATAAAAATTTCCCCTTCGCGTCTGAAACGGCTACATCACTTTTAGCTGTGATGCGTTCATTAAAGGTAAATATATATAAACAAATATTTGTTTACAAACCTTAAGTTGATGCCAACTTAGTTACAAAGCCTTCGCGCAACGCGTATCCCTTAACCTCTCAATTAACACCATACAATCAGCATGGAATGTCTAAGAATAATGGCAACCTTATTAGTTCACAACGGATCAAATGATCACACTTCAGCAGATCCTGGAAAAAAACCCAAGAAGTCCAAATCGATACCCACCACCTATTCAATTGCAAGATGATGATGCAAGTCTCGCTGCTCCACCAAGATAGAAAACGACCTCACCGACACATTCGGTACCTAAAAAGGATAAGCAAGGCGATGCACTGTAATGTGACTTTTAATTTAATTCTTGAGATTAGTGTGCTAAACTCCCGAGCCCACAGCAGAGGCACAATTTTCCAAAAAATCGGTACAACTACTAGCAGACGCCGCCGACATTGACATCATTGGTATGACTCAACGTAATGTCATAGCCACGTTTGCTAGTATAGGAAGGGAAGCGGCAAAACTGGGTTTAGCAGTTAATGAGGGTAAGATTAAGTTTATGCTGCTGCATTGGGAAGAACGTCGCCATTGACCTCGGTTCCGCTATTAACTATGACAACAACATCTAGTCAGAAATCAAACGAAGGCTAAGAAAGCAATTCAGTAGTAAAGCCCTCACTCGAACTACTCGAACTACTCGCCCCATGGGGCTTATTTCTGTGGTATTATTATTGATTATTGATACATAGTTCGAGTTTATTAGATACCCCTAGGACACGGGCCCATCGGTATCCACTACGGGATTGAGCGCTGCCGTTGGCCTTTCGGTTCTTCTGCCACCATATCTGTTTAAGGGGCCTGACTAACCCTTTAAATTCTTAGGCAACCTGTTGTCCGAATATGTCGAAGCAGCTTGTCTAGGTTCGCCTGGGACAGAAGACCGGGTATTCATTCAGCGCCATTCTGACCTGGCTGTTTATAGTGTTGCTGTTTTTCGTAGTGTAATCAACACTCGCGCTTATCGTGTAGCAAGTCATATCCGGTCGGATGAGACCAGTACCCAATGGTTACCAGTTGGAGGTTAAAAATATGCACTTGATGTGTAGCCAGAGTTACAACCACTGGGCATTGCCAAGTTAAAGCCAATCAGAGTCTACCCTCGTTCTACAACACCCAACCATCATTATTCATTTAGATAGGTAAACAAAAAAAGTTACCCTTTAGTGAAATATGATGGACCGAGTTACTGATAATTGGATCATCAGATTTTTCAACATATATATTGAATTTTTATCTACAAAAAAAGGGACAAGAATTCGCTTTCAACTACACATTAGGACCAAATTGAATCCAACTTGGCTGTACTGAACTTGAGTCTCGCATTGACTCTCTGGAGAGAAGAGAAATCATTATCCTAGATATATTTTTCATGGTCATGGTATTAAAAATGATTTCCTTAGTAGTTCGAGTGAGGACTTTATTACTGAATCGCCCTCTTAGCCCGAAGGTATAGCGGTTGGCAAAAGTAATCCTTCGCTTAATATATGACGAGATGTTGTTGTCAGAGTTAATAGCGGAGCCAAGGTAGACAAAGACCCGTACTATCTCAAACTTGTATCTGACAATGGTGACGTTCTGTCCAATTCATCGATGTTGTGTACCCTTTCGTGTTCTATCGAAAAATTGTGTTCAGCGATGAGGCTCATTTCTGGCTCAACGGATACTTAAATAAGCAAAACTGTGGCATCTGGAGTGATGAACAGCCACATGCCATACAAGAATTACCGATGCATCCCAAGAAAACGACAGTTTGGTGCGGTTTATGGGCGGTTTATCGTGGAAGGAAAGTCTACTACGTCCGAAGTCTGGCTGGAAATCGAATATTCTGCGAGCCGGAATATTGGTGTCCAATCGTTCTACATGTCCTAGCCATGTTAAACGTCCAATGAGGAGTTTTTTTTAGACCAGGGGCATGTGGCTGTACAACTCGTATAGTTCTTGGTTGCATCTTTGTCTCCATAGCCCGTCAAAGAAAACGGGACCGAAGATTTTTCGAAGAATTTTCCTCGCAAATCGACCAAGGATTTCTTCATCCGCTTTTGAGACGGTCCATGCTTTAGCGCCGTAGAGCAGGACAGGGATGAATGCGGGCTTTACTACTGAATTGCCTTCTTAGCCCCAAGAAACAGTGGTTGTACCGATTTTTGGAAAAGGCTCGTGAGTTTTGCACAATCCTCTCAAGAATCAAATTGAAAAAGTCACATTACAGCACATCGCCTTGGCATACTTTTTTTGGTAACGAATGTGTCGGTGAGGTCGTTTCCGACCCTGATGGAGCAATAAGAATTTTCCATCATTATTGAAATAGTGGTCGAACATGTTTATAGGAAATTATCTTGATAGGAAAATAACTTGATGCATTGAATAGCATAAACCAAACTAACACCTCAAATAAAGATTTTTTTGTGATTAATGTATTAGAAGAAGTTGGTAAGCTCTTATTGGATTACCCTTAAAATTAATTTTCTTCGAACCTTAGATAAAACGTCACTTAAACTTACATAAAGGGTTCATCTACACTGAAGTCAGTTTTAGCCCCACGATTGACACCGTAGTGGATATCCGAAAATGATTGACCTGTGGGAACTGGACCCTAATCCTGCCAGTCCTACTTTACACCGCCGAGTGCTGGACTAATAGAAAAAAAAACGGTAAAATTCTATAACTTTCTAATGAAAATTTTTTGTCTAATAACATTTAGTCCTGTATGCAAAGAAAGGGTATTGGGAGGAGGTAAATACAACCGCGAGCTTGCGAGCTTAAAGAAGGCAATATGAGGGAATCATCGTATGAAATATGGTTTCTTTACGTAATAAATTCCCACTACAAACTGAATCTGTAGAATAAGAACGTCTGTTGGTTCATTCGGGCGAAAGACAACGATTCTGTCATTATCGGAATCTTTTTATAAAGAACTCGTTGAACAATTTTAACCACTGTTGTCATCATCAGTACATTCATAAATTCCTTGTGCATTTGTGTAATATAAAAAAAAGTCACAAAACGTAGAAAACATTTTCCCGCTTTATTAATACAATCAAACGAGTTGACTGTCAATCATAATTGTTAACAATGCCATTGTTGTTGGCCGCTAATATGTATTGTTAAAGAACAATAAGGTTATCGCTCACAAACTCAATAAATGATTCTTAATCTAATCTTATCTATTAGAAGGCCTTAATTTGAGAACCGCGTTTATCACATTTTACTTATGTTATCATTTTCCAGATACTTCTTTGCACTTTAAGGTGGCAGCTTCTACAGCACCTGCGACTGCCGATCGAAAGCCTAAAATACTTACAATTATTAATATAAAAATTAAAATGAATTTGCATGCTTAATACCTGATAATTCCAAGTGTCGTAACCCAGCCGCAGTGCATCCAGAGGGACTAGTTACATCATCCTTCAGCTGACCGGGATGAATTTTAGAATCCCTTACTAAATGTCCTGAGCCGAGGACAGTTTGCGTGGCTAATCGGTAGGCCATATCTCTTGGCAAACCCATATTTACCGCTCCATCAGCAAGTGCTTCAATCATCACGAAAACATAAGCGGGCCCACTAGCACTTAGAGCTGTGATTGGATCTAGAAGATATTCGGAAACTTCTTCGCATGTACCAATTGACTGCATTAGACTGGATGTAGTCTTAGCGTCTGCATCTGTTGCGTTTGATCCCCGAACAAATACTGAACAACCAGATCGCACTAAAGCTGGTGTGTTTGGCATCACTCGGATTACACGTGATTTTGAAGACAGGTTCTAAAAGAAATTATCGTTATCAAGTATGAGGAGCAAATAGATTCGGATATAGTGGATTTTACCCTTTCAATTGCATCAATAGTGATGCCCATTGCTACGGATAGAAACAATTTGCCGTCGCTGTCAGGCTTTATCTCGTTTAATACTTCTGGTACTACACTCGGTTTTACAGACACGAAGATTATATCGGAATTACAGACCACTGGTTTGTTCTTGGTGACAACGGTAGCTCCAAGATTCTGGAAAATATCAATAATTGTGCGTTGTACTTTGCCAGGTTCATTGTTTATATACCTATGTGCGTATTACCTTGAATGATTCGAGACTGACGGTATCAGCAGGATGAACACTCGCTATAATCGCATCGGCTTTAGTAAGTCCTGTAAATAAAATTAAAAGAATTTTAAAGTAAATTTTGAATATAAATAAAATTTTTGAATTTTACAAATTATCGCTTTTTAAAATGCAAACGGTAAAATCAAATTATATTTTTTTTCTTTTATGAAAGAGTAAATGAAATGTTGGATGATCGATGTCGTAAAAAGAGAAACGAGAACATGTCTCATTAGTTGGAGCAAGGCATGGGATTATTTATTGTATGAAGATGTTATTTAAATGATCGGGCATGCTTTAGTCCATCTAGACTTGGTTGATGGTTTGATGCATGTAAATTTTCATGGAATCACCTGCGTCAGAACCGGCTGTCTTCTTTGTTCTTTAGCGGTTTGATCGGTGCGGTGGATAGAATCAACATCTTCAATTCCCTGTGCGTCTTCGACTAGGCTGTCATTGCTATTTCTTATAGCCTGTATTTATATTTTGAAGACAACTGCCAGTTGTTTGGCAGTCCCTTCAGAGTTTTTTTGGTAGTTGCAAATATCATCATACCAGGCTTGGCTTCACCGTGTGTGGGAAATCACAGAGTCAAGTAGCTCTGTTTGTTCTTAGAATTGTAACAGCACCCTTTATGTATTCCAAGAGACAAAGCAATATTGCTCTTCAGGTGTCAGGTATTATCTTGCCCAAGGCATGTGGTGAATTTTAGTTCCTCAAAGGTACATCCGTGTGGACTTGCTAGTCTCCCATCGGACGCGTTCTCGAAAGGCGCTGCAGATGTGAGGGGTAGGTGGAAAATAAAATGCAGCGCGTGGGCCAAAACTAGCTAGTGGTAAGGTCCCCTGTCGAAAAACCTCGAAAGAAGGCAGCGTAAGGATTCCAAAGATGGTTTCAATCGTGACGTCTAGTCGCAGTTAAGATGGACAAAGTAAATATCCTATTTGAGCTGCTCCGACAACAGGGCATCTAGAAACCTAAAGGGTCAGTGAGTCCCCTTGAACAGAGATGTGGTGGAAGAGCTGAGCGACCAACGGCAGTGCTCAATCCCTAAATGCCGATGACCCTAGGGGTATCTTATCAATGAGGTTTTGGCTTGTCTCATTAGTGTCCTTTGATCATTGGTGTGACCATTTAGAGCAACGGATTGTATGTCACCCAATTCAATCTTATGCAATTTCGGCTATCAGATGGCTCAAGTGAGATATGTTGAATCAAATTTAAACGAGTCAGCCTTAGATGAGACTCTGAAATGACATATTACACTAGCACTGTTTACGTACAATATTAAATAAATAAGGAATCTTACAGAATTTTACGTTTTGCCGTACCCAAAAATTAGTAAAAGAAAGAGTGGAAAATGATATCCCTTCTGGTTATATAAGACAACTTGCATTCTGTCTAGAATGTCAGAAACAATGTTATTGACAAAAGAAAACTTTGAAAACTTTGACGGATGACTGGGATACCGCTCCAAGAACGTGAAGATGTTCTGAATATGTGCATTTCAGACTGCACTGTAATATACGCTGGCGGTCTAGGATGAGGCCATACATTTTACAATCTATTTCCACCTTATACACGCGGTCACCGAGATCAAGCAACGTCGATTGCGGTTAGTACTTGAATTGGCGGACCGGTAGTTGTTGGCATCGTGATGCTTTTTTCGTTTCGTAAAATACAATTCACACCGTCTGGTTCTAAAAGAAGTTTCACTTCAAAATTAAAAATATCCCAAATCGTACAAATACAAAAAGAAGGGTAGAAATGTATCAATTTATAAAAAAAAATAATTGGAATTAATCGCGATTATATGTAACAATATTGTGTAAGCAAATGGAAAGCTACTTTCAGTTTAAGCAATCTACCTGTTAAAGTAATTACCTTGACACCTATGTTATCAGGTAACTGTTTGTTGTAACCATTTCACGTGATATGAAATAAATCACGGACTTTTTTTTACAATATGCAACTCAGCTAAAGTTGTTTTTTCCGCACATAAAACTAGTAGAGTGCTATCAATCAATTAAACATTTTTAGAAATACATTTAAATTAGTATAATCTATTCCCAAACCAACAGATTGCAAAAAGCGTATACAAAATAAAATGATATTTATAGCCATCGGCCTGCAAAAATAAAATTTTTGCTTGACGCTGATACACTCTGTTATCTCTTAGAAAAATAACAAACTTAAGCCGAAATTTACATAATTGTTTCACATCAAAATACTAATTAAAAATATATAATTGTGTTGAAACACCCACCCGCAGAGATGAATCCCTTAGCCATAGCTTGTGCAATTTTTCCACCTCCGAGAAATCCAATCTTTAAGATGCTACTCATGTTGAAAAATAAAACTGCGAATCTATCAATAAAAAAACTGAATCCAATAAGAACTTTAATCGTTTGTGCTTGACGGTTGACTTGGTAATGTTTCTGAATTGCAATTTTTTATGGAACTGACTAGAGTCTTATCGCTCTGCACTTGGCATATCAGTTTTTGTTTTTGTTTGTTAAGTGATAAGACTATGATAAGGGTAATCAACTTTGAAAAAGCAAAACAAAACAACTACCTATCTTTTTTCTTTCTTTTATAATTAAGTACACACCCTCGTTGTATTGGTTAACTACGTCATAAAATGGTGGATTAAATTAACAAAAAAAAATTGAACCCTCGATATAGCTCAAACGACAAAAATGATAAATTTTGTTAGAGGTATATTAGTTCGGATACACAGTTTGTAACATAGAGAATTAGGAGAGGGAATCATTTCGTTGAGTTAATAGATAGAATAAGAATCGACAATTAGGTCGTTCTAGTCATTTATGACCTCTATCCATAAATTTTGAGATAGGATTATTATATTGGTTATCATTTTGCCTATGTTTTTCCTTTAGAACAGTGAAAACATTTTCCAAATTAGCCCACATTTTGAGAACGCGTTTGTTAAATCATTGGGCTTTTAGAAAATGGGTATGCACAATGTCGTTTTCTATATTTCATCAATATAAGGATTTTGTAGTCGCCCTTTTTCGTGATTTTTGATAGCTAAGAAGGCACACCCATGTCCTTCAACGATTTTTAGGGCTTGGCTGCAGACCAAGTGTAAGAAATTTAAAATCTGTCTATTGCAAGGCTTAATTTTGAGAAAAAAAAAAGAATTGGCAAACCTGTAAGACATTTTTAAAAAGTGCGCAAAAAAGATATTTAGACAATGTAATTCCTTATATTTTATCCATACAAATACAATGGTTTTCGGTAAAGTTTAACGGAAATTAAAAAAAAAAAGTTTAAAAAATACTTCGTTCATATTGCTATGAACATTTCTTGTATAGAACAAAAAGTTAGCGTGGGTTAGTCCATTTTTTGGGGCATAAAAATATATTGGTAAGTCCAAAAATGTCAACCTAAGATAGTGGAATTTGGTATATAATAGCAGAATTATACATATATTTAAAAAATCCGCCGCCTGAAAAGCCTATTTTAATAAATGGAAAAATTATGATTTTGGTCAAATGGTAAGGAATTTTTATAAAGTGTCTACTCAAGGTATTCATGTTAGTTCTCCATATCTATGTTTAATGAGCTTTCGCATGAATGTAAACACATTCCACCTAGTTTCTATTTGTGAGTTGGGAGAAAAGATGGTAGTACATATTAACCGCTTAGTCCATATTACCCACTCTTACTCTATTTTATTTAAACATTTTCCAGTAAAAAATATTTTGTAGGTATAGCACATGTCAGCTTATAACATAGGTCATAGGCTCATATTAGTCCGTCTAAAAGTTTTCAACTAGGATTCTATAAAATACATAAAGAAATGTAAAAATGCCCAGTTTTATGGAATGAACAAATTTAGATACTTCATAATTCATGCAAAATTTGAAGTTTACAACATTTAATAGTACTGTGCTGCCAACGGAACAAAAGATAACAAAACAATATGACAGATGACAGATCACCCAATTTGAAGATTTTGTTATTTTTGCAAATGGCCGTCAATGTCAAATTTGTTTTGATATTTGTGGACTTGACAGATGTAGAATATAAGTGAACAAGCCATGGAGCGATACACTCCCCAAGAACGTGTTTGCGTAACAATTCGTCTGTAGTGTTGGCGCAGCGCGAATTCCGTCACCGATTCCCCGGCCGTCTGACACCTATTGCGCAAACACTGCGCCGTTTGGCCACCGACCTTGAAGGGTATGGGATCACACGAGACGTTGCCAAGAGTGGCCGACCCGGAGCGCCCGTTATGCCGAGAATATCGCCACTGTTGATGCCGAGCGGTCGGACATATCAACTAGACGCCGTGCCACGCAATTAGCCATCAGCCGGTCGTCCCTAAGGCGAATTTTGGTCAAAGACTTGCTAATGTTTCCGTACAAATTCCAGTCCGTGCATCAGTTGCTGCCTGTTGACCGCCAAACGCGTGTAACCTACGCCCAAGCCTCCAACAGGACGGAGCAACTGCACACACTGCGCGAGCCACAACCGATTAAAATGAAAGCCAAACAACATCGGATGACTTGGCCCAACTTGTACATAGAGTGCGCATCTCATAAATCGAAAATTTTCTATGTGGGGGTACTGATATTGATACCCTTGTGTTCACATTGCTACCCCAGCATCAAACAACAGCATATCTGACGCATACGATCGGCAAAATTTCCCCTTCGCACTCACCTCCTGCGTCAGAAACGGCTACAACATTTTTAGTTCTAAATGTACTCTTTGGTAAAAGTAAAAAATGAACAACGCATTTTCATTGTTGAGCAATATTTTAAAAATTAAAAAGTTTTTTCTGCTACATATCGCACTATTCGTACAAAATATGCCCGTCATAATGATTTTAAACTGCCAATTGTGAAGAGAACAATTGAAAAATGCAGGGAGACTGGATCAGTTTTATCTTAGACAACCGGGTTTTGTGTCACAAGTCATTCAACAGAAAACATCGAAGCAGTTCGCGAAAGTATCTATTTATTTATTTACACAAACAATCTCGAAATCATAAATTACGGGAATACCCCAACTTTTATAAACAGAATAAGGAAGAGGTCCTGGATCTCATTCTATGCACCCCATTAAAAAAAAAATCTTAATTAGGAACTGGCATGTTTTCTCGGAACATCTATGTCGGACCATCGTCAAATTTGCTTTGACGTCTTAGAAGGCTCCCAAATTTATGAATTCTATAGACAGCCTAGATCCACAGATTGGGATACTTACAGCCCAGAACTAGCCATTCTTCTTCCAAAATGCGAAAATGCCAGGAAATAACAGGTAATGGAGTTCGTTATTGTTTTTTAATTTAAGTCTACCATTATTTAAAAAATTTAGAGACTTTATAATTGTGAGCCTAAGTTACAAGATATGTGACCAATATGTGGTTTCAACAAGACGGTGTCACATGCCATAAACCCAGAGATACAATTCAATTATGTAATCAGCGGTTTTTGCAATCATAACTGGCCATACAGATCTTGTAATTTAACGCCATTGAATTTTTTTAAGTCAAAGCTCTATGCAAACAAGGCCACTAAAACCAACGCATTAAAAGAGGTATGCGGTCAAAGAAAATTTCAATAAAAGAGTATGTACTACCCAGCAAAGTCGTGGCGCCCATTTCTCCGATCTGCTTTTCCATATCTTTATAATGAAAAATTTAATCACGTATCGACCCAGAATCAATTGGTGAGTCGATTAAGCCATGTCTGTCCGTCTATCTTCGTCTATATCTAACCGAACTTCTGGCATATACAACAATGTTTTTAACATATTAAGGGCGGGCTTATCAGTGCGATATAATGCTAGTTTCGGGATTAAACTCGATTTAACTCGACAAAGTAGTTTTTCAGTCAATTTACATCCAGAGTTAACTTCGTGTTAACCCAGCAATTTTGGTGAGTTTACCTTCGGATTATATGATCAGATGTTTTTGACAAATGATAAAATACCAAACAAACAACTATTTTCAGTTCCATTTCTGTGGACATTTTATCAAATTTTTAGAAACTAAATAAGTGTGCGATCAAATCCCAGCGACTCGAAGCTGTTTTGAATATTGAATTTGACTGATTTAAGAAGAAAAAGTCGCGATCTTACGACAAACATTTAAGGAATTTGTTTCAAAAATATCTATTTTTATTTTCTATCGCAAAGTATTATGCCATTGGTGCATATTCATTTTAATTATGCGTTGTGGTAGTGTATCAAACGCTTCGTACAGCAAACTGTACGCTTATGATTTTTTCATTCAATGATTTCTGGCCAATGTAACGTACATTTATGAAAGAACTAACCATATCCTTTCTATTTATCTTCAATTATCCAACATCTAAACTTAAACTAAACAATCATTCATATAAAATGTCATTCATGTAAAATATGAGAAGTCTACAACCCACAGTGTGGATCGTTTTATACCATATATCATCCCATCCCTTAAATTAATATCCCTTAAATGTGGGTTTTATAGCAAAGAAATATTAAAATTGAAATTCTAGCAACATATTGTTCAGACAGTTACCAAAAACTTGTATGGTTCGACCAAAAACAACGTTTTTCTGCTGCATATGGTATGGCTTAAGGTATACAAATGGTTTTTGTTTTCTCCAATAAGTGGGCGTTGGTAAAAATGGCATATGGAAGAAATGTTTACATTACCAAAACCAATTATTTTGCATCAATTTTTTAATTGGAAATTTTTAATATTTTACCGAAAAACGTTTATTTACTAAAAACGCCCATAAAAAAGTCGGCGTGTCAGAAAATTTTGTATAGATGAAATATAGACACTAGGATTGTCTAGATACCTTGTTCAGACACTTTCTCAAAATTTTAAACTGTTTGGCCTAAAATTAGGTTTTACTAAAAAGGGAGGGGGGGGGGGGGGTTGGTAGTGGGCGGATTTCAAAAATGTTAACACTTGTTCGAACATGACGTACAAGGATTACATATACCAAATTTCATTATCCTAGCTCAACATTTAAGGCCCAAAAACCGGTTACCTACAGACGGAGGGACGGACGGACAGACAGACATGGCTTAATCGACTCAGCTAGCGATTCTGAGTCGATCCATATACTTTGAGGTATACCTAGCTAAATTATTTCATTATGTTACAAACTATGTATCAAAACTAATATACCCCTATGGGATACTGTATGGAAAAGAGAAATCTAAATATAATACTGAATAAAATTGAAAGCCAATATTACTATTGCCATTCGTAACATAAGGGAAATCGCAATTTTCACTGATTTTCTTAAAATTAAGTATTAAGTGAGTTCTTATAATCATAATTTAAAGTTAAATGCATACATCCCAGCGATGCACCAACCATTCGTTTTATATGTTTCTATCTAACGGCGCACACAAATATTTAAACATTTTTTTCCAAATCCATAACCGCACTAAATTTCTCAAACATTTTTAGGTTAAAAATTTGAATAATTAGTACATTTATGTATATGTATATGAACACAGTCCGCTTTTCAATAACTCAAATAAAATTGGCAAAAAGAATGATTTACCAGTTTATACAAATTTTAAGTTGTAAAATTATGCAGAAATTGGTAAAATTGTGATTTAAATGATTAATCTATCTGTCAAATACGCAAGTGATTAAAAAAATGAAACTTCGTTTGAAAAGCGCGTATAAAAATGCTCCACTACTCATCGTTGCCAGTATTCAGAAATTCGTTTAATTCCGGTGTTTTCTTTGCAATGACTGTAATAAAATTGTTTTCTGTTGTTTAAATTTTTCCCCTGAAGTGATTTTTTTCTGTGTTTGTATTTGTATGCAGTAAAGTGAATAAAAAGTTGAATAAAGAGTTTTTGCGCTCCGCAAATTGTGTACGAGTGTTACCGTGATGTGTTTTGTGGCGTCATTATGTATTTCACGTGTTGCTGTTGCTGTAATTAAATTCGAAATAAAAAATAATTTTTTTTTCAAAATACATATATTTTTCCAACTCTGGTCTAATTTGTATCTTTTTCTTACAAAGAGAAAGGTATTGTTTTCGTGAAAATTTTTTACCTCGAGATTTTGATTGATTCTAACATCACGATGATAGCGGAACTCAAAAAAGTGGGTTTTGGAATTCCGTCCGTCGGTCCGTCTGTCCGCAATGGTCTCTGCAGCCTAAACGGCTTAAATGATTTTCTACTTCGTATTCAGGGTTTTTTGGTACCTGCCATATAAAAATTATACAAAACCTTAATTTCTTTGAAAACAGTTTTAAAGATTTTGATAAAACTTTATGTAGAATGTTATGATATGAGTTTTTTTTATTATTTATTTTATTTATTTTATTTATTTATTAAAAAGCTGCAAGAAAAAAAATTAATTTTCCAATGAGGGTTATCAATGATGTATATAACTTGGGCCTAACGCTCCAGGAGCTCACTGTGATTATTCCTGTAGAGGTTTATTGACTTTGCTCTTGAACTGTTGTAGATTGTATATATATGTAGTATACAGGCAAAAGTACAGGGTGTCCGTTGGGAAGGTATACTACTTTGTTTGTTTATAATTTTTATTAAATAAAAGAGAATGGATCTTATATTGATAAATAAATATTTAATGTCGGCAATAATGTATGGAGCCCTTTTGAGCACATTTTTCATTACATTCTCACACATTTCTCGCGGTATTTCATTAATTTCATCACGAATATTTTGTTTGAGTTGCTCAAGGGTTTCTGGTTTGTTTGAATTAACCTTGCTTTCAAATATCCCCACAAAAAGAAGTCCGGAGCAGTCAGATCAGGCAACCGAATAGACCAATCAACATCGCCATTTCTTGAAATAACTTGAGGAAAGAGGTCTCGCAGCAATCCCATTGTAATCCTGGCTGTATGCGATGTGGCACCGTCATGTTGATTCCACATGTTAATCAAGCCAAAGCATGCAGCTGTGGCGTTAAAAAGTTTTCAATCATATCACGATATCGCTCCCCATTCACAGTTACCGTTACGCCGTTTTCATTTTCAAAGAAGTAAGATCCAATGATTCCCCCTGACCAAATTGCACACCAGACTGTAACTTAAAGTAAAACGCCTCTAAAAATTGGGATTAGGTTAAAATTAGCTTTCCACAAAACGTTCGTATTAATAATCCCGAAATATTTACGTCAAAAGTTTTTTGGAACTTTTTTAAATTTGTACCGATAACAGTTATTTTAAGGAAAAGGCCCCCCAAAACTTTATATGCACTAAATATAGATATTTATTGAGGTTGTCTAAATATGTTATTCAAACACTTTTCAAAATTCTAAACCGTTTGCCAACAACAAAAAATTACTTTTAACTGAAAATTGGGCGTGGCAGTGGGTGGATTTAAAAATGTTTACACTTGTTCTGCTTCGTCGGACAAAGATTCAACCGGATGTTTTTTTTAGAGGTATAGAACTTTGAATTAAAATAAAACACAAGTCGTTTTAATGTCCAGCAATTTCACTTTATGGAAAGGATAATTTTATGTCATTAATTTTTAAATATAATTTCGGGCATATGGCCTTCGCGGATGGTTCGAATAAAGCCAAGTCTAGAAGTCCAATTTTCAACAAATTTTTCGAGCATTTGGGGCCGTATGTCGGCAATAACGCCACGAATGTTGGCCCAAAGTCCCTAACGTTTCTGGTTTATTGGCGTAGATTAGCGACTTCACATATCCCCAAAGAAAATAATCCAATTGTGTCATATCACACGATCTTGGTGGTCAATTTACAGGTCCATTCCGCGAAATTATGCGCTCATCGAATGTTTCCTTCAATAAATCGATTGTGACGTGCGCTGATTGGCATATAACGCCGGCTTGTTAAAACACATCTTATCCACATTCATGCCATTCAATTTGGGAACAAAATAGTCGGTTATCATGGCACTATACCGGTCTCCATTAACGGTAACTGACTCTCCATCATCGTTTCTGATGAAGTATGAACCAATGCCTCCACCAGCCCATAGAGCACACCAAACATTCAGTTTTTTGGGTGTATTTGCATCTCAAGGGCCTCATGTGAATTCTCTTCACTCCAAATGCGGCAGTTTTGCTTGTTGACGTAGCCATTCAACCAAAAACGAACCTCATCACTGAACAAAATTTTGCGATGCAAATCCGCATCGAGATCAATCTTTGTCTCGCAGCTTTAAGGTTATAAGCCAAGATCTTTGCGCAAAATCTCCCATAAAGTTGATGGACAAAGCTCCAATTGCTGTGCACGGTGGCGAATCGATTCTTTTGGGTTCTCTTCAACACTTTGCTCTACAGCGGCAATTGTTTCTTCGGTGCACACTATTCGACGTCTTTGTAGATGCGTATTATCACATAGAGTAAACGTAGTTCGAAAACGATCCATGGTTAACCGAATTAATTGCACTGATGGGGTTATATACCAAATTCCATGCTTTTTCTCAAAAGACTGACGGGCAGACAGGTAGGACTAAATCGACTCAGCTATCGATTCTGTGTCGGTCCATATACTTTAGAATATATCTATCGAAATTATTTCTCTATGCTACGAACCTAATGTCAAAACTAATATACCCCTATGTGATAGGTTATAAATAATTTGCATTTCATGTGTAATCGACCAAAAACGCATCTCCAAGTAGATCAGCTTGACATAACACATTTACCAAGCCTTACCAACACCGTCCATTTCTGTATCCTTCAGGATCTGTCTCCTATTACACTTGACTAATGGCTTTTTATTATGGGAAATCTGTGGAAATTAATTCCAACTCGTCTGATATTTTATTACGCATTCCCGAATTCAATTTGATTTTTAAAACGTGCTTGTGCCCGAGATCATCCACCAACACCATTTGCACTTTCAATGTGTGCGGAGTGTAGACAAAAGCAAAATATGTGCTAGGCCACGTTGGAAAGAAATCGTTGTGCCAGCAGTGTATTGAATGGTATGAGAAAAAATGCTGGATACACGGTATTCAACTGTCGTGTACAATGTCTGCCTAATGTGTCACGTTTCTCGTCAGTAAATTGCAATAAAGGCTGACATTTCGTGCGACAAGTCCTTGTCTAATAGAAAAAAGCAATTTCTTTTCTTTATCATTCAGCTCTCTGGGATTCCCTTTTATTTCGTGGTCGTCGGCAGTCGAATGTTGTTAAGGGAACCACGGTCGTTGTCAACATCGTTGCGCTGGGTATGGTCGATTTTCAACACAATCCATATATACGAAGCAAAGCACATGAAATTTGTCCTACTTGCCAGACCAAGGATACTGCTAGATACCTCCGAATCCCACCTAAAGCTTAACACGCATAAATACGTTCGTGCTCTTGCTATAGCTGAGGCCAAAGGACCAGAGGATGCGTTAAATGTCCGTGAAATAATTGATTTAGAATAGATTCAGGGTGGAAAAAAAAATGAAAAATGGATAGAACTACTTGTTTACCCATCCGGATACAGAAAACTTCTTCTCGAGTGTCGATGGCAAAATGTTTTCCGTGTTCGTTTCGAATACCGTGCACGGACATTGAACTAAGTCACGTGTGCCGATTGTATGTGGTAAGCTCAGGGAATTATTCGACTTTCAATGAAACAAAATCAGTTTGGTTTCGGTTCCGAACTTAATCCTACCGATTCATCAAAATTGCTTTGTGAACGTGTAGCTATCCTTCTGCGTAAACATAACCACACAAATGTTTATTTTACCATTACCCTCCATCCCCTTGAGCTGAATCAATGGTGATCGAATTCGTGTTCAAAACCTTTCCAATAACTAGCTGCTGTTAACCAACTTTTTTTTCCCGTAAAAAGTTAATGGTTGGTGTTATTCTTATTTCAATTACGTGGATGAAGACAGCTAGAGCTTCGAGGTAATAAAGTTAATTATTTATCTAGAACCAACATGTATCACAGAGCGGATATCAGTACGCTTAAGTGGCGCTACAGTCCGGAATAAAGTCAACGAACATGCCTCTCCAATTAGCCCGGTCCTTAGCTAGCTGACTCCAGTTGCGCAGTCCAAGGTGGTTTAGCTATTTCAATTTGTGCGCGCCAGTTAAAGCAAAGTCTTCCTCTACTGCGTCCGACGTCTGGCTGGGAGTCGATAACTCGGGGAGCGGGAGTATTGGTGTCAATTCGTTCTACATGTCATAGCTACTTCAAACTTCCAATGCGGAGGTTTTTGAGTAGGGCTATATCACTGTACAACTCGTATAGATCTTGGTTGAATCTTCGTCTCCATATAGTCTGTCAACGCTAACGGGACGGAAGAACTTTCCTCTCGAACTGAACAAGGATTCCTTCATCCGCTTTTGATACGATTCATGTTTCAGCGCCGATGAGCAGGACTGGAATGATCCGGGTCTTATATAGGATCTCCTAAGCAAATAGTTCGAGTGAGGGTTTTACTACTGAATTGCCTTCTAAGCCCGAAGAAATAGCGGTTGGCAAGAGTAATTCTTCATTTAATTTCTGAAGATATGTTGTTGTCATCGTTAATAGCGGAGGCGAGATAGACAAAGTCACGTACTACCTCGAAGTCATATCTGTGAATGGTGACGTTCTGTCCGATTCTTCGATGTTTTGTGTCTTTTGGTGTTGAGCATATACTTCGTCTTGCCCTCATTTACTGCTGAACCCATTTTTGCCGCTTACTTCTGTATACTAGCAAACGTGGCTACGAAATCACGTTGAGTCCTACCAATGATGTCAACATCGTCGGCGTATGCTAGTAGTTGTACAGATTTTTGGAAAAATGTGCCTCTGGTGTTGGCTAGTGAATTTTGCACAATCCTCTCAAGAATCAGATTGAAGAAGTCAAGCCTTGCCAAAATCCTTTTTCGCTATCGAATGTGTCGGTGAGGTCGTTTCCGACCCTGATGGAACAGCGGGAATTCTCCCTCGTCATCCTACACAAACGGACGAGTTTGGGCGGTATACCAAAACTAGACATGGCTCCGTATAGTTGGTCTCTATAAATGCTGTCGTATGCGGTGGGGTGAATGAATAGGTGGGTATCGATTTGGACTTCTTGGTTTTTTTAAGGATCTGCCGAAGTGTGAAAACTTCATCGGCTGTGGACTTTCCTGGCGTAAAACCACACTGATAAGGGCCGATCAGGTTGTTGGAAAACGGTGTCAGGCGTTCACATATTACGAGGAGACTTATGCCTCTGTAGTTGGCGCAGTTCAGAAGATCTTCTTTTTTGTGGATCGGGAAAACTATGCTTAGGTTCCAATCTTCTGTCATACTTTCATCCGACCATATTTGGCTTATGAGTTTCCGCCGGCTTTATAAAGCTCAGCGGGGAGACCATCATTTCCGGCAGCCTTATTAAGCTCGAGTTTAGATATTGCTATCCTCACATCAATCAGGGCGTGCGGTTTGCAGTTTTCGTTGTCTTTGCCAATATTGAATGGTTAATTCTAGCTGACAGCAGAACGTTGATTTAACAGTCTGCAGAAGTGGTTCTTCTATATCCTTAGCATAGACTGTGTTACAACTACGATATTTCCTGGTTCATCTCGACATGATTTTGTTCGACCCTTGTTTTTGACGTTTTACGTAAAACTAAAACAGCTGATCTAATGGCTTGTTGTCATCGTTGCCACTGTGTTTCGAAACTCGATGCTTGTGGAATGGTGTTAATCGAGAGGTTAAGGGATACGCATTCCGAGAAGGTCTTGGCGGTCTCTTGCGATTGCAGTCTTTTGACATTAAATTTTTTCACGTATTCTTGGTGGCTATCCACATTATTACCTTTGCTGCAACAAGGTAGTGGTCCGAGTCGATGTTAGCTTCTCGAAACGTCGGATATCGAAAATACTGGATGCGTGCCTCTTGTCTATCGCAATGTGATCAATTTAGTTGACCGTTCGTTGATCTGGAGACCGCCATATCCCCTTATGGATATCGTGTTGAGGCAACCGTTTGCTGGCTATAGTGGCATTTCGTTCCGTAGCGAGTCCATTAGCCTAGCGATATTAACATTTTACTTTGGTAGGTTTCATAAGGAGCACGTAAAAGCAATCCTTAGCTATAACAATTTTTTTCCTCCGTCGGTTCGTGAGCGCATATAATACTTTTGTTGGCGAATTTAGCCTTGATGCGAATTGCAAGTCTGTTCGTTGATGTCTGGGAAACATAAGACTGGCTCTTATCACAAATCCGCATCTGAATAGTCGCTGTTTCTGCTCAGTATAACACGGCCCGTAGTATATGTCACAGTTTTTCATCCTCTATTTGCTCGGCCCAGCACATCGTGTTGCCTGGATGGCAGTAATGTCTGCTTTGTAGCAGATTATACCCACCGCTAGTTGTTCGGCAGCACATTCCAGTTGCAGATACGAACGTCGGTCGTTGTCATTTTTTCGATACATATATATAGTTACTTTGCATTATTATGTCTTTATTTTACAAACTATGTGTCGAAACGAATATATCCCTATGGAAATATACCCCATTTCATGTCTGTAGTGATTCGATGTCTTACCTCCGTCGTCATAAGCTTCATAAGAATTTTCAAATTTTTTTTTTGAAAATAGCTTCGAAAAACTTTACAGTTTTATAAGTTCAAAAGCAGAAAGTATGTATTTAAAACACCACTATGTTTGAATGTGTTGGTCTCATTAACGCAACATCGACAGCTGACAACTCACTTACTAATTCGATGCAATAGGCATACAAAAGTTCTAGGTATCCGTTTTATATTTCTAATTATTGAATGCTATCCCTGTAAGGACGTCATACATACACAATATACATATATACTGATTTAACTGATTGGTTTCAATGTAAACTATACCTAATTAGTTCGAATCCAACGATTCAGCAATTTCTGCATTAAAGGCCTCTAAAGGCAAATTGCAACCCTAGCATGTAGTAACATCACGAACGTCAGCCACATTCAGGCTTTAGTCAACAGAATTTGCCCCCGTCCTCCCAGAAAGAGCACGGAAGCCATCAACTAATTTTAAGTTATGATATGATGACTATGGGAATCACCGACATACCTGTCAACCAGTGTGGCCTTTGCTCACATTTTCAGTAACGACACTCGAGTAGGTACATACATAATACTGATTGTGGGCAGCACGTAGCGGTACTCTCCAAACCGATGCGATGGCCTGCTGAACTACTGCTATAGGTATAACGGGAGATAACATAATTGGACTGGCGAATAAATTCGGAGTGCGCACGAGAGAAAGGACAAATATAAGAATATGGATACAGTTCGTGTGTATAAATTGGACGGACCTACATAGTTGGAGACGAGTGGAGGGCCACAGAGATATAAGGTGATGACTCGAAGTGAGTATATGGCATCAAACTCTTGCATCAGCATTTTATGGGACATGTTCTTTGATGTCCTAGATATAAGCGCACCCACTCACACAAATGTAGATACATGTAGTCTAATCAACTATTCAGACCCGAATTTCATCGGTACGACATATAGTCCAGGACCAGGATATAGATTTGTATAATATTCATGGCTCAGGCATATGAAATACGAATTTGAGTTCGAATTCGAGGACGAATTCATGTTGGGTTGGTCGTTGTAGTGGTTATTGAAGTGAAATTGGAATCATCGTCGTATTTGCTTAATTAACAGGTCAGAAGAATATGGATTCGGAATCGGAATGGGTGACCTATTTGACGATGCAATGTAAATTTGTTTCGTTATTGTGATGGAATTGAATTTTCCAAAGGTAACTGGAACATGAGATTGGGTCTAGGATGAGTACGTAACTATACACTAGCGTATTGCAAATTTGCAAATGGCTGCTGGCATCACCGATCGAGTAGGCGGATAGATACTGAGTATATCTACTTACAGTGAGTAGAGACACTCTCCATGCATATGCAACTCGTACGTGCAGAAGGGGCAGTTGCATAGCTAATTTGGAATAATTTTTATACATGGGAAGCGAATAGGTATGAGTACCTTAAAGACTTGAATGTATTGCAAAATAATTTATGCAGATGGCTGAATAGGCTTTCATCAAACTAATTGGGCTCAATGAATAGTTTGTAGTAATGCGTTGAGTATGTATAAGCAGATGATGGTTGTCAACATGAAATAGTGTAATGACTACACATCATGTGCTTAATTTTAACCTCCAAGTGGTAACCATCGGGTACTGGTCTCATCCAACCGGATTTGACTTGCTAAACGATAAGCGCAAGTGTTGATAACACGACGTAAACAGCCAGGTCAGAATGGCACGGAATGAATACCCGGCCTGCTGTCCCAGGCGAACCTAGACAAGCTGCTTCGACATATTCGGACAACAAGTTATCTAGGGATTTCAAGGGTTAGTCAGGCCCCTTGAACAGAGTTGATGGCGGATGAACCGAAAGGCCAACCGCAGCGCTCAATCCCGTAGTGCATACTGATGATGGCCCCGTATCCTAGGGGTATCTTATAAATTGGAACTGGCCCTCCAGGTTGGGGGTTGTGCCTTGGGTCAACTACCCGACCATGGAAAAATTCATTGTTACGTAGCAGCTAATAGCCTCGGAAAGGACTGATTTTATTGTTGACGACCCAGCTAACCGAAAAAAGGAAAGCGACTTTCGTATCTGCACCTTGAATGTGGGAACACTAAACAGGAGACGTGCAAGCGAGCAACTAGCGGAAGCCCTAAACTGCTACAAAGCAAACATTACTGCCATCCAGGAAATACGATGGGATGGGCCGGGCAAAAAGAAGATGAAAAACTGTGACATCTACTACGCACCGTGTTATAGTGAGCAGAAACAGCGAATATTTGGATGCGGATTTGTTATAATTTCTAGATTTAGGCAAGAAGTCTTATGTTTCCAAGACATTAGCGAACACGTTGTAACTATCCGCATCAAGGTCGAATTCGCCAACATAAGCCTTACATGCTCTCACTCCCCAACGGAGGAGGAGCAAATGATTGCTTCTATGAGCTCCTTGACACAACCTATGAGCGACTACCGAAGTACGATGTTAAAATCGTCCCGGGATGTTTTAACGCAAAAGTAGTAAGAGAAGACATCTTTAGCAGTATTGTCGGAAAACATAGCCGACACGACAACACGTCTGGTAACGGACTTAGGCCAATTGACTTCGCTACGGAAAGAAATGCCACTATAGCTAGCACACGGTTTCCTAACCTCAATATCCATAAGGGGACATGGCGGTATCCAGATCAACGAACAGTCAACTAAATCGATCACATTGCGTTGGACAAGAGACACGCATCCAGTATTTTGGGTGTCCGAACATTCCGAAGAGCTAACATCGACTCGGACCACTACCTTGTTGCATCCAAGGAAAGAATGGGGATATCCACCACGCCTCAAAAATCTAGAAATACTGTTAAAAAATTTAATGTCGAAAGTCTGCAATCGCAAGAGACCGCCAAGATTTTCGCGCAAAGCGTATCCAAAAACCTATCGATTAACACCATACCACCAGCATTGAATGTGGAAGAATAATGGCATCAAGCCATTAGATCAGCGGCAGCTGATGTGCTAGGTTACTTGCGCCCACCAAAGTGCAAAACGCCAAGGCAAAGGATACTTGACTCGAACAGAATCCTGACGACATGAGCAAGGAAATATCGTAGTTAAGACACAGTTGATGCTGAGAATATGGAATAACCACTTTTGCGGACTGTTAAACGAAGGTTACGAACAACATTCCGCTGTCAGGCAGAACAAACCATTCAATATTGGCAACGACAGCGAAAACTGCCAACCACCCGACCAGAGTGAAGTGAGGATAGCAATATCTAAACTCAAGCTTAATAAGTCTGCGGAAATGAAGGTCTTCCACCGAGCTTTATAAAGCTGGCGGAGATGACTTGGTAAGAAACAGCCACCAAGCCAAATCTGGCCGGACGAAAATATGTCTGAAGAATGGAACCTCAGCCTCGTTTGTCCAGTCCAAAAAAAGGAGACCCTCTAAACTACGCCAACTACAGAGGCATAAGCCTCTTCAACATCGCCTGCAAGATCCTATATGATGTAATAAGTGAACGCCTGAAACCGTTTACCAACAACCTGATCGTCCCTTATCAGTGTGATTTTAGGCCATTAAACCGACCACAACCGATCAATTTTCCGGCAGATCCTGGAAAAATCAAGATGTCCAAATTGATACCCACCACCTATTCATCGATTGCAAAGCCGCATACAACAGCATTTGTTGAGACGAACTATACAAAGCCATGTCTAGTTTTGGTATACCGCCCAAACTCGTCCGTTTGTGTAGGATGACGATGGAGAATTCTCGCTGCTCCATCAGGGTCGGAAACGTCCTCAACGACACATTCGATCCCAAAAAAGGATTTAGGCAAGGCGATGCGCTGTCACGTGGCTTCTTCAATCTGACACCAGAGGCACAATTTTCCAAAAATCAATACAACTACTAGCATGCGCCGACGATATTGACATCACTGGTCGGAGCCAACATGATATCATAGCCACGTTTGCTGGTATAGAGATGGAAGCGGGTTTAGCTGTAAATGAGGGCAAGACAAAGTATATGCTGTCAAGACGAAGGGACACACAACATCGACGAATTGGACAGAACGTCACCATTGACAGATAAAACTTTTGGGTAGTACGTGACTTTGTCTATCTCTGCTCCGCTATTAACTCTGACAACAACATCTCGTCAGAAGTTAAATGAAGAATTATTCTTGCCAACCGCTGTTCCTTCGGGCTAAGAAGACAATTCAGTCGTAAAGCCCTCACTCGAACTACTAAGGAGATTCTATATAAGGAGATTCTATATAAAGCGGATAAAGAAATTTCTCGAAAAATCTTCAGTCCCGTTTGCGTTGACAGGTTATGAAGACGAAGATTCAACAAAGAACTATGCGAGCTGTCACCTGGTCAAAAAGTCCTGCATTGGACGTTTAAGATGGCTAGGACATGTAGAACGAACGACCAATAACTCCGGATCGGAGAGTCTTCGATTCCCAGCCAGACGTCGGAAGCAGTAGAGGAAGACCTCGCCATAATTGGCGCGCACAAGTAGCAACCGACCTCAACCAACTTTGAGTGCGCAACTGGAAGCAGTTAGCTAAAGACCGAGCAAATTAAATTTTAGAGGCATGTTGGCTTAGGCCCAGGTTCATTGCGGACTGTAGCGCTGCTTAAATAAGAAAGTAAGTATGTAAGTAATTTGCTGTTTTTGCGATCAGCATTAACCATCCAGATCGTGCGATTAAACGCCATTGATTTTTTTTCTTTGGGGGGTTTTGAAGCAAGGGTCTATTGAAACAATACAAATAGAAAAGGTCATAGAAATATCAGTACATGTATCTATATATATATATATATATCAATAAAGGAGTAAGTTATTGTCAGCAAAGCCGTGGTGTACTTTAATTCGATGTGCTAAGTCATGCATAACCCCAATCTCTATACTCGGTGTATCAATAATTTTAAAATCGAAAATTGAGGCTTTCTAATTAAAAATCAGTGTTTTCTATGAAAGTGACATTTTGCGTGAATTATGGAACATCCTTCACAATAAGCCTTCATTTTCAGTCCCTTATATCGCGATATGTTAACGTGGTAACATATCATGAGAAAATACCGATGGTAACTATAATATCTCGAAGGCCATGCACCTCATATTATTTCTTCACTCCACAGCGCTGCCAGTTAAATCTGTTCGGTGCGGTCCCTCGGCACACTTCGTTTTTATCTCATAAAGTGGTCTTCCACCATATGCGCTCACTTTTTAATTTCTTTAATTTCCACCCCTTCAACCGACCGCCGATCCGCCGACACACCCACAGCCATAAGCCACTATATATTTGCATTTGAAGATGCAGGAGGCTTATACATATACACCATGGAGAGATACACCCAAACGCAATCTCCATGGAGCAGTTATATTTTTTCTCGTCGTTTGTCAGCGGCTGTTAGTTCCTCGCTTTTACTTCTTCCTGACTTTACTCTGTCATCGCCTTAAATGTTTACAGATGTAGTAAGGTAGGTTGAATGTTGGTTGCTGTCTATCTTCGGGCATTTGCCATTCCAAATCATTATGCGACGGGTGGCATTTGGATGGGTGGCATTTGGTCTTCGTGTCAGCATACGACCATCCCTTTCAGGGCTGCTCTAAAAGGGAGTCATTACGAACGACAAGTTTGGTTGGGGATGTATCCAGGGTAAGGCGGCTGCATGAACATGCACATTCATTTTTATTTCCTAGCTGTGAAAATGGATCGAGGAAGCATGGCATACATTTTTGAAGTGTATGAATGGAAAACCGAAAATGCGATAACTAAAAGGAAGAACTCAGGACTCTGATAAAGGACTGAGTGCTGGCCTTAGTTGGTGTAGCAGTGTAGACTCGCAAAATCCCAATTAAGTTGCCACTCACAACTGGAACTGGATACATTGCTTGCTTTTATCCCTTCCCGCAGGAAGAGACGCTCAATTCAAAGTTCAAAGTAAGTTCTCATTGAATGATTGCGCGGGTGTTGGGGAGTGGCCCGGCTACACCGCGCCGTCGAGATGGTGGTTCTACTCCTAGCATTAATTTGAAAATAAAGTGAATGAGTGTTCCGCAGATATTCATACCACTGCAGTGTGTCTATTTGCTATTTGACGTCGGGGTTGTTGGGGTTGCATTTGCACTTCATTACCGAGAGAGATGCACTCTCCTCTTCCTTCGTAAGCTCTTCGTATTCTTCTTCGCTATCGTGTGCGCCACTCCATCAGATATAATTTCGTTAAAAGGTTTTAGATGTGATTCGCTTCTCTGACTATCTCTATATATGTATCTCAAACAATATACACGAAGGCAGATACCATGGAAAGGAACAAAAAATCAGAACTTGATATGGGGAAGTGAAAAGCAAATGTTTATTCAAGTCCTTTCAGTCTGGACTAAGAGTTCCCGCCACCACCACTCGTTCAGTATAGTAGTAGTGTTGATGGAGAGTATGAGTTTACTACATCCGGTCCGTTTCTTTGTTTGTTATCGGCACTTTTTTTTTGCAAAAGAAAGGATGCAATAGGATAGGTTTTTTTTTGCCTAGTCCTTTTGTATACATAAATTGGTGAAACATTGAACTAATTTAGTTGAATGGTTGCTTGCATCTCTTGTCTATGCAGCCAGTTAGAATGCATGCAGGGTTGAAGCTATGTCGATGTGAAAAAAGGTTTTAGTGAGCGTTTGAATTGTTTTTTAATTTCTTTTAGGTTCTCTAATTATTTTTATGCTTTCTTAATTAGAAGTTTATATCATTTAAGTTTGCTCAAGTAAAAATTGGCACGAGATTTTCTAGGTAGCTGTGTTAATTATAATGGCAAAGGTTATGGGAACACTTGTTGAGCACTCTTCTCTTTAATTGCAATAAATATAAAATAAGAAATTAAGTTTAATGATTTTGTTGCTAAGTAGGTAATCAAATATTTTTGGTATTTTCTAATTCGAAGAGATAAATGGATATATATTCAGCCAACTTCTCTCATTATAGCTCAATAACGTATAGCTATGTAACTATATCAAACCTATTCCTAGAGAATTTCAGCTTCTGAATTTGGTAACTAACTCCAGTTGCGAACTTTAAGTTGAGCTCGAGGTTGAAGTCGATTTCTACGATTCTACGAATTAAAACGTATTTTTGAATAATCGTTTGTTTTTATATAGGATTGGGGTTCAAATCTATACGGGTGATTTTTTAAGAGTTAAGTTTTTCAGCCTGGCAGCACTCGTTAGTAATGGCGTCCAAACGTCATCTGTCAAAATGAACAATTTTCGGTATACTCTGAAATTTAGTAATGGAAAGACTTACAAACGAGATACGATTGCAAATTGTTGTAATTTATTATCAAAATTAGTCGTTTGTTACGACCATATTATGGCGAACGATATCGAGCCATGATACGCGACTTTTTTTTGACCCAGTGGGCTGAGTTTAACTTGGTTGACATGTGGTTTCATCAAGACGGTGCCACATGCCACACAGCTCTTGAAACAATGCAAATGTTGAAGGATGAATTTGGTTACCAGCTTATCTCTCGAAATTGCCCTGTGAGTTGGCCGCTAAGATCATGCGATTTAATGCCTCTTGATTATTTCTTATGGGGTTATGTTAAGTCGTTAGTCTAAGTGGACTATGTAGATCTTCCCAATGGACTATTTAAAACGGAGTCGGGGACTATATTTACATGAAGCTGTCTTTAAAACTTAAATGGCAAAGGTCTATTTATCGATTATAATAAAAATTATGAATTTTTTACGCAAATTTGATTGTTTTATTCGATTAAAAAATACGTTGAAAAAAAAACCCGTTACATGTATACAAATTAAACTAAATAAATACTTTCTTCGATATTCGATATTTTGTTTTGTTTTTTGGAGCGTAAGCAAATAATGCTGATTGTGTTAGGACACGGGAACCGGCGACATACAATTGACCATGCGAGAAGCAAAGATTTTCTGGATTATGGCTCCAGTTGTGGCTACAATTGAACAACTTCATTGGAAGGCAAAACATGATAGAATTAACCTTTGCAAGCCGTACCGGAAATCGCAAGCGTTAAAAGTGGAATGGCAAGGCAGTCTGAACCATTGGGATTCGTGGTATCAAAACATTGTTCATCCGCTTTTTCACCGCAAGCTGAATGCCATTATGATTACTGATCCGACTTTCAGTTAGTAACTCGGGTAGTTCCAGCGAGCTTACAAACTCGGTTGGATAGTTGACGATATCATCTTGGGAAGTAATGGAATCCACCGATTTGTACGTCAACGATTCGTAAGAAATTTCACTTTGAATTTTAAAATTCAATTCGTCGACTTCAATGTTTTTCGCAGAAAATATACCATATTTGCAATACCAATCATGATTTTTGAAATTTTGTGCAATTTCATGAAGGACCTTTCCGATGAGCTGACGAAAAGCTACGGAAAATGGCAATCATATTGCACCCAAAGACATTTTATGCGTCACTGTACACTCATCCCAAATGATCATTTTGACCATCGCACTTTTCTTGGAAATTTTTCACGTTGAATGGCAACTAGAGTGCTGAATGAGCAGTTCAACTAGTGCTAGTGCTGTAGCATTCTGCGATTCATGAGAGTGTCGTACGCATATTTTGTTTGTAAATATAACAGTGGAACGTTTGCTTGAACCGATTCCCTCAAAACATCGCAATCATATTGTGTTTCGCGTCGCAACTCTAGACTATATGCGTCGTGCATCGAACGATTTGGAGCTGTAGTATGGCTAAGTCAGAAATAGCTAGTCCGACATCAATCAATAAATAACTATTTGGTTGTGAATTTCCTCGCTAAATTGTAAATTTTGATGTAATGCTGTAATACTCATATGATGCAAAATATCATCAGACATAAGTACCATCTTTGTACTTGCTCCACAAATCAGTCGGTTTGGATTGGAAGCATGTGGAGATTGTTATCGAAAACTATGTTCGTTTTTTATGAGCATTTGACAAAAGGCCCTACACGAGTGTGACACTCTCTTGAACTCGCAACTTCTTATACGTGCTACATAATTCACCATTTATAGTTCGCAAACCTAGGAATGATGTTGGGCCACGAACTTTGACTAATATTTAAGGCCAATAGAATCACTCGTCGTTTCTTGTGGACATTTGTAAATATATAAAAAAATTAGCCAAATCGGTCAAGAAGTTAATCGATTTCAGATGTATCAAAAAAGGTGGGCTTCCAAATGGGCGTGGTCAATTTCTCTCCGTAAAGACTTAAATTGGTTTACTTCGAACATTAAAAAAAAACACAAATAAAAAATCAAAAAAGTGGGCGTAAAAGTGTGAACATGGTATTTTTTGTTTCCATCAAAATCTAAGTTCTGTTATGACCAAAAATTCTACGTTAAGTTTTCTTCAGTACTGAAATTTACTTAAGTTGCCCATAATAGACCACAACATACGATCAGGTCCGAAAATCGAGGTCATCAACACACTTTTGCAACGTGACTTCAAAAGATGTTGAGATATCACATTAAGGGATATTGCGATGATTGGAAATTGAGGATCAATTTCCGAAAAACCGAAACAATTCTGTTCAGGACCCCAGTGCAGAGGGCTTCTTACGATACCAGAAAAAACTGGAAAAAATTGTGTATCATGGGACAGCATGGACGGCCGTTGGCGGTGGGAAGTGAAGTCAAATACATCTGGCATCTGGCTTGACAAGTTTCTGTATTTTAATAAAAATGTGGTTGCTTGTCTGGCCAGGGCTAGGGGGCTTATGCTCTGAAAAGAAGATTGTTTCATAGCAGTCAACTTGATTCAAGGGTGAAAGTCATTTGCTACATGGCCCTCATAAGGCCGATCATCGCTTACATTTGTCCCGTGTGGTTCAATGTATCACCATCCTACATGGAAAGGATACGGCTGTTTGAGAGGCGTTGTCTCCGATCCTGCTTAGGATTGTACCGAACGCCGGACTCCGAGTACATAAAATATTATCGCAACGAGGTTCTATACAATCGGGCTCAGTTGAATAGAATTGACAATTTCCTAATTAAGGTGACTCGAAGGCACGCTTCAAGGGCGATGAGTAGCGACAACAGCCTGATATTCGGGGCTTATTACCCCAATGAAATGTACATGGAGAGTGCGCTCATGTCCGGCTTTATTCCACCAGAGGCATTCATTTATATCGATTCGTTAGGGTTAATACAAGACAGGAACGGTATCCCGGTTTTATACCATCACTACCGTGACGCGCGGGACAAGCGGCTAATCCGCGACGGGTACGTCGACAATGCTCCGGAGCTCCTCCGCTTTAGCACGGCGATATCGGATCGCGAGTTTTGGTGGCTAAACGAGGAAAGTATTTCTGCAGTTCCTCAGGTCTTTGCAGACTTTTAGTCCACTCCTTAGTACTTAAGTAAATTAAATTTAGGTACAAGGTCTGGGGCTGGGCTTATGCATCATATTTTATTTAATATGGTTGCATAAATGCTTGCTGGACCCAATGACGCAATCGGGATGGCAAACCCTCGGGGCATATGCAACGAGTGCTTGCCACCCCGATTATAATTAAGTTAGGTTTAAGTAGTTAAGTAGTCTTAAGTAGTGTTAGTTAGGTTTAACTAGTCTTAAGTAGTTTAAGTAAGTTTTAGTCTAGATTAAGTTTTTATATAAAACAAAAAAAAATGTTAATTTTTTCTTTGAAAAATCAATTAAATGTCTTAATATTAATAATAAAAAACAAATGACAAATTTAAGCTGAAAAGCAAAAGAAAAATGTTAGTTATAAGCTTACAGCGCCCGCTATGGGCCGATAAGTTAGATTAAGTAGATATGTTATTGATAAGTTAGATTTAAGCATTTTTGTCTAATATTAAGTTAATAGTTTGAGTAAATAAAAAAATGAATTAAAAAGTAAAAGTAAAAGACCACAACGTACTGCAAGATCGGCTGAAAACATTACTGCTGCTCAAGGAAGTGTTCTGAATAATCCATAAACCCCAATTCGACGCTGTGCTCAGGAGCTTGGTCTTCGAAGAAGAACTTTGGCCACAATTTTACACAAGGATCAAGGATTTGCATTTGTTTCCGTTTAAGATTCAGTTGACAAAAGAGCTTCTTCCGCAAGACCATTTACGCCACCGTTCATATGCCAATAGGATGTTACAGCTAGCCTATGACAACCCCGATTTTCATTAAAAAATCATAATGAGTGACGAAGCACATTTTCATTTGAATGGATATGTGAATAAGCAGAATAGTCGGTTCTGGGTAATGGAAAACCTTCAAATTATTCATCAGTCACCTTCGCATCCATAAAAAGTTACAATCTGGTGTGCACTTTGGTCAGAAGGAATCATTGGACCTTACTTCTTTGAAAAAGAAAACGGCGTTATGGTAACTGTGAATGAGGAGCGATATCGTGATATGATTGAAAACTTTTTAATGAAACAACTGAATGCTTTGGGCTTGATTAACATGTGGTATCAACAAGACGGTGTCAAATCGCATACAGCCAGGGTTACAATGGAGTCACTGCGAGACCTCTTTCTACAACAAGTTATTTCAAGAAATGGTGATGATTTGACTGCTCTGGACTTCTTTTTGTGGGGATATCTAAAAGGCAAGGTTTATGCAAATAAACCAGAAACGCTTGAGCAGCTCAAACAAAATATTTGTGATGAAATTTATGAAATACCGCTCTCTTTATACCATTCTCTTTCATTTAATCAAAAATTATAAACTAACAAAGTAGTATACCCTCCCGGCGGACACCCTGTATATAAATAGATAGAAGAGATGATCAGTCGCTACTATGTTGAGCTTGCAACATTCATTATGTAATAGAATTTAATTTTCTCATAGGTGCAAACGTATGTTTTGAAGTCCAATGGTTAACCTTATTAATTCTTTACATTTTTTTTTCAATTAAAATAACACTACCAATTCGTTTTCTTTTTTTGTTAGGTATATTAGAAATAACCTGCTTACTACATGGTCCCGTAACACACTCGTAGCTTTATTAAGAAAGTTCATACAAGCTTATCTCACTATTAATTCAACAGAAGTTGAATGATGTTTCACACTTACGACAACTTTTATGCTTATCATAACAAGGTTATAAAAAAGGAACATTTATAATAAGTTGAAAAAAAAAACATCCTACAAAGATTCAATTCATTGCAGAACTTTTTCTTAGTCTAATGTGCAATAATTCAAAAAAGTTCGTCTATCAATTTAGTTGTATCTTTACGCAGTCATAAATCCTAATACAGGAAACCAATGAAAAATCATGATCCTTAAGGATTTAGCAACACGCCCAAGAATAATATAAGTACTTCTTTGCCGGGCTATGTTTGTTCCACCCATTCGTTGTATATCATGACGGGGACGTGGGGTTTGTAAAATAAATCTTATTGTGTGAATTGCGCAAAAGGGACGACAAAAAAGAAATTAGACCAAAGTTGAGTTAGTTGTAAAGGATTCACATTAATGATCGTATGTACATATGTACACATTTGATTTGATTCTAAAGCCATAGCCAAAGTCCAAAAAATGGTTTAATATCCCCCTTTGCTATACTTGCGGCTCTTGCAACTTACTCAGAAATCAATGATGCAGGAAAAAATGCTGTCAAGCTCACTCCCTTAGTATATAACGTGAACACTGTACACTAGGGTGTCCTCTAACTAAAATTGTTTAATTAGTGTATATTAGTAGAAGCCCCTTAACAGTTGCGTATTTTGATCAAGCTTTAAAGGATTTTTTTTAAATGACTGAACAAGACGAGTTATGTCCCACTAAAAAATGCACTAAATGATGAGCCTGTGGATGTATATTTTATGCTGTGGCAAATCTCTGCTCGTGGATGGTTTTTGTATTAAGCGCGCTACGACACAGATATGATAGTGTTATAAAAGATAGGATACAGTTTTTAATATTTTATACAGTTTGTATAGTTTTTAGATGTTATTTTTTTATTATTTTTGTATAATTAGTTCATAGCTACACCTACTTGTTTGAGGCGTTTTCTTAAACAAACGAAAAAGGAAACTTTTTCTAGAGTTTGTCAGTAGCAAAAATTTGAACCACTCCCACTTGTTTATTTTAAGCATGGCATGTAGTAGCTAATTCTAGTTTTCTCATATTTAAAGGGTTTTTCAATAAGAGCGCTACAAAAGTTTTTTTTTTAAATAAAACAAAAACCGTTTTGGATATCAATGAAATTCTTTATTCCTGTGAAAGAACGTTTGATGCCATTATGTATGGAATATGGCACGCTTGCAGAAGTCCAGACGCTGAACCCGATTTTCGACGGTTTTCAAGCATAAATCGGCCGATACTGCTGCAATTTCACGTTCGATATTCGTACTTAGTTCATCAATCGTCGCTGGCTTGTTGGCATAGTCCATAGACTTGACGTAGCCCCATAGGAAATAGTCTAACGGCGTCAAATCGTACGACCGAGGCGGCCAAGCGACTGGACCATTTCGTGAGATAACACGTTCTCCAAACTTGGTTTCCAATAAATTGATTGTGGCATTCGCTGTGCGGGTTGTGGCGCCGTCCTGTTGGAACCACATGTTTTCAAAGTCCATATCATCCAATTGGGGCCAAAACTATTCGGTTATTATTGAACGGTAGTGATTCCCATTCACAGTAACGTGTCGGTCATGATCATCACGGAAGAAGTACGGCCCAATGACGCCGCCGGCCCATAAACCACACCAAACCGTATTTTTTTCGGGATGCAATGATGACTCATGGAGTACGTGTGGATTGCTGCCTGACCAATACCGCATATTTTGTTTATTGACGAAGCCATCCAGCCAGAAATGAGCCTCATCGCTGAAGAGGATTTTTCGATGAAAATCCGAATCATTTTCAAGTTGTTGCTCAGCCCAATTCCCGAACATACGACGCTTCTGGTGGTCAAGCGGCTTCAGTTCTTGCGTCAATTTACACTTGTAAGGACGAAGGCCAAGATCATTTCGCAAATTCGCCACAACAACGTCACAGAGATGCCCAACGCTTGAGAACGACGTGTGAGAGACAGATTTGGGCTTTCTTCAACTCAAGCCTCAGCGGCAGCAATATTCTCGACACTACGGGCACTTCTTTGCCTCACTGGCAAGGGAACATTTTGTACTGTGCCTGTGGATTCAAATTTTCCCACTAGACGCTCAATTGTTGATCTCCTAGGACGATTATGACGACCATAAATTGGACGTAGCACTCTTAACGTTGAGGCCACTGACTCCGAATTTCGGTTGTAAGTTTTAATAATTTCGACTCGTTGTTGGATCGTTTATCTTTCCATCATGAAATGGCAAACCTTACTGAAGAGAAATGTCAAAAGAGCGGCAAGAAATATGGCGTCGTTTGCTGTCCCTGTAGCTCAACTTTTGTAGCGTCCCTGTTGAAAAACCCGACATTTGGGCCTTATGAAACCGTTGAAGATGATCTGTTGAGTAAACAGCTCATAAGCTAAATTTGTTTAGATGAAATTATATCTGAAGAATGGACCATCAGCATATTTTACCCGATCCACAAAAATGAGACCCTCGGAATTGAATAAACTATAGGAATTGAATCCTCAACTTTGCCTATAAAATCCTATCCGCTTTAAAATGTGAGCGCCTGAAACTTTTTACCAATAATCTGATGGGCCCTTTAATTTTAATCATTTCAATACGGCAAAAACATTATTATTTATTTTAACATCACTTTGAGAAGAATGGGTCAACATTTATTTTTTTAAAAGTGCAGCCTGGTGTTTCCGAACATTACCATTAACAAATTTAACACTTATACAAAACAAATGTACATTAAAAAAACAGGAAGAAGCATCTTAACTATCTTCCTGGTCCAGCGTTAAATTATTTCATGTTCAGCTTGATTTGGGCATCTACGATAATTTATTTGCATAAATTTCTAATTTCTAATTAAAAAAAACTCTTTACCCCATCGATACCAGGATCGAGAAAACTCTTCTGAGCATGACGAGGATGATGAATTCGTATCCATTCCCAGATATCACACACTTTCCTTTAATTGTTTTATTTATTTTTATAATTACGAGCAAATGCACGGCCGTTTGTTATTTGCTTAGCTGCACGGCAAATGACGTTTACGAACATTTGATTTTTGCAGAACTGCATTGCCGAATACATGATAATGTAGTTATGCTATGATGACGTTTGCGAACAGAAGGCTTTGGCAACTTGCGATTTCGAACATGCTGCAAAAGCTATTTGATGCAGATGACATTTCCGAAAACACCCTAAGATTCAAGTATTACCTACACAAGCTGTACAGCGACACAGACCTTGTCAGAAAACTTCGCATTGGACGTTTAGTATGGCTACGACATATGTAGAGCAAATGGTCACCAATACTTCGGGTTGCAGAGTCTAAGATTTGAAGCCAGACGTCAGACGCAGTACAGGAAGACCTCGACTTATATGCATGCAGAGTTAGACATCGGCCTCAACCAACTTGAAGTTGGCAACTGGAAGTAGTTAGCTAAGCTAAGAGTTAGACACCGGCCTCAACCAACTTGAAGTTGGCAACTGGAAGTAGTTAGCTATGCACACCGCAGTGGCAGGTTTGTTAAAGCCCATTAGCATTCTGGAGTTCTGGACTGTAGCGCCACTTATGTACCTAAGCATATTTTTTTTACTGAAAAGAGATGGCAGCGGATCATTTAAGATGACAATGGTAAGCGCTCTTAAAGTGTACCTTCATTTTGGCGGAAACTGGAAATTGGAAAAATATATTTTACACAGCAAATTCAGGTGTCCGCAGCAGCTTCTCTGGGTTGCGCGTATACGAAATGTCGAATTTTCAATGGTGTTCATTGAAAGTATGTAGTCTTTAAGGTTGGCAAATTGGTAGATGAAGCGATACGAAGAGCTTAGTGTTCTGTGATGTGGAAAATGCAACACACAACCAATTCAGTTTGTTGTGGCCCACACAAAATAAATTTTCCTATTTACAAATAGATGAAAAGAAAAATACAAGAACAAAAAAAAAAAAAACAATCTTCTTGGAAACGTAGTCTGCAAACAAAACCAACACTTACTCGCTGAAGCGACAGAGAATAATGAAGACATTCACATTCGTTTGTTATTTAAAGAAAAAATGATTAAAGGACCACTTTCACGTCAATGCCTTCTTTACGCCTTCCAGAGCCCAGCATTGGCATTTACTTCAAAGGTTATCCACCAGCCTCAAGTTCACCCCTAAGTACTCGCAGAAGTGCGAATCTGAACCCGAATTAAAGTCGTCGAGGGAGTTGCAAAATACATTCATTGCCATACCTAAGGGCAATTGACAAACCCTCTGAATGCACGCCTGCCTACAGATTCGAATAAAAGCCGGTGATCGGAGAAACAAAACACACAAGCACTGCTGTTGAAATAATTAAAACACCTCCTAGGGCAACGAGCAGTCAGTCAGTCATAACTGTGAAAACAAGTGCCCAGATTACACCGTTATTGTTGAACTGTTTTCATCACTTTTCGTTTTTAAATTTCGTCAACTAAGGGTTGTACGAAACAAAATAAAAACAAAACCACAACCCCCAGTAACCGCATCACCACCCAAAAACAATTACCGGCAGACATCCTGCAGCCTGATACTCAACCCACCACACCACAAATTTACGTGAATTCGTATAGTATGTGTATAGGAGTGGGAGACAGAATGGAACTCTCTTCCGTGCCGTGCCAGTTATGTCGATTCCGCAACTAAGGTGAGTATAGGTTGCTCGGGCAACGGAGTATCAGGAAAATTGCGGGATTACTAATTATTATTTCAAGCTGAAATGGTTTCGAACAATATGGTGGGAGGCTATTCCGTAAATCGTTTGTGCGCAGCTCGAGGCAGACACACTCGTGCGGTCCTGGTGATCTCCCCCACTTTGCTTCATCAGCATACAAGACGCGCACACACACAATCCCACAAAGCAGTGTAACCAAACCACCGGGGACTATTTGCGAGGATTGTCCTAATAGATCGTTAATAGAACATCGTTTGCTCGTTAAAATGTCTAACAGAAAATTAAATAATAAAGAAAAATACGGAAGAGCTGTAGGCTGACGGAAACGGGACAACAAGGCAGAGGAGAGAATTCCCTTCGAAACCCCATAAGCCCAACTGCCTCACGAACGACTTCTCATCACAGCGGTGTGTACTGTGTACGTGACTTATTCCGCTTCGAAAACTGCGCGCAATTAATGGAATCACTTAGCTTCCATTTCTGTTACAGGAGTTTGGGGACACTATAGGTGTACTTCAGTCATCTTATTTGCCCTTGTCACCCTAATTGCAAGGATTGTTTTTTTTCTTTTTTTTTTGCATTTTTAAGTAAAATTTTAAGTAATTAAGGATTTTGAAGGATTGCGTAGGATCATCGTTGCGGGAATTTTGCTTTCCGTTGTGGGATGATTACACGGATTTAACAACATAATGTTGGTCTTTGAATTCCATCCTTAGTCATGAATAATTCATGTGGTTGGGAGTGGTAGGTAGGTATAAGTGAGATTAATTTTGTTCACAAGAATTCATAATGAAATGGCATCGTGAAGATAGAAACATGCTCAATGAGGTAGGTAATGGCAAAGGTACACGGGAAATATGACTAAGATAGTGCTTTAGCTAATTTGAACTATTGATAGCTATAGGGATCGAAAATGTTTTTTCTTTGCTAAACATTTATCCATAGCTAGGTCGTTATAACCTAAGAACTTGAGCCCCAGCAAACTCTCCATCACAGCTCGTCCGTAGCTGTTTCTAGTGGCGTACTCCAAGTTGGTTATGGTCCGATTCGACTTGTGCACCAAAGGCAAGTTCTTCATGTGGACCATTTGATTTTAATTCAGATGTTTCATGATCAACACAATTGTGATGCCTAGCGGAAGTATGCATTCTTCTAATTTGACAGTTGTATTCTCCATTTAAATTTGCGGAACTTGAATTTGAATTGAACTAGGTTTTCCTATCCCCATTGTATAATCTTTAGTAGGTCTTCGTTTGTAGAGCAAATTTGTTCGCTTCTCTTCTGATGAGCAGAAGAAGCGGGAATAGGCGTATTGTCGGTTTGTGTCTCTGGTGGTGGCTCGGGAGCTTTGCGCCATCATCTCAAGAACCAGATTAAAGAAGTCACATGACAGTGCACCGCCTTGCGTAAATCCTCTTTTGGCATCGAATGTGTCGGTGAGGCTGATTCTGACCCTGATTGAAAAACGAGAATTCTCCATCGTCATTCTGGGGAGGTAAACAAAACTAGCAATGGCTCCGTATTATTCACACCTATAAATGCGTTCTTATGCAGCTTTGAAATCGATGAATTGTTGGGGGGTATCGACTGGGCTTCATGTTTTTTCAGAATCTGCAGAAGCGTCAATATTTGATAAGTTGCGGACTTTTCTGGCCTAAAACGACACTGGTAAGAGCCAAAAACGGTTCAAGGCTGTCACATTTTATGGCAGATAGAATCTTGTAGGCCATATTGAGGAGACTTATGCCTCTATAGTTGGAGCAATTCGCATAGTGTCATCAAAGTTTATAAAACCATATAGATGACGCATTGAGAACAAAAAAATAGAAACTTTTGCTCATTAGCTTCATGGTACGAGCGGGCTGTTTGCATGTGTACACATGAGAAACGAGATCAAAATATATGGCTGGCTGTGCTAGTACAGCCCGCCATAGAACAATTTTTCTTGTATGCAGTGCGTCATCTGTATTGCTTTTTAATCTTTGGTATCATCTTTTGTGGATCGGGCAAACGATGCTGAATTCTTTCATCCGATCAGATTTGGAGTATAAATTGGTGGATGTTACTTACCAAGTCATCTCCATCGGATCGGATAGCCTTCATTTCTGGCAGCCTTATTAAGCTTCAGGTAAGATATTGCTAGCCTTACAAAACTTATGTCGGGTAGTTGATAGTTTTCGCTGTCGTCGCCAATATTGATAATGGTCCGTTCTGCCTGAAATGGGAAGATTGTTCGTCATCGCTGTTCATCTCAATAGGATTCTGTTCAAGCATTGCATCCCTGGCCTTGAATTTATACAATTTGGTTAGACCTCGAACATTTTGCCTGGAGTGAAACGTCTATATGTCTTCGATCGCGACCTTTTTCTTAGCTCTTTTTTATTCTTTCTGCAAAGCCGGCTTTATATCCTTTTTCTTTGCCTTAATGAGAGCTCTTGTTTGCCTCGTTTTTAGCTGTGAGCATAGTCGGCATTCTTTACCAAGCCAAGCAGGGATTTTTTGCTTTGCTGGTGGATGCAAGCAATACAATAGTTGCGGCTGTTTTAATGAATTGCTGACATTGTTGGCATTATATTTTGACAGTATATGCTGGCGGTATGGTGTTAATCGAGAGGTTAAGGAATACAAGTTCTGTGAAGGACTAAGCGGTCTCTTGCGATTGCAGTCCTTCGACATTTAATTTTGTCACAGTGTTTCTTATTTGTTGTGTCATGGCGGATATCAGAATTCTTACATTGGCTGCAACAAGGTAGGTGTCCGAGTCAACGGTAGCCCCTAGGAATGTTCAGAACTCCAAAATTCTGGATTCTTACCTATCGTCAATCGCAATTTGATTAATTCGATTGAACATTCGTTGATCTGGAGGGAGCCATGTCCCCCTATGTATATCGAGGTGAGGAAACGAGTGTGCTTACTATAGTGGCATTTGGTTCCGCAGCGAGTATGTCACCAGACGTGTAGACTGTACTTTCTGACAATACTTGCTAGTTTTGTGTCAAAACTTCTCAGTCAAAGCGTTAGCCGTTTTTAGGCTAATGTTGGTGAATTTGGCCTTGATGCGGATTCTTAAAATGCGTTTGCTAATTTTTTCAAAGCATATGACTTTACGCCAAAGTCTTGCACTTATAACTTTAACGTGGTCCGAAGTAAATGCCATAGTTTTTCATCCTCATTTAGCCCGGCCCAGCGCATCGTATTTCTTGAATTTTAGTAATGTCTGCTTTGTATCAGCTTAAGACTTGCTCAAGTTGTTTGGCTACATATCTTCTGTAAAATATTGTCATATTTCAGGTGCAGATGTGAAAATTGTTGTCCTTTTTTCGTTTAGCAGTGTTTAAAACAATAATATCAGTCCTTTCCGAAGCCATTGGTTGCTTTGTAACAAGAGTTTTTGTTTCCTTCGGTAGGCAGTTAACTCAAAGCACAGCCCCTAACCTGGAGGACCTGCTCGAATTTATAAGATGCCCCTAGGACACGAGCCACCAGTATTCACTAGGGGATTCTGCCTATCGCCTCTTTTGCCAACATCTCTGTTCAAGGGCATGACTAACCCTGACCTATTCTCCGAATAAATCAAAACAGGCCATTGAGGGTTTTCACTTTATCCCGTCTAACTGAAACTTTATACACAACCGATAATTCCATCTTGAGAATTTTTACGCTACCAGGGACTCGGAGGTCGGCATGAGAAGACTGTCAAGTGTCATATAATCGCATTACCTACTATTTGACAATGCCATCTCATCCTGTTTATGTTTGGCCAGAAGCATACCTGCCATTTGCACTTGCGTTGTATGGCAAGTCTGGGATTTTTCTATATCCCGTTACCCAGAAGAGATGATTGTTAAATTTATTAATTGCCAGTTGAACCTTACAATAATTAAAAAAGGCAAAATGATATGCTCAAGTTAAACAAGTCTGATAAGACGCTTCAAACTTGACTGTGATCTGAAAGACTAATTTTGAACTCATTTGTGTATATATGGACGGAGTTTTCTCTTCGCAACCAGAACCATCAACAGGTACCCAAACATAAACCCTTTAACACAGATTGTCCTCTTCTGCGATAGTTGATCATTTACCCCTGGGCCTATGTTGGCTTGGCGACTCAATTAAGTGCCAACAGGCAATCGTTACATAACCTTACCTTAGGACTAATGTTAATACCAACTGACACTGCTTCAGTTGACAACGAAAGTAATTCGAAGGTCTTTATAAAAAAGGCTTTCTCTTACCTCACACACCTACTCCTTCCCTCAAAATTTGATACTCAATTCTCTAATATTCCCACCGTTCCATCTAAGTGCATTAAAAGAGCTATAAGCCAATAGACTTACTCTTGCTAGACCAAATCCCTAAAGCAAACTTTTTACAAAAGGACTTATTCAACGAATTATCAGACGAACGAAACCAGTTGAAAACAAAACCCCAAGTTCACCAAGTTAAACAGATAATGTCGGAAACTTGTTCCGGCAATTTTGCCTATACAAATATATCATCATTGTCTACGGGATACACTCCACCAGTTTCAGCTTCATCATCCCGCCATTCATCTCACATTTGAATGTAATTCAACTCTATACCATTTTTAGCAGAAAATATCAGCCCACCCCTTCATACCCGGGTAGCACCGTTGCCTCGTCATCGGCTAGCTAACTTCGCACAAGCATTTATGAGAAAGGACGAACTGCTAGACCCGTAAAATTCAAACTTTTCCTTTTCAGTATAAATCAAACCGCCCATCCGGTACCCAGTCGTCTGTCTCCTTTTTGGGGCTGTGCGCAGCACCATAATATTGGTTTGACGGTGTGGGGGGTGGTGTCTATGTTAAAGCGAAAGGAAAACTCAATTCGCAAACTTTGCTCTATGTTTCCGTTCCCTTTTCGAAGCGAAGGAGTCGAGCGGAAAGGGCATGAACTTCCGCTTTACATTAATAACTGTATTCAGTTGTTGCGTTATCCTAAAATTATACAACCATTTATTTTAAACTTATCATGTTATTCACTTGGCTGGCTCACTTCGACTGGTGGCAGTGAAACTTTTCCATGTTCTCAACAAGTGGTTTTGTCATCGATGCACAACGTGGGATTTTTGCAGGGGGTGCGAGGACAAAACGTTTTCGTTTCGTTGCAAAGTTTTGTATTCTATGGCGGTGGTAGTGCAAATACTCGCAACATACCAGGATTCAATGTGCAAGTGCACACATTGTGTGTCCCCTCGGCTTGGATTCTATGCAAATGAGGAATATGGTCCGGGCATGGCGTACCGATTCCAAAGTTAGGAGTGAAAATGGAAAAAGTTGTTTTGTTTAATGATTTTTAATTGAATAAAGTTTGGAACATATACAAGTGGTTGTTGGAGGGTGAACTCGGGTGTTCCTGCTTGATTCAAACTCCTATGTGTATGTGTGTGTGGGATTAATATTACAATTAAATTGCTAAGTGGCTTGTTTATGGTTATTGGTGAAACGGATAATTGTATTAGTAATGGGGACATTTCCAAAGCGGAAACATGATTGGTCTTAAGTTTAAAAGTCGTGATTATATGGAATAAGTTATGATAGCTAAGCTAGATAAGACAAATATATAAAATGTTGATGGATGCACTTGGTAACGATTCCACTGATAGAAAACTGCTTGCGCAAGGTGAGGTTATCTATTAGGAATAGTTGACGGTAAGGTCTAGTCACAATATATTGCTCACGGAAAGCTAGCTTCATCTTGCCATATTTGAGCTGATATTTTACTCTCGAGAGTCGAACATTGGGTGTTGTAGAACAAGGGTAGATTCTGATTGGCTTTAATATGGCAACTCGCAGTGGTTGCAACTCTGGCTACACATCAAGTGCTTGTTTTTAACCTCCAAGTGGTTCAGTTACTGGTCTTATTCAACAGGATTTGATTTACTAAAGGATAATTGGGAGTGTTGATAACAAGACACAAAACAGCAACACATTAAATACCCTGGTGAGAACAGCACGGAATGAATACCCGGACTGCTGTCCCAGACGAACCTAGACAAGCTGCTTCGACATATTCGGATTACAGGTTGTCTAGGAATTTCAAGACGAAAGGCCAGTGGCAGCGCTCAATCTTGTAGTGTATACTGATGGTCCCGTGTTGTAGGGGTATCTAATAAATTGGAACTGGCCCTCCAGATTAGGGTTGTGCTTTGGGTAAACTAGTAATCCATTTAAAAAAAACTTTTTATGGGAAGCAACCAATAGCCTCGGAAAGGACTGATTTTATTGTTGATTACACGGCTAAACGAAAAAAGGACAGCGACATTCGTATCTGCACCTGGAATGTGAGAACATTAAACAGGAGGGGTGCAAGCGAGCAACTAGCGGAAGCCCTAAACTGCTACAAAGCAACCATTACTGCCATCCAGGAAATACGATGGGATGGGCGGAGCGAATATTCGGATTCAGATTTTTTATAAGTGCCAGATTTAGGCAATAAGTCTTATTAATACATTAGCGAACGCATTGTAACAATACGCATCAAGGCCAAATTCGCCAATATAAGCCTTATATGCGCTCACACCCCAACGGAGGAAAAATATGATATAGCTAAGTATTGCTTCTACGAGCTCCTTGACAAAACCTTTGAGCGCCTACCGAAGTACGATGTTAAAATGGCGCTGGGAGATTTTAACGCAAAGGTAGGAAGAGAAGACATCTTTTGCAGTATTAAGAAAAAACATTGCCTATACGACAACGCGCCTGTTAACAGACTTAGGCTATTTGACTTCGCTAAGGAGAGAATTGCCACTATAGCTAGCACACGGTTTCCTCACGTCAATATCCAGAAGGGGACGTGGCGGTCTCCAGATCAACGAAAGGTCAACCAATTGATCACATTGCGATAGACAAGAGGCACGCATCCAGTATTATGGATGTTCGAAGATTCCGAGGAGCTAACATCGACTCTGACCACTACCCTGTTGCAGCCAAGGTAAGAATGCGGATATCCACCACGCCGTGACAATCAAGAAATACTGTAAAAAAAAGACTGCAATCGCAAGCGACCGCCAAGACCTTCGGGTAATGCGTATCCCTTAAATTATCGATTAACACCATACCACCAGCATCGAATTTCGAAGCAAAATGGCAACGATGCCAACAAGCCATTAGATCAGCCGCAACTGATGCTAGTTTTCTCGCGCCCAGCAGCAAGAAAAACCTGGTTTGATGAGGAATGCCGACAGATGCTTGCAGAACGAGGCCTGCAAGGCTAAGCTGCAGGTGAAGATGAGAGCTGCCATTGAGCCCTATAGGCAAAGAAGAAGGGAAGAACACCGCCTTTTCAGTACAGAGTTTATGCTTAGGATATGGAAGAACCACTTCTGCAGACTGGCGATGACGACCACCACTCCTCTTTCAGGCAGAACAAACCATTCAATTTTGGCAATAACAGAGAAAACTGCCAACCACCCGACCTGAGTTAAGTTGGGACAGCAAGATCTAAATGTAAGCTTAATAAGGCTGCCTTCCCGCTGAACTTTATACAGCCGGCAGAAATGACTTAGTAAGTAACATCCACCAACTCATAAGCCAAATCTAGTGAGAAGAAAGTATGCCTGAAGAGTGAATCCTCAGCATCGTTTGCCCGATGCACAAAAAGGAGACCCTCTAAACTGCGCCAACTACAGAGGCATAAGTCTCCTCAACATCGCCTACAAGATCCTATCTGCCACAGGCCCTGAAGTGTGGTTTTAGGCCTGGAAAGTCCCTAACCGATCAAATATCCACACTTTGGCAGATTCTGGAAAACACCCAAGAAGTCCAAATCAATACCCACCACCTTTTCATTGATTTCAAAGCCGTATACCACAGCATTTATAGAGAAGAACTATACAGAGCCATGTCTAGTAGTGGTACACCACCCAAACTCGAGGATTGTGCAAAACTCACAAGCCAATACCAGAGGCACCATTTTCCAAAAATCTGTACAACTACTAGCATACGTCGACGATATTGACATCATTGGACCAAACGTGATGTCATAGCCACGTTCGCTAGTATAGGCAAGGAAGCGGCAAGAATTGGTTTAGCAGTAAATGAGGGCAAGACGAAGAATATGCTTTCAACCAGAAAGGGCACACAATATCGACGAATTGGACAGAACGTCACCATTGACAGATATAACTTTAAGGTAGTACGGGACTTTGTCTATCTCGGCTCCACTTTTGACTCTGACAACAACATCTCTTCAGAAATTTAACGAAGAATTACTCTTGCCAACCGCCGTTTCTTCGGCCAAAGATGGCAATTCAGTAGTAAAGCCCTCACTCGAGCTACTAAGGAGATCCTATATAAGACCCTGATCATCCGATTCCTGCTCTACGGCGCTGAAGGATGAACCGACTCAAAAGCGGATGAAGAAATCCTTGGTCAATTTGAGAGCAAAATTCTTCTTCCCATTTGCGTTGACGGGGTATGGAGACGAAGATTCAACCAAGAACTGTACGAGCTGTACAGCGACATGCCCCTGGTAAAAAAAACTCCGCATTGGACGATTAAGATGGCTAGGACATGTAGAACGAATGGACACCAACACTCCGGCTCGCAGAGTCTTCAATTCCCGTGCAGACGTCGGATGCAGTAGTGGAAGACCTCGCCTTAATTGGCGCGCATAAGTAAAAACCGACCTTAGCCAACTTGGAGTGCGCGACTGGAGGCAGTTAGCTAAGTACCGGGCTAATTGGAGAGGCATTTTGGTTGAGGCCCAGGTTCATTCCGGATAGCGCCCCTAATGTAAGTAAGTAATTAAGTTGTTTAAGTTTTGAGAGACACCCACAAGTGGACAAGTATTGATCACAGAATTCCAGCACAGATGGTACTCTGCAAGTGACTTTCGAGTGAACATTTTTTTTTTAACTATTTTTAAATTTGGGGGCTCCCAACCATTTAAAAGGCTCGGAATGAGACAAGTGCCTTTTCTCCTTGATCCAGGGCACATTGCTGCAAGTTATTCAGTTTAATCGCTCAGACATCTGCGATCGCTTGATCCTCAAACCTGATCTTCTTTGCCACTTCAAACCTGAAGGCTGGGATTTGAAGATTCTATTGTCCGGGGGATTATTGTTCATTCAGCCGATGTGGCTGAGTCTTTACTTTGGTACTATCAAGAACTTGATAGCAAGAGTTTTTTTTTGCGTCGACAGTAACTTTGTCCTGCGTTTGTTAACTACAAGACCAACGAGCTCCGACTCTTCCCGTAAATACTTCTACAACGGCACAATTGCGTACCCTATTAGATCGAAGGATTTGTTAAAGGGCACTATATTAAACAAATCCGTATTAATTCCTGCCCTGCTCACTTTCTGTTCCAACATCAGATTGGAGAAATCGCTAACATGCGTTTGGAAAAGTTCAAATGAGCTGATTCCAAACGGAACTTTGTTTCGCCTGTCCTCTAATATTAGGTAATACAAGTATATTCATTTTAATGGTATCCCGAATTTCACCGTTTTAAGGCGGTGGATGCTATAATACGCGGCCTTGAAGTCGATGAGAAGATAGGGTGTTACAACTTGACCTCAACTTTCGTCTGAACTGCATAGTGAAGTGGGTGGTCAACAAGATGTAAGGCCAAAGAAAAGGTTACTGAACTCTCTGTTGACAATAGCCAAACTAAAAAGTTTTTTTTTCCGTGGGTCGGTGGAAATCTCAATAGACACGATGAGCACGTGCCCAAAGTAGTGTGACCACTAAAACCACCCCCCTTTTTGAATTTGTATTGCAACTAAGTATGCGACTTATCTAGCAATTTTTTTTTATCACGAGTAATGAATGCTTGGCAGGTAACTTTTCTTTGAAAGTTCCTGCTTTTTCCGCAATTTATAGCGCGGTTTGTTATTATCGGGCCGAATCTAATTGCTTAGTTCTTTGAAGACGTCGCAATAAATTTGTTTCGTCAAGAATTTTGAGGACCGTTGTGTTAACGTGTCCCAATAAACGTTTTTTATGTTTGCTTGCAAAAGTTTTCATACCATCTTTAACCGCGGAAATACCCAGATCTCTGCGTAGATCTTCATTCCTTATATACCACGGCGCATTGACGAATGATCTTAACATTTTGTTTTCAAAAGTTTGTAAAATATTTAGATTTGTTTCACTGGTACAACCAGTATATCATATGTCCAGACCGGCTCTAGCACTTGCTTGTATAATAGTAACTTGTTATCGAGGTTAAGTTTTGAATATTTTCCGAGTAACCATTTCTTTTTTACATGCGACTTCCATTTTAATTTTGCAACGAGTGTCATTCCGAGATATTTCGATCATTTGCAAAAGGGACTCGAGCCGTATTGACAAATACTGGCAAATTGTTTGTCCGTTTATACGAAAAATCTACATGATTCGATTTGCTCTCGTTAAGTGCAATTCGACAGGACTTTGTCCATTCATTAACCTCGTTAAGAGCGTTTTGTAATTTCATATTTGTTTCGTCTATTGTTGTGCCAACTGCTAGTAAAGCCGTATCGTCAGCAAACGTGGCAACTATTGCATCATTTGTTTGTGGGATATCACGTGTAAGTATGAGGTACAAGAGTGGTTCAAGGACGCTTCCTTGTGGTACTCCTGCCATTATTTCTTTGAAATCCGAATATTCGTTTCCAAGTTTCACACCGAAGAGTGATTTTCCTAGTTTGAGAACTATAATCACTTCTGCGACTTTCCACTGTCTTGGTATGTATTCTAATCTAATTGCTGCATTTACAATGTAGAGGAATTTAATTTTACAATGTAGAGGAGTTTAGTTAAATAAAAAGTGTCCCCCCCTTCCCGACCCGCAAAAAAAAAATTGTGTCACTCATCCATTCCTAAATCATTGTCTACTGTCCACAAGTAGAAGTAAAGGGTTTTTCAATAAGAGCGCTACAAATAAAAAATAAATTAAATAAAACAAAAACGGTTTTGGATATCAATGAAATTCCTTATTCCTGTGAAAGTACGTTCGATGCCATTATGTATGGAACTCGATTTCTTTTGCATGGCCACCACGGGCACGCTTGCAGAAGTCCAGACGCTGAACCTTATTTTCGACGGTTTTCAAACATAAATCGGCCGATACTGCTGCAATTTCACGTTCGATATTCGTACGAAGTTCATCAATCGTCGCTGGCTTGTCGGCATAGACCATAGACTGGACGTAGCCCCACAGGAAATAGTCTAACGACGTCAAATCGTACGACCGAGACTGCCAAGCGACTGGACCATTTTGTGAGATAACACGTCCTGTTGGAACCACATGTTTTCACAAAGTCCATATCATCCAATTGGGGCCAAAACTATTCGGTTATCATTGGACGGTAGCGGTTCCCATTCACAGTAACGTGCCGGTCTTGATCATCACGGAAGAAGCACGGTCCAACGACGCCGCCGGCACATAAACCACACCAAATGATGACTCATGGAGTACGTGTAGATTGCTGCCTGACCAATACCGCATATTTTGTTTATTGACGAAGTCATTCAGCCAGAAATGAGCCTCATCGCTGCAGATGATTTTTTAAAGAAAATCCGAATCATTTTCAAGTTGTTGCTCAGCCCAATTCACGAACATATGACGCTTCTGGTGGTCAAGCGGCTTCAGTTATTGCGTCAATTTAATCTTGTAAGGATGTAGGCCAAGATCTTTTCGCAAAATTCGGCACAACGACGTCACAGAGATGCCCAACGCTTGAGAACGACGTGTGAGAGACACATTTGGGCTTTCTTCAACTGAAGCCTCAGCGGCAGCAGTATGCTGGACACTACGGGCACTTCTTTGTTTCACTGGCACGGGAACATTTTGTACTGTGCCTGTGGATTCAAATTTTTCCACTTGACGCTCAATTGTTGATCTGATAGGATGATTATGACGACCATGACGACGTTGAGGCCACTGACTCCGAATTTCGGTTGTAAATTTTAATAATTTCGACTCGTTTTTGGATCGTTTATTTTTCCATCATGAAATGGCAAACCTTACTGAAGAGAAATGTCAAAAGAGCGGCAAGAAATATGGCGTCGTTTGCTGTCCCTGTCGCTCAACTTTTGTAGCGTCCCTGTTGAAAAACCCGATAGGTATGAACAAAAACAAGGGTGCAAAAGCAAATGGCATTAAAAAAACAGTTTTATCTCATAGACGCCAGTGTCTCGTCTCCTGCACTTATTACCAATTATAAATTCAGTGATGATAAAAAGAATTGTAAAAAGGAAAACCAAAATATGGAGTTTGAATTTCAAGTCATTGGTGTTAAGGGCCTCCGCACATGAGATGAGTTTAACTCTGGCATAAGAGAGGTTTCGTAAGATACTCCAACTACAAGTGCACATGAGATGAATATACAGGCAAAAGAAATTGTATACATGAACCACTTTTCATTGTGTTAGTATTTCTATCGAAATTGGCTTTTGCCTTGAGTACTTTTGACAATTCGCATTTGCAAGCTCTTAAATTTGTGTGGGAGTACCTATATGCAACCAACAACATTGATGTTGTCTGTTAGTTTCACAAAACGCGCATGAGAGCCGAATGACATAAACAAATTTTCTGACCTAAAATGGTGAAAATGTGTTTGTGTTGGTTTTCAACCTTGTTCTACGTTCTGCCGAAAAAACTCGGTTGAAGAATTTCAACCATTTTCTCCCCCGTTTAGCTCAGACCCATCGATCACAAAATCGATTTTATACCTTAATATTCATATTATGTGCTGAGGCCCAATGAGGTCGTCGATGTGGGTTACGTTGCCTCTACGACTACAGCTGATTGTGATGCACCTTGCTTTGCAGCTGCTCTTGATGTTGTTGTTGCTTGCCCTGCTGCTACTTTTGGTGTTGTTGGTGGTAATACTGCTGTTGTAAACTCTTTTGAACTAAATGCCTTCCTCCCCCACAAAAAAAATAGAAAAAATATGTAAACATCGACAAAATTGATTGGGATCGTCGCCGACGCTGCTGAGGTTTGTCCAGCTTGTCCAGCTGCTGCATTTGAAGCTGTTTTTGGTGAAGCTGATAATACTGTTTTTGGCAATCCCTTCGAACTCAACGCCGGCCCTCCTCAACCGCTAAATGAAATTTCTAATTACAACGATGTAAGCATCAACACGTCGTCCTAATATTGGGTTACCGTAATACACTTTTGAGTTTGGTAGGTATTCAATCTAATGTTTTCGGGGTAGCTATTTCCAAATCTTTTATCAGTTTTGCTCTATGTCATTCAATTGCAAACATATACAGACTGGTTTTGACGTATATTCATTAAATTCATGAAGGTTTTGACCTTAACGCCAAAATTTGTCATTTACGTCAAATTGTCCAAAAAATTTAAGCAAATTTTTGTTTAAGAATCGTTTTGATGTCCAATCCAATTTAACATTTTAACAATAGATCCCATTAATTATTAAAAAAAAAACATTGATAGCGACATGTTGACAGGTAAATTCAAAAATTAAATTTAATGGAAATGTTCACTTTCGAATCAAAAATGTTCAACAATTAGCTAAACGTTGAAAATGGTTGCAATATATATATATATATATATATATATATATATATATACTATGTTTACTTATTTATTATTGGAATGTTGAATGTAAAAGAAAATTTTGGTTTTAGCAGCGTATACCGCAAACTAATTTTTTAACGGCCGCACTGTGCACAAACACCATAAGGGTATTCACCATTTAGCGCGTGCTAATTATAAAACAAAATAGAATAATAAAATAGAATCATTCTTGTTCCGAGCATAAAGACTATCCATTGGCTAATAGATTTTTCTATAAATAGCTCGATCAGAGATTTCAGAATAGCTCCAGTGAGGACGTTATTGAACGCTTCCTCTATTTTTAAGAAGGGGGCTAGAGCGTATTCCTTATAGTGTAAGGATTTTTCGATTTTACTGCACCACCTCGTGGAGAGCTGTTTCTGTTGATCTGCCCTTTTTTTTTTTTTTTTTTTTTTATAATTTACACGTACTCAAGGGGTTATAAATACCCTTTTATATGTTACCATAGTACGAGCGTTAGAGAAGGGGAAGAAAGAGAGGATAGGAAAGATTTTGGATGTAGTGGAGACTTAAACTCCATGAGTGGTGTCCGAACTAGCTTCGGGGAGTCACTTTTTCTTGTGTTCGTTAAATTTGAAGAAATTCAAGATGGTGTGCATACTTTTTAGGTATTACACCGACCTTTTATTTCTTTTAAATACAAGTGAAATGGATTTTGGTTGGGATTGAACGCGCAAGCTTCCACTCAACAGACGAACACATTACCACTACACCGCGGCATGCCCTTGAGGTAGGCATGCTGTGATTTTGATAGCAAAAATTCTTCTAGAAAACTTCGCATGTGGATGTCTAGAACGCACTCCAGGGTTTTTAGTACAAAGGAGGTGAAACTGATTGGTCTGAAGTCCTTCGCGGTCTGGTGGCCTCCCTTCGGTATAAATACTACTCGAGTGCGTCTCTACGATTAAGGTACGTGGTTTAGTATTAAGCAGCTTCTAAAACTTGTCGCCAGCCATGGCACTTTTAAGTCTCGCGTTTTCAGTATCATAACTGGCAGTATTCCTACAGGTCCCAGAGACTTAAACGGAGAGAAGCTGTTGATAGCCCAGGAAATCTTTTCCTCGGAAATTATTGAATTGATGTTACTGTGTGGTGCAGTTTGTACTTGCCGAGATCTGCTGGATTCAGTACTAGTATCACCGCATCCTGTAACAGAAGTCATTTGTTTTTCGTTTGAGCATTCGTGATCCTGTTCAAAGTATTTATTGAATAGTGGTAATGTCTGCCCTGTGCCGCGCATGGACAGATAGAAGTTTTTAAGTAGCACAGAAGTTGTACATTCCAGGTCCTAAATGAACTGTTGCTGACCATTTTAAAGCAGCTCCAATAAGTTAAAGTTGTTGTCCACATAACTGGGACTGTAGAAACCCCCGTTGATTCTATCTTGTGAATTATTCCACCTTCCTGCCGCCTATGTAATTGGGTATATGCTTTAGTGTTAGTACACATTTCTCCCGCACGTATGTGGTGCTACCAAGACTTACACAAGACTTGGAACCCTATCTTTGGTCAACGAATTTGACAATTGGACGTTTGGACAATTGGACGTTTAAGACGACTAGGACATGAGGAGTGAATGTTTACCAATACTCTGATCCGCAAAGTCTTTGATTCCCAGCAAGAATTTAGACTTAGAAGAGCAAGACCTTGCCCTATGTGGCGCGTAGATGTGTACAGATAGATGCAGTCAACTAATTTCCTAGTGCAACAAAGACTATAGCGCCAATAAGATATATAATACTTGTCAAAGTAATTACCAAACAATTCTGCTAGTACTGTTGTTTTTCTACAGAATCCATTCGCTGCCCAAAATTTTTATTTTCCATGTATATCCTTTTCTTGAAATAGTTTAATTTTCTCGTGCTAACCAAAATCCATCGCCATCCGGATTGCTTCAAGGTGCTCTGTTATATCTCGTTATCCAACGTATCTAATTTGAATATCGTCAGAATGCCCAATTAAAGAACTTCTAACAGTAAAATGATGTGACATTTTCGCATGACATTGAATTTTTTGTCGCCCCATCCTATAAATTCCTTTGTTGTACATCCTTGTAGCTGTAAAGCAATGAAGTAAATTATTTTATTTAAATAAAAAAGCTAATTGAAATGAAATTGACTTTTCCGCGCTTTGTTTTAGATACACCAAGTCCTTCTCTCGGCTATAAGAAGCGATAAAAATGTTAAATTATCATACATTTTCATTTTTCCCCATTCGCCGCCCTTATTCGGTGAATTCTTTTGTGAGGCTTTCTCTTGAATGTCGTATCACGTGCATTTCATGCTATAGGACAGTCTTTTCTTTCGTCCTTCAAAGTCCATTACAATTTCACTACGACGACAAGGAAGACGACGAACTAAATAAGTAGGAAGGCAAAACCAAATGAATATAAGCTCAAAGTAAAGAGATGAAGATGACGATGACGATGATGATAAAGATGATACTGATGATGATGATGGAAAGAAGCACAGAGAGAAAGGCAAGAACACTAGTGTTTCACTTATCATTTATTCATGAGAAGTACCGTCTGCACTTAAGATATTCAAATTTGGTTCACAGGATAATAGATAAACTGAATTGATGGAAGGCTTGGTGATGGTGGGACAGATCGGGATGGGATGGTCGAAAGCACCCTAAAGTACGAAATCAAACACTAAGCACGAAACCATTGGATTTCATCCCTTCTTCCTTTAGACGGTATTTTGCAAGTACGTATAGCTTCACGAACTCAACCTGAAGGTATACAGTAAAAGAAGGCAGAACCTAAAGCAAAATATCTATTTAAACTAAAATGATAAAGTGCGCCTCTCGATTTCCATCAGCATGTTTATACTTGAATCGAAGGGTGAAGCCAAAAGATGTGAGAAGGGACCCTACACTCACTGAAATGATTACGGACCGAGGGGCGAATACTTTGCTGGTTTGCGGAGATTATGATGATGATGACTATGAGAAGGATAATGATGAGAATGATGCAAAGTGGGAATGCATTAAGGACTCAGAGTCATCGTCGTCATCCACATCGTTGTCGTGTACTTGAACTCGAGCAGTACTTAGAGTGCCATGCCAGAAACCCTACAAGCCTACTTCAATTGTCAGATCATAATGTAGCCCTGACAGGAATGATTATGCTAACAAAGTGGATTTAATTACGTGAAGCAGCTTTTTGTCGTAGGCAATTCAGGAATAATGCAGGAATGACACCCTGCTTTAGATGCCGCGCTTCTATGATTGTTTGTTTTTTTTTACATAAGGATGTTTATACATTAGGGATAGGGATATGTGTATTCGTAGATACTTTTTACATTGAGTGCTGTATAATATAATCGTCGGATGACATATAGCTATAGGTGTAAGGTGATGAATTGTAACGAATTTAGGTATGCATTTCTTTTTATTTTATAATTGGATCAGATAGCTTTTGTTAGAAAGACTTTTTGCTTCTGCCATATCGATATTGTGGAAATTATACTGAGCCCTATTTGGGTAATTTGTTTGCTGGTTCGTGTTATTTTAACCACACTTGGCAGCAGTGTTATATAAAAATGTTGTATAAAGTCTAGATATATATTTTGCATTACATTAAAACTCAAATGTAACGGTGCGAGCCAATGAACCCCGCAGAACTAAACATTTATAAGAAATTATTGAAATTTTAATAATTTGCATGGAAGCAGAAGAAATGGAAAAAAAAACTAAAACAACAGCAGAAAAGTCGAATTATTTCATCACCCATTGGTGATTATACTTAACAAGTAATAACATCAAGAGAAACCCCTCAAGGGTGGTCTCTGCACAACAAGGGCTTTAGTTACTTGACAAAATTTAACTTACAGCAAATAAGTTGTGTTTAAAAAAATTAAATTTAATGTCGAACGCAACGATTATCCCTTAACGTCTGGACTAGCACCATACCACCAACATCAAATGTCGAAGAACAATGGCAGCGATGCCAACAAGTCATTAGATCAGCCGCAACTGATGTGCTAGGTTTCTCGCGCCCAACAAAAATAACCCCTGGTTTGATGAAGAATGCCGACATATGCTCGCAGCGAAGAAGCCCAGGCTGCAGGTGAAGACGAGAGCTGCCATTGAGCTCGAAAGGCAGAGAAGAACACCGGCTTTTCAGAGAGAATAAAAAAGTGTAAGAAAAGCGCGCGATCGAGGATATAGAGAGGTGCCACTCCAGGAACAATGCTCTCAAGTTTTACCAAAAAAAAAAAACGCCAAAGCCAAGGATACAAGGCTCGAACAGAATCCTGTCGAAATGAACAAGGAAATATCGTAGTTGAGACACAGTGGATGCTGAGGATATGGAAGAACCACTTCCGCAGACTGTTAAACGGCGATGACAAAAAAAAATTCCGCTGTCAAGCAGAACGTACTATTTTATATTGGCGACGACTGCGGAAACTGCCAACTACCCGACCTGAGTGAAGTGAGGATAGCAAAATCCAAACTCAAGCTTAATAAGATTGCCGGAAATGACGGCCTTCACACTGAGCTTTGTAAAGCCGGCTGCGATGACGTGGTAAATAACGTCCACCAACTCATAAGCCAAATCTTGTCGGAAGAAAGAATTCCTGAAGAATGGAACCTTAGCATCGTTTGCCCGATCCGCAAAAAAGGAGACCCTCTAAACTCTAAACCCTCGATTTTAAAGCCGCATACGACAGCATTTATAGAGACGAACTATACAGAGCCATGTCTAGTTTTGGTATACCGCCCTACTCGTCCGTTTGTGTAGGATGACGATGCGCTGCAAGGCGATGCGCTGTCATGTGATTTTTTCAATTTGATTCTTGAGAGGATTGTAAAAAAACTCCCGAGCCAACACTAGAGGCACAATTTTCGAAAAATCGGTGCAACTACTAGCGTACGCCGACGATATTGACATCATTGGTAGGACTCAACGTGATGTCATAGCCACGTTTTCTACTATAGAGAAGAAAGCGGCAAAAATGGGTTTAGCAGTAAATGAGGGCACGACAAAGTAAACGCTGTCAATACGAAAGGACACACAACATCGACGTATTGGACAGAACGTCACCATTGACAGATATAACTTTGAGGTAGTACTGGACTTTGTCTATCTCGACTCCGCTATTAACTCTGACAACAACATCTCGTCAGAAATTAAAAGAAGAATTACTCTTGCCAACCGCTGTTTCTTCGGGCTAAGAAGGCAATTCAGTAGTAAAGCCCTCACTCGAACTACTATATAAGACCCTGATCATCCCTGTCCTGCTCTACGGCGCTGAAGCATGGACCGTCTCAAAAGTCGATGAAGAAATCCTTGGTCGAATTGAGGGGAAAATTCTTCAAAAAATCTTCGGTCCCGTTTGTGTTGACGGGCTATGGAGACGATGATTCAACCAAGAACTATACGAGCAGGGGCATGTTGCTGCCCCTGGTCAAAAAACTCCGCATTGGATGTTTAAGATGGCTAGGACATGTGGAACGAATGGACAATAATACTTCGGCTCGCAAAGTCTTCAATTAACAACCAGACGTCGAAGGCAGACCTCGACTGATGTGGCGCACACAAGTAGAAACCGACCTCAACCAACAAGGAGTGTGTAACTGGAGGCCGTTATCTATGGACCGGGCGAATTGGAGGGTTGAGGCCCAGGTTCATTATGGACGGTAGCACCACTTAAGTAAGTAATTACAGAGCAAACAAGCTGTATGAGAAAACATAATAATCGATTTCTTGATTTAGTTTTTTTCTTCTGACTCTGTTAGTACCGCAGTATTAAAATCTAGTACCAGCATTACTTACATAGACAAAAATCATTCACCATTGGATATTTACATTTACATAGGCAGACATCTGTACATAAATGCTGACTCGTATGATCGTTCGTACTAAAACTAACAATTTATCTTCTTAAAGGTGTTAGAGGTGTAAAACTTTTAAATGGAATAAAACAAAGACGATTTTTTTTTTAATAAATTAAATTTACTTTATTCAAAAGAAAGTCTTGTTGAACTTTAATTTAAAAATGATTTCCGGCATGTGACCGGTACGGCTGGATCGTGCGTAGTCTAATCTGGAGGTCCGATTTTCGATGATTTTTTTCAACATTTTTGGCCGTATATCGGTAATAACGATTCGAATGTTGTCCTACAAGTGGTCAATCGTTTCGGGCTTGTCGGCGTAGACTACCAACTTCACATTTTCCCACAGAAAATAGTCAAGCGGCGTTAGATCGCACGACATTGGAGGCAAATTCGGAGACCAAAACACGATTTTATGAGCTCACCGAACGTTTCACTAAATAAATAAATTGTGGGACGAGCTATGTGACATGAACCGCCATCTTGTTGAAACCACAGCTCCTGCATATCATGGTTGTTCAATTGATGAACTAAAAAGACAGTAATCATGGCTCTATAGCGGTCACCACCTGACCGGCCTCATTTTGGAAAAAATACGGCCCGATGATGCTGCCAGCCCATAAACCGCATCAAACAGTCACTCTTTGTGGGTGCATTGGTTTTTCCAAAATCTGGATTATCATTCGCCCAAATGCGGCAATTCTACTTATTGAAGAATCCACTGATGTGAAAATGTGCCTCATCACTGAAGATACTTTTTTCGAAAATTGATCATCCACTGTTGCCATTTCTTGCAACCATTCTGACCATTAACGTCGCTTGAAATGGTCAAGAGGCTTTAGTTCTTGAGTCAATTGCACCTTTTAAGCGTTTAAATGCAAGTCTTTAGCATAATATTCATCAACGACGAGCGTGAGAGGTGCAATTGTTGGGCACGGCGACAAGTTGAAGTGGACGGCTCTTCAGCCACACTATCGCAAACAGCAGAAATGTTTTCTGCAGCTCGAGCTGTACGAGCATGCACTTGTGTTTTCAAATCTCCTACAGACCCGGTTTGCTCAAATTTTTGCACCATTTTTCCGATTGTACGCACATTTGGACGATTATATCACGAATTGCACGATATGCATTTTGATTTGAACGCCCATTTTTATAAGAGGCCTGAATAACTTTAACGCATTGCGTTTTGTATCTTTCCATGGCTCAAATTGAGTTAGTCTGAAATTGCGGGAAAAAACTTGAAGTTTAGGTGTGGTTCACATTCAACATCGGCCCTTAAAGTTTAACCACCCGTTATGTACATGTGACAGTAATATGGAAACATTTTATGTATAAAGCTTCTGTCCGTAATGAGTTTTCAAACAGTTCGTTTTGGATTGCAGACTAGAGACTTTGCTTGATAACTTTGCCTTTTGCTTAAGCATCTTGCAGGGATAGAAGACAATTATTCAGTATGATTTTTCGCGAATATATACGTATATAATAGACGTTAAAAAAGTCACTGCACAAATTCTGCTGATAATCCCCATACCAATCTAACTATAGCTGCCTTAGAGTGGTCGATTCTGCATTTTTTGCCTTAAGTCTAATTGTACCTACTGGTTCATTAATGGTACCTACAATATTTTGAAGTCTTGTTGAGGTGCTTCATATTCTATCCACACCATGCAAATGAGCTGAAAAAATTCGATCATTCATTAAATTCCATCATTCATTATTTTCGCGTGTACCTATGTTGAGGAATCGATACCATACTGCTGTGAGTTCGAATATGCGGTCATATATAGCAGATGGAAGTATCATCGCGTATGAACTTATAGTTTAATGCAAATCCAATGCCAATGCCATTCGACTACGATGCATTCATTTAAATTTCCACATATGGTTTCATTTAAAAATTCTCATTTCGTCCTGATTGTACGTTCACCAGTTAACTCGCGTCTACCTGGCAACAAGTCAGCGAAGATCTTTTTTCGGTTTTAATGAAATTTAATGTAAATTCACTCCAATACAAAATCATTAGCCATATATTGTGGCGGCTCCGAAATGAATGACTCCGGGTTTTTATTTTATTTATGATTTCATGTTTTTTTTCGTAAATTACCACAACATCCCCATGTAGCCCATCACGTTCGATGACAATACAGGTCAAGTCCAAGCTCCCTGGTGCACTTTCCAACTTTTACATAATGGATGGGCATGGTGCAACATTTTGCAATTATATATCGTGCCAATGCTGTGCTGAGCAAAGAGTTGTCGAACGAAACACCAAAATGTGATGGTACAGGGGCCTTAGGCTGGGCACCATTTATGCAACGGCAGCAGAATGGGAGCGACGGACTGTATCCAATATGCAATTTCCATATTATGAGCGTAATCGTTTCTGATAAATGCACTTCGCGTAAATCCCACATTAATTTCATTTGCATGACAAGGCGCGATAAGCAGTGGCCGCCCGCAAAATTACCATCACTACCGAAAGCCACCCTTTTAAAATGAATATTCAGGCAGACACCGCCGCTCCGGTTGGTGCTGCAGCCCACGTAATTACTGAAGCCTATTTTATCGACATTGGTGCAACAAATTTCATAGATCACGATTGCACTGAATAACTGAATATTTCCATAAACAGGGTGACAGTGTGTTAGAAAATGGTGGCTAAATGTGGAAATTCATTGGCTTGAAAAGCATCTCAGTTGGTGATCAGAAGTCATGTTCTTGTTCGTGGGTAAGGAATACATCTCTTTTGGCATAAGTCTACATATCTAAATATAAACCAGATGTTATCTTTGTGAAACACAGGAAGGCGTAAATTCTGATATTTCATAACTTATTACACATGGATATAACTTAGGCCCATTATTCTTCTCTCACCGCGGTCTCGCCATTTACATACGTAGTGATGTAGCCTAACAAATTCAACATCAATGCGGCCAACGTTCTTATCCGGAGTTAAATTTTTTGTGAAAGAAATTCTATGTCCGTAGGCAACTGATCTACTACTTTCTAATTTATAGAAGTCGAAATACGGACATCAACTCGACTTTTAATGAGTTTAACGCGCTGTCTGACTCCATCCCAATAATTGCATCCCTGTATCCTCACACTGAAATCGTCATTGCGGGTGCGGGTACAGAATTATTCGTGACTTCGAAACTCTGCACAGTCAAAACCAAAAGTAAGGTATGTTGAGATCATTGCTTAGGTGAACAACCTAACTCAGCTTGACATTCACAGTCAAGCCGCAAACACTCCGGACTTGTTTCTGACCTCTGAACATACAAAATTCATTGTAAATGTATTATCGCATTTAAGCTCCTCCAGAGTGACGTGGATGCTACTGCTGAAACAATGAAACTCTTTATCCATCACCGGGTAAAGAGTGCCAATCCTAAGGCAAACGGGTGGTACGACTCGAGCTTAAAAGCAGTTGTTATGGTAAGTGGTCAACACTACTAAGGAAAACCAACGCAGGATTAAGCGAGCCAGAAACTAATGTAATGGCCACATCAAGTAGGTCACATTCTCACGCTACCAAAACTTACGTACTTAAGTGGCACAACATTCCTAGCTAACTGCTTCCAGTTGCGCACTCCCAGTTGGTTGATGTCGATCTCTACTTGTGCGTACCACTTAAGGCGAAGTCTTCCTCTACTGCGTCCGACGTCTGGCTGGGAATCGAAAACTCTGCAAGCGGGAGTATTGGTGGCCATTCGTTCTACATGTCCTAGCCATCTTAAACGTCCCATGCGGAGTTTGTTTACCAGAGGCATGTTGCTGGTTCTATGGTTCTTGGTTGAATCTTCGTCTCCATAGCCCTTCAGCGCAAACGGGACCGAAGATTTTTCGAAGAATTTTCCTCTCGAATCAACAAAGGATTTCTTCATACGCTTGTGAGACGGTTCATGCTTCAGCGCCATACAGCCCGAAGAAACAGCGGTTGGCAAGATTAATTCTTCGTTTTATTTCTGACGAGATGTTTTGGTCAAAGTTAATAGCGGAGCCGAGAGAGACAACCTCAAGGTTATATCTGTCAATTATGACGTTCTGTCCTATTCGTCGATGTTGTGTGTCCTTTTGTGTTGACAGCATATACTTAGTCTTGCCCTAATTTACTGCTAGACCCATTTTTTGCGTAATATAACATCACATTGAGCCTTACCAATGATGTCAATATCGGCGGAAAATGCTAGTAGTTGCACCGATTTTTTAAAAATTGTGCCTCTGGTGTTGGCATCAAATTGGAGAAGTCACATGACAGCGCATCGCCTAGCCTAAATACCTTTTTGGTATCGAATGTGTCGGTGAAGTCGTATCTGACCCTGAGGGAGCAGCGAGAGTTCTCCTCGTCATCGTCATCGTCATCCTACACAAACGGTCGAGTTTGGTCGGTATACCAAAACTAGACATAACTCTGTATAGTTCGTCTCTATAAATGCTGTCGTATGCGGCTTTGAAATCGATGAACAGTTGGTGGGTATCAATTTGAACTTCTTCGGTTTTTTTTTCCAGGAACTGACGAAGTGTGAAAATATGATCGGTTATGGAATTTCCAGGCATAAAACCATACTGATAAAGGCCGATAAGGTTGTTGGTAAATGGTTTCAGGCGTTCACATGTTATGGCAGATAGGATATTGTAGGCGATGAGGAGGAGACTTATGCCTCTGTAGTTGGCGCAGTTAAGATGCTCTCCTTTTTTGTGGATCGGGCAAAAGATGCTGAGGTTCCATTCTTCAGGCATACTTTCTTCCGACCAGATTCGGCTTATGAGTTGGTGGCTGTAATTTACCAAGTCATCTCAGCAATCTTTATAAAGCTCAGCGGGAAGACCGTCATTTCCGGCAGACTTATTAAGCTTGAGTTTGGATATTGTTATCCTCACTTCACTCAGGTCGGGTGATTGGCAGTTTTCGCTGTCGATGCCAATGTGGAGTGGTTCGTTTTGCCTGATAACTGAATGTTGTTCGTTGTCGCCGTTTAATAGTCTGCAGAAGTGGTTTTTTCATATCTATCCTCAGCATCGACTGTGCCTCAAATACGATATTTCCTTTTTCGTCTCCACAGGATTCTGTTTGAGCCTTGTATCCTTGGCTTTGACGTTTTACACTTTGATGAAACTTGCGAACATCGTTCGCGCTTTTCCTTTTTTTTTTTCTTCTTTCTGAAAAGCCGGTGTTCTTCCCTTCCCGACCAAAAGATTTAACAAAAAATTGTCCCAAATGAAATAATAACTTTTGGTCGTTTGTGAAACAAAGATTTAGAATTCGACCTCATCTTCCATCCCAACGCTCATTTAAGATGGCACTAAAGCTGAATGATACCCTTATCATCGATTTGAGTAAAAAAATCTTCGTTCCCGTTTGCGTTGACGGTTAAAGGAAACGAAAGTTCAAACAAGAACTATACTCGTATGACCAGCCAGACGTCGGACGCAGTAGAGGAAGACCTCGCCTTAAGTGGTGCGCACAACCAAAAACCGACCTTTACCAACTTCGAGTGCGCAACTGGAGGCAGTTAGCTAAGGACCGTGCTAATTGGAGAGGCATTTTGGTTGAGGCCGAGGTACATTCCTAACTAAAGCGGCACTTAAGTAAGTAAGTAAGTGTCATTTAGCATTGTTCAACTTTTAAAGTCTCCAGTTGCGTGCACTTACCGACAGAACTCCCGGACCCAATATTTCGGAATATCTCTGTATTTGACCCACAGCAAACATATAAATATTTAGTCTTTACTATATGAACACCTTATATGCAAAACTTCATTTAAGGAATGCATTTATAGACCACCCTGTATGCGGACAACTATGGTCTGATAGAATGCTTTTCATGCGTGCATGGACGGGTGCAATTGGTGTTTTGGATAGATGAACCAACGCATAAATAATTGTGATTTCGATATTATTTGGCCGGCTGCCTTGCGTAATTTTAATTAAAATAATTTCGTACATTAAATTTGCGTTCATGTTTTATTAACACGAATAAAAAGTGACGACCATACTCGGCGTTGTGGATACGATAATTCATTTAGCAGTTCTACTCTACGTACATGTAGTATAGATGTGTAGATAGTGAATGAAATAAATTCCATTAAACAACATTCGTGAGCCGCTTAACTGTATTAAATTGATGTTGGAACTAATGGGAAGTTTCTACCAACTTTGTCTAAATCTATGGTGATTTTTGTGCTCGTTAGTGTATACAGTGCACGTATATGGATTTGTGGATATAATGACGTGAAATGCAAAACAATTTCAGACAATTAAGATAGAATAGCGATGGCAAACGCCATGTCAGGGCCGAAGTCTGAACCATCAAATTTAAACAATATATTGACCGAAATCCTTAACGAAGCTCTCATCAAAGATGAATCCATTCTTAGGTACGCAGCGGACAAAAATCCTTGATTGAGTGCTGCACTAAACACCACTGCAAAAGCAGAGTTTCTCTTGCTTGTTGTTCACCATGACAGAGCCGCCTTGGAAATCAGAAAGGATAACGCGCTTACCTCAAAAGTTTTCTATTTCAGGATGTACCCTATTGGCTTTTGTTTCCAAGCCTTGTGGAGCAAGCCAGAAACTCTGAAACGTAGTAACAACTACTTTACGGAGCATATTGCATGATGTGTCCTAATTTCACCAGAGGACAAGGGTATGGGATCTTCTTTTGAGAAACATTTATATGAGTAATTTGTAGTTGGATAGGATGTACTCTTCAAAAGGATCCTATCAACCATGGGATACAAGAATACTGTAGCAGACACATACAAAATTTAATCATTGCAAGGCTTATCCAATAGAAAACAGAACTGTCTCCAAAAAGTCAGTGCCGATGGTTCCAGACCTGTTGCTGATGCCTATTTCGGAAAAGGCAGATATCGCCATATCATATCAGTTTGGCCTCGTTGCCATATGTTATCAGCAGACATCAAAATACTCAACCTCGTTGCCTAGATTTGTACGCTGCTAAGAAGCATCGACCGACTCTTGGCGGTATTCCATGATGGCTGGGCAAGCACTTTCTAAAGGCCCACTAAATAAACTTAATGTATATATCCTAATAGTTGAGGCCCAGGTTCATTCCGGACTGTAGCGCCACTTAAGTAAGTAAGTCAGTATATATCCTAATAAAAAACTACTTAAATTACTAGTCTGGAGAGACCTGGAAAAGCCCTGCCAAAAATGTCCTTAACATCAAGAACCGAGCTACGTTCCGATGCCTTCCTGTATCGGTTTTGTTGGTATGATAATCCAGTGCTCAAGCGGAGGAGTTCTGAAGCAATTCCGACATTGGGTTAAATGTTGTTAGTTGTAAGCCATGATTTATTCCACCAACATGTCGTCGAAAGCAGATATGGTTGCAACAATATCCGTGGTTAGAAAAAAAAACTTAAGGGGCGAAGACAAACTATTTTGTAAGCATTGTGCAAAATGTTTAACAACAAACATAAGAAATATAAAACGGCATAATGAATCCGAAGCTCAATGCAATCGCTGAAGCAACAAACACCTATTTTCCAAAATAACGAAGAAGATTTGTTTGAAAAAAAAAATTAAAGTCGGCAGAGCTTAAAATAATTTTATATCTTCTTTAGTTCAATTTGCCCTTTTCTTTAACAACTCCCCTAATTTTACTATTAAAAGCAAAAGCTCCAGACTCCGACATAATATAAGATTGAAATTGTGGTAAAACAAAGCCCACAGAAACAACAAACCAGTTATTTTTAAAAGAAGGTCAAGAACAGAGAGCTAGTGTACTAAGATCACAAAAATTTTCTATCATAATAGATGAAACAACAGATGTTAGTACTACAAAATGTTTGGTACTTGTCGTCAGGTATTTCGATAACATGTTTGGGAAGGTCATCGACAGGTTCTTCGGTCTAATTAAATTAATAAATGCTGATGCAAAAACTGTATTTCAGGAAATAGTAAAACATTTTGTCCCTTTAAACAACATGATTGGACTTGCGTCAGACAATGCATCAGTCATGATGGCGGAAAAGGGTTGTGTTAAGGCACTTCTTAAAATTATTCAACACGATTTAGTTGTTATGGGATGTACATGTCAGTCGTTACATTTGTGTTCAATTGCACCTTAAAAAAAGATACCATCTAATATCGAAAAACCAGCTAGAAATATTTTCCTTTTTTTTTCTCACAGCTCTAAACGGCAAACAGACTTTTCAACATAAAGGCTCATAAGATAATAAAAACATTTTCTACTTGGTGGCCTTTGCTTGGAAGTGTTGTGTCCCGAATCTTAGAGCAGTGGGTTCCTTTGAATCACTATTTCATCTCCTATCAGCTGGAAGAGAATGCAGACTTAGCTCATAGCATCTATGCGAATATGACAAATTAAATAAAATTATACTTCTATTTATTTTAATTTATTTAATTTATTTTAAAATAAACAAACAAAATTATTATAGAGTATCAGTCAGAAGAACCCCCGTATTCACGTCGTGCTTTCAACTGTAAAAATGTATTTTTAAACTATATTGTCGAACTTCATTAAAAGTGAATTTATCGATGAAACTGACTTTTGCAATGCAAATTGCTTTTTAGATTTAAAAGAAATCTGCCTTGGGGCAAAAGCTTACCTTCTGATTTGTACTGGGAGCTTAGCGGATAACGATATACAAACTGTAAAAGAGAAGTATAGAGAATAACTAAATTGAATTAAGTATGTTTGCAAATCAGAAAAAGAGTAAACTTTCAAGACAGAGTTTTAGAAGCTGTAAAAATAATAGGTCCGCAAAAGAAATTCCCAAGCTTTACCTCACCCACGCAATTGTTCCCAAATTTAATTGAAGAACAAGTTTTCGATGAGCTAGATGACGAATGGAGACCTGTTTCATATCAAAATGTTATTAGTAAGGATTTGAGTTTTGAAGATTTTTTGAGCGCCACATTTAATTTAAAAATTGCTCCAATGTTTCCTCTTTTAAAAATATATGTAGGTTCTATTTTATGCTTTCCGCGTAGCAACGCAAGCGCTGAGTGCATGTTCCCCACGTAGCATTAATAAAATGCAAAAAAAGAAACTGCTTGCTGTCATCCACAATAAATGGCATAAGAAATAATAAGGCGAAGTAGCGCCATTGAGGCAACTTCGTCTAAAGAATTTTTATCCAAATACTATAAAAAATGTAAAATGTATCCAATGTAAAACTCAATGAATATTACTAAATAAATATTAATAAATGTTAAACTATTATTATTATTTTTACTATAATTAAGGAAGACTGAAACATTTTTTTTTTCCAAAATTATGCAAAAAAAAGTTTGGAAGTGATTGCTCTGGTCAGCAGCACTGGTTACGTAGATTGCTTTGAAACAGTGTTCTCATCAGAGCTTAAGAACCCTTGGCTCTAGCCGGAGAAGTCAAACAATCGTCCCCTGTTGTATACCGTTTTAAATATTAAAGCCTGGATTGCACTCAAAGTTACGTTGCCACAAACAGAAACGAACTTATTTCCCATCAGTACTTCTTAAATCATAAACAAAATGCATTTACATGTATCCAGTCCATTTAGCTTTTAGAAAAGCCCTTGTAGCCTTACGGCATCGAAAGCCTTCTCGAAGACAACAAGACAGGCACTCGTTCACTGTTTTTCTTTTTTTGATTCTTCTTCTGTAATCTTCTTCAAGTTTTTATACCTTAAGGGCGTATTTACATACTTTACCTAACGGGCTTCCGAACCGTGGCCTAAAACAAGGCAGCCTTTCATCCTCTTTGATCCTCAGCACGTTGCTGCCAGTTATTCAGTCCAAGCGCTCTTGCATCCCGGTGGTTCAGACTTCCTTCTCGCTATTTACATACTTTACCTAACGGGCTTCCGAACCGTGGCCTAAAACAAGGCAGCCTTTCATCCTCTTTGATCCTCAGCACGTTGCTGCCAGTTATTCAGTCCAAGCGCTCTTGCATACCCCTGGTTCAGACTTCCTTCTCGCTTCAAAGCTGAAGGCAGGGATTGGAATGTTCTTTTGCCTCAAGTATTGTTATTCATTCGCTCGATGTGGCCGAGCCAATCTAGATTGCGTGTTCTTTCATTTGTACTTTGTTCACATCTTGGTACATCTCATAAAGTTCGCGGTTGTGTTTTCTCCTTCATTCGTCCTCCTCGCATACATGACCAAAAATTAGATGAGGAATTTTTCTTTCGAAAGTGACAAATATTTGCTCCCGTCGTAAAATAGGACTAATAGGAATAGGGATAGGTGGAAAGATCCGGGTAGATGCCATGTATTTCGCCAACTTAGGTTCAGTCTTTATGGTAGCTACAGTTTCATTCGATTAATTGATAATGATTCCGAGGTAGATGAACTCTTTAACTATCTCATAATTGATTCTATCAACAGTGATATTTTGTCCTAGGTTGTGCGTGGACTGTACTTTGTCTTGTCCTCATCAACTACAAGACCAACGCGTTTCGCCTCTTCATCAATTCTCGTAAATGTTTTTGCAATGGCCCGATGGCAGTGACCAATAATGTCGACATCGTCTACGTATCCCAATTAAATTTGCATGTTCCCAGTAGTGAAGCTCGTTTAAGGATCCAACACTTTTTGTTTCTTTAACCTAATGTCCTTAGGAAACTGTGTGTTTCCCACAAAGTTAAATTCGAACATTTCAAATACCCAGCTAAGACGATACTCACAAGACACAATATGTACTGCTACCATACACATTTTTGATGTTGGCAAAAAAAAAAACATACTCATTGGAGGTTACCTTGCCAAGGAGATATATGAAGGCACACCCAAGCACCTACACACACATAAGAGAAGAGGACAGATGATTAGATCTGTTGTGTATCAAAGGGTTACAAACGAAACTTAATGGATGTTCATGTCCGGTCACTGACGTGAGTCGGAGTACATTCTCTTTTGGACAGGTTTTGTATCATTCTACAGTTGCCTTGTATTATAGCATTTTGCAAGCTCTCGTTCTCATCACATCGTTATGTTGAAAGTTACTCATAGCTCTTTGCTTGTCCAATTATCTATCTATGGTTAGGAAAATGCGAAATTGACATATAAGCAAGCATGTATGTTGGCATAGCGGTAGATCCTTTTGTGTATAATCTTTTTTTATGCAATGACGCTGGGTTTCATCATGCTGAGTTGCGTTATGATGCAATTACCTGTTAAGTCATAAATAAGGGAAATGTTCTCGAAAGCAGGTTGTGATTTGAAATTTTAATAGTCTTGACAATCATGAAAATAAGAAGGACAACTACTACCATAGATACAGATTTTTCTATATTAATGATCAATTATTATGGTTTCATCGTTTCGACTGCAGCGTCACCTAGTACATAAAATAGACACTAGTGTACCAAAATAGAAAATGAATGGTTTAATTCTTAGCATTTGTTCATTTTAAGGAGTATTGGATGAGAAAGGTCCTGCGATATGATTACAAAAGAGATGCGAGTATCGAATATTGAGTTTTGGTATTCGTGTAAATGCAAGTCTTTATGCATAATGTTCATCAACTACGAGCGTGGGAGATGCAATTGTTGGGCATGACGACGAGTTGAGGTGGGCGGCTTTTCAGCCACACTATCGCGACCAGCAGCAATATTTTCTGCAGTACGAGCTGTACGAGCATGATGATGTTTTTGCATCTGCTACAGACAGGGTTTGCTTCAATTTCTGAACTTGTTACACTCGATTTTTCCGATTGTACTAAATAACTTTAACGCGTTGCTCGATTGTGTATCTTTCCATGGTTCGAATTGAATTAGTCTGAAATTTAGAAATGTCAAATAAAATGCAGAAAAAAACTTGACGTTTAGGTGTGGTTCACATTCAACACCGGCCCTTAAACCACTCTTTAGTAACAGGTCGCAAACGGTCCCCTCCGATGCCCGGGCAAGGTCGGTTAAGTCTCTTATCCTAGTAAGACGGGAACAAATTCAACAAAAAAAAAAATCAGAAAAAAATAAAAAATAATAAAACAAAAAGACCAGCTGAGGATGCCTGAGGTAGGCACCTCATCAGAGGACGAATTGCTGGCCCTCAGTCAGGAGACAATCGTCCGTCCACCAAGCGAAGAGAGTGCTAAGGTTAGCGCCTCAATCGCAGAACAAACACCAACAGCAAAAAGAATATCCGCAGGGAAAGCCACGAAGAGCAAGTAACAGATGGAACTTTTCGTATTAGGCGAGATAGTCAAAAAATAGGCTGCCGGAAAGGTCCACGAAAGGGACCAGGCGGATAAAATCTAATATTAGGCGAAAGTTGACGAATACAACGAGTACGAAAACAAACCCAGGTAGGCGGTGAAGCGGGACAGGTCCAAAGAGGACCGCATTTGGTCACTAAAAAAAATGCGTCATATCGAGGACGATATGGCCCACTTACGACAAAAACAGAACAAATGATTTACTTAATATAACCCGCCCAGATATCGCAACAATTAAGGTGATAGTCACGGGACACTGGCCAATTTGAGTCCATGCGGCCAAACTAGGGATCCCATACAACACTCAATGCCACAGTTGCGGGAACACAAATGAGAGAGAAACCCTATCCCATTTCATGGGATAGATCATGGTTATAGATAATTTAATTGAGAACAATGGGGGAGCTCTTCCGAACTTTGACTCGTCGTGAGCGGATATAGGGTGATGAAATGCAATGACCAATTCTTCAAGGACTTCGTAAGTGATTCCGTTGCTAAGATTAGCGACGCCTGGGATGGCTTGGAACTCAACATAATCCCAGCTTAGGACATCCGAGGGAGACCCAGGCTCCGCATTTAGTGACTAACAAATTGCGTCATATCGAGGACGATTTGGCCCTCCTACGACGAAAACAGAACAAAGGATTTACTAAAGAGAATCCGCCCAGATATCGCAACAATTTAGGCGATAGTCACGGGGCACTGTCCAATTTGAGTCCATGCGGCCAAACTAGGGATCCCATACAAGCCTCAATGCCGCAGTTGTGGGAACACAAATGAGAGAGAAACCCTATCCCATTTCATCTGCAAATGTCCGGCACTATCAAGAGCCAGATTGCGTGCGTTACACCAACCATTTTTCGATAACCTTAGCGACATCTCGGGTAAGAGGATACAAGATCTTATCCATTTTCTAAGCCTCACAGGCTAGAGATCGCCCGTATCACATCCACAACAACAATCATAATAAAGGTCACACGATTCGTGGTAACAAAAAGACACATAAATGCTACTTGGGTTCATGCCGAACCGCCACCTAGGATGAGGAGAATTATGTACAAAGATCTCGGATTATTCACTTACCAGATTCAATTGGCTCAGCAATTGAAGGCGCACGACCATCATCTCCGTTATCGCTTCGCAGTTTGGGCTTGAATTGAACAACGATTCTGTGCGCGAAATATTCTTTTCTGACGAGGAACCAAGACGGCTCATAACACGATATGGGAATTCGGTGCGCAAAAGATCGATTGTGGCATATCGCGCCATCTATGAACTAGAAGTCATGAACCAGAAGGCATGAACTAGAAGTCGTTGAAATTCATATCATCAATTTCATTAAAAAAAAAGAAGAGTCGTTTAACATGACTCAGTAACGCCCACCGCTGACTAAAACGTTCACAACATCATTATTGAGGGAAACTGGTCCAATGATGCCACTACTTCACAATCCGCACCAAACTGTCACTCTCTATGGATTCATCGACTTCTCGACAATAACCTGCGGGTTTTCCGATAGTGATGATCTGACAAATCATCCGAGTATCAATTGACAAGAAATGCTTATCTTGAATTCGCCTTTCGGAGTCGACATAAAACAGGATGTCCCGCTATCGTGCAAGAAGTACACACGCACACATTAATGGCTATGAAAAAGCTCAGCCCTAAGTACTAATGAGCCTGTTGCATCAAAAAAATTTATTTTTTGTTCAATTTGATAGGCAATGGAGAAGACAAAAGGAGCGACATACCCGTAGGCGAAAAACTCCGTATTGGAACTTTAAGATGGCTAGGACATGTAGGGCGAATGGAAAACAATGCTCCAGTTCGCAGTATCTTCGATTCTCAGTTAGGCATGGGACGCACTAGCGAGAGACCTCGTCTTTAGTGGCGCACAAGTAGAAACCGACTGAACAAACTTGAAGAACGCAACTGGAGGCAGTTAGCTAAGGACAGGGCTAATTTAAGAGTCATGTTGCTTGAGGCCCAGGTTCATTCCGAACTCTAGCGCTACTTAAGTAAGGAGGTATGGTTAGTAACGCAACTATGGGATTAGGTAGGTTGATTTCAATGGTCACATAAGTACCTATCTTATAAGATCTACTAAGGTAGATTTATGACCCAATAGAGTTCAAATTTCCTAATGACGGAAAACCGATCGGGGTTGAGGTTTCATTTATAGCATGCGGTATCGGTTTGAATTAGAAGGAAAAGGTTAAACATATACATCAAGAGCTCAATCTATTAGAATAAATTCCTTCAAAATGCGAAACTTTAAGAGATCTTCTCCACCGTCCCGATAAGATTGCCATTCGTTTTCTTCCTACCCCATCAAGAGGTAAAGTTGATATTTCACTCCACTAAATCCCGGATACATGCTAAAGGAAATGTACATATTGCGAGGAGCGTGCATAGATGTACATTCATACATATATTGTGGGAACGTACATTTACATAAATTTCCTTTGCGATTTATTTCCTGCATGAGACAATTTATTCTTCCCTGTGCGCGGATGCTCCACTCTCGTGTCGGGGCTTGGGAGTGGGCGAGAAGTACGCTGGCTGGTGTCGGAGAAAGTCACTGCGGTGCTCTATTTTTGCGGTGCCCCGGGTATAATTTACTTGCTCATTTGAATGACGTACTTTGAAGTTAATTTATTGCTTTGAATGCCTCGTAAATTGGTCGGACAAATCGTTAACATTTCGAAAATTGCAAATTTCCTATCGAAAGGAATGGATAAGTGCAAATGGGAAAAGGGAATTGCCAAATGGTTATAGTTGAAGAGCACAGTGCGCGTGTAAGGTGTGTATTATATACCAATTGTCAATATAATATATTTTAGAGGTTGTTTCTAAAATATTGTAGATTGGTGGATGAATATGCGAAATGTAATTAAAATATTGTCAGTAGCAATTAAGGGGGGCAACTGAAAGTAGAGATTCATGGAACATTTTGTTTTGTAATTATTCATGGAACTATGCCATCATGTCCCTGACTATGTAACTTAGGGTCCAGTTATAGATGTCGTTGAATACCACCATTGGAAATTTGCTTTTACTTCTTGTGGCTTTTTTATAAATCCAACCATTGGCCACTTGGTGTCAAAAAAAGCTTGTGAGTTTTAAAACACGATTATCCAAGAATATTTTAATTTTTAGTTATAGTTTTCGCAGAAAATCAGTTCTTATTTTTCACTGCTTTCTTACTTAAGTGGCGCTAAAGTCCGGGATGAACCTGGGCCTCAACCAACATGCCTCTCCAATTAGCCCGGTCCTTAGCTAACTGCCTCCTGTTGCGCACTCCAAGTTGGTTGAGGTCGGTTTCTACTTGTGCGCGCCACTTAAGGCGAGGTCCTCCTCTACTGTGTCCGACGTCTGGCTGGGAATCGAAGACTCTGCGAGCCGGAGTATTGGTGTCCATTCGTTCTACAAGTCCTAGTCATCTTAAAGGAGCAATGCGGAGTTTTTTGACCAGGGGCATGTCGCTGTACAGCTCGTATAGTTCTAGGTTGAATCTTCGTCTCCATAGCCCGTCAATGCAAACGGCACCGAATATTTTTCGAATAATTTTCCTCTCAAATTAACCAAGGATTTCTTCATCCGCTTTTGAGACGGTTCATGCTTCAGCGCCGTAGAGCATGACTGGGATGATCAGGGTCTTAGATAGGATCTCCTTAGTAGCTCGAGTGAGGGCTTTACTACTGAATTGCCATCTTTGGCCGAAGAAACGGCGGTTGGCAAAAGTAATTTAATTTCTGACGAGATGTTGTTGTCAGAGTTAAAAGCGGAGCCGAGATAGATAAAGTCCTGTACTACCTTAAAGTTATATCTGTCAATGGTGACGTTCTATGCAATTCGTCGATGTTGTGAGTCCTTTCGTGTTGACAGAATATATTTCGTCTTGCCCTCATTTCCTGCTTCTCTATAAATGTTGTCGTATGCGGCTTTGAAATCGATGAATAGTTGGTGGGTATCGATTTGGATTGGGTTCTTTTCAGGATCTGCCGCAGTGTGTAAATTTGATCGGTTGTGGACTTTCCTGGCCTAAAAATACACTGATAAGAGCCGATCAGGTTGTTGGTAAACGGTTCCAGACGTTCACAAATTACTTCAGATAGGATCTTGTGGACGATGTTGAGGAGACTTATGCCTCTTTAGTTGGCGCAGTTAGGAGGGTCTCCTTTTTTGTGGATCGGGCAAACGATGCAGAGGTTCTATTCATAATTTACTTCAGACAAACTTTCTTCCGACCAGATATGGTTTATGAGTTGGTGGATGGTTCTTACCAAGTCGTCTCCGCCGGCTTTGTAAAGGTCGGCGGGAAGGCCGTCATTTCCGGCAGCCTTATTAAGCCTGAGATTAGATATTACTATTCTCTATTTACTTAGGTCGGGTGGTTGGCAGTTTTCGCTGTTCACAGTATTTCTGAATTGTTGTGGTGTGTTGGATATCCGCATTCTTAACGTACAATGTTAGCTCCTCGGAATGTTCGGACATCAAAAATACTGGATGCGTGCCATTTGTATATCGCAATATGATCAATTTGGTTGACCGTTCGTTGATTTTAAGACGGCCATATCCCCTTATGGATATTGAGGTGAGGAAACCGTGTGCTGGCTACAGTGGCATTTCTTTCCGTAGCGAAGTCAATTAGCCTAAGTCCGTTACCAGACGTGTTGCCGTGTAGGGTATGTTTTCCGGCAATACTGCTAAAGATGTCTTTTCTTCCTACCTTTGCAATAAAATCAACCAGCACGATTTTAACATCGTACTTCGGTAGTCGCTCATAAGTTTGTTCAAGGAGCCTCCGTTGGAGTGTGAGCGCTTATAAAGCTTATGTTGGCGATTTTGGCCTTGATGCGGATTGTTACAATGTGTTCGCTAATGTCTTGATCTTTCGCTGATCAAGATTTATTTTAGTTAAGTAATGATTGCCATTCCACCGAACTGAAACGGAATTTTCCAGTAATTCCTATAAGAAACTTTGGAGGTAAAATTCGAATTCCATCATGGACCCTAAGGGCCCAGTTACAGCTATCATTGAACAACTTCATTGGAACACAAAAAATGGTGGAATGGGAATTTTATTTCGGTAGCTGTTTAAAATTTTCATTGGAAAATTGTTTTTTATTTTGAGGAAATGAGAAATTGAAAAACAAAAAGTGTTTTTCTGCGTATTGAAACCGTAACTAAAAATGTAAATACTTTTGGAAAATTATGTTTTAAAATTCATAGGTTTTGTTTTGACATCAACCTGCCAACGTTTGAATTTATAAAAATGCCGCAAGAAGTAAAAGAAAATTTCCAATGAGCTATAACTGGACCCTTGCTAACATACTAACTTGTGTGTTATAATCAGGGGTGAAGTTGTGCCTCAATGAACATATCTCTCTAATTACCTAGGTTATTACACAATTGCCTGCAGTTGAATTCTTCAAGTTGGTTGCGGTTTGTATCTATTTTTGCGTGCCACCTATGGCGATGTCTTCCTCTACTGCTCTCCCGTCTTGATAGGAATCGAAGATTCTACTGACTAGAAAGTTGACGTATATTCACTCAACATATCCTATCCATCTTATGTTGCTGTATTTAACCTAGAAAATCATCTCCTGTCAAATGTTTTAGCTTAAATAAGCTTGGAGAATACTTGGATATTATATTGTGGGTGATGATTCCTTGATGCAAATCCCAAAAGTGACGACACCTATGTATTTTTACTGCTTCACCTCTTCCGAATGGCTGAAAAACATGCAAGATTAAAACTGCCATGTGCAGGTTCTCAAATTTGTGTTCGGCTACCCATTTTCTTCCGCAGCAAAATTTTCAATTTTAAGACCGTTTTTTTCTGTGAACCAATATATTCATTGCCAAATGTAGATATGGAAGATTTTAGGAAATTTGATTGGCTTTAAGGAAATTGGCACTCCGATCATCCCAACTTCTATAAAAATGTGAGGCAGTGTTCAAAAATACCTTGCATTTAGACTTATTTTTAAAGAGGAATAATTTTGTGAAAAATTCACATTTGCATTGATGTCATTTTTAATGTAAACAACTCGACTTAAAATTTATTTTGCAACTTGAGAAAATTGTGATTAATTAACAAGAGGACTTTTGAAAGAATAAGTTGTGTTTTGTAATAATTTCTGCGCATATCTTAGTCGAAGTGTTTTTGTGTGGCGTATAGCAAAATAATTTAACAATGGAGAAGTGCATGGACAATCAGGATCCTTATGTATGCTGCATGCCCCGTCGCCAAAAAGCTATATCTGTGGCTGACATACTCAAGGAATAATTGAATGATGATGATGAAGTTGATATTGTTGCTGCTATCCCACCGGAGCAATTTAATCGTATTACAGAAGAAGAAGATATTGACGACGAATGTTTGGAGGTTAATGAACCACTAGCAAGGGATTTGGCCGGCACATTTGAATGGGAAACCAAGAAAGATCGTGAAGGCTTAACTTGCTAGGAGGATGACATACCACTCATTCAGCTGCATCGCATTGCCGTCACTGACGAGGACCAACCGTCAACATCCAGCTAGATCTCTCACCTTCCGAAATCTTTTTTCTTTTTAATGATGACGAAATGTTACAGCTTATTGCAACCGGAACAAAGTGTTGTGCCATACAAAAAAAATAACGAACAATTCTCTGTAACTTTCAATGTGGTTCTACTAAAAAGATTTATTGGCATTTTGATATTGTCAGTTGCCACTTTCCGGAAAATCAAGAAGTATCTACACTTTCAAGTCAATAACAATCTGGACAAAACGGACAAGTACACCAAAGTTCGAAATTTATTTGAAGTTATGTACAAAAAATTCATGCAGTTTGATGTCCTCGAGGAGCATTTGACGATTGATGAGCAAATGCTGCCTTATTTCGGACGCTATAGTTGTAAAATGTTTCTAAAGAGCAAGCCAATAAAATTTGGATATAAGATTTGGTGTATGGCTTCTTCCACTGGCTATGTATATTGTATACAGCCTTATGGTGGATCTAGTGACAAGTACGATAAAAAGCTTGGCCTTGGTGCTTCTGTCGTCATGGATATGGTTAGCCAGCTCGATTATCCTGCTCGACATAAAGTTTTTTGACAACTTTTTTACATCGCACTATTTGATGAAACTGTGCGCAGTAATCGTCTAGGCAAACCTGCACCTGATTTGAAGACTGGAAAACACGTACCAAAAGGTATTTTACACCTTTTTTTCATTTCATTTTTCAGGGCAAAACGATGCCATGTTCGACAGAGCCAATAAGATAGTATGTTGTCGTTAGCAAGACAAACGTGAAGTGACTTTGCTATCAAACTTAACTGGAGTTCATCCGATATCTGCAACCACTCGCAGACAACGGCAACAAGACAATCAGCCTAGTGAAGTCATAGTCGAGCAGCCTATGCTTTTAATTCCTTTATGGGAGGTGTCGACTTACACGATAATGCTGTTTCAAACTATCGTGTTTCGATACGCTCCAACAAGTGGTATTGGCCCCTTTGTTTGGCTGTTTTGGAGTCATCTGTTGTTTATTCGTGGAAATTAAAGAGCTTTGCAAACAAAAAACTCAATCGAAAATGTGATTCACAACTCAAGGTCCGAGTTACATCTGATGATGCCGAAGGTGGTAGAAATGAAAGCGATTTTGATGAAGACAAGGAGACAAAAGAAAAAAAGTTACTCGAATCGCCCAATTTCTCGAGTCTCTTGTTACCACCAGGTTGTTGTACAGCCTCAATGTAAGGCCAGGCGCTGTCAAGTATGCAATAAGCCGACACAAAGAATGTGCAGCAAGTGCCAAGTCCACCTACACTTGGATAAGTGCTTTGCTGCTCACCACAATTGGCAAGAATATTTGCTTTGCGGACAGAAGAAGTGTTTCTAAAATAATAAATAATAAATAAACTGTTACTTGTCTATTTTGAATATAAAGGACTACTTTTCTCAATTTTTATTTGAAACCCCAATAAATGTTTTGGATAACATAGCAACAAAAATTGCGGCCTATCGCCAATGTTCGACTACACGAACAGCCTTTTTCAAAAAAAAACTTTAACAGATACAGACTTTTTGACCTCAAATTCGATTTCAGAAGGTCCCAATTACCCTGGAAAAGTAGTTTTTAACGAAGGGCACAATCATTTTTGCATCGCGGCCGAAAATGGGTTAAAAAGCAGTTCCTGTTGAAAAAATAATAACTTTGCACACACAAATGAAGGGAGAAGCTAGATTTGAGGTCTTTATAGGTTTTTTTTTATTATATAATCCTTACTTCTTTTATCTTTGGTGGTAGTGTTCAATGACGTCGTCAATTTGGAATAGTTCGTTATGAAAGCAATCTTATAATTCTTGCCTCCGCTGCAAAGTTCCCTTGTAGGCCTTAATTTTTACTGCTAGCATTTAAGGGTTTTGTTTGTCAAACCATTGGATCTATGCTGGTGGGCCCTAAAAAAAACATTACACGAGCTGTAACCGATCCTATGGTAAGTTTACTTTTCTACCGACACTTGGTATTTCTATCGCTGCAGGCAAATAGCTTACTAGCGCAGCGCCGCAGCATGCTAATATCGGGGTTTTCAACAGGGACGCTACAAAAGTTGAGCGACAGGGACAGCAAACGACGCCATATTTCTTGCCGCTCTTTTGACATTTCTCTTCAGTTAGGTTTTTCATTTCATGATGGAAAGATATACGATCCAACAACGAGTCGAAATTATTAAAATTTACAACCGAAATTCGGAGTCAGTGGCCTCAACGTTAAGAGTGCTACGTCCAATTTATGGTCGTCATAATCGTACTAGCAGATCAACAATTGAGCGTCTAGTGGAAAAATTTGAATCCAAAAACACAGTACAAAATGTTCCAGTGCCAGTGAGACAAAGATGTGCCCGTAGTGTCCAGCATATTGCTGCCGCTGAGGCTTCAGTTGAAGAAAGCCCAAATGTGTCTCTCACACGTCGTTCTCAAGCGTTGGGCATCTCTGTGACTTCGTTGTGGCGAATTTTGCGAAAAGATCATGGCCTACATCCTTACAAGATTAAATTAACGCAAGAACTGAAGCCGCTTGACCACCAGAAGCGTCGTATGTTCGTGAATTGGGCTGAGCAACAACTTGAAAATGATTCGGATTTTCATCGAAAAATAATCTGCAGCGATGAGGCTCATTTCTGGCTGAATGACTTAGTCAATAAACAAAATATGCGGGATTGGTCAGGCAGCAATCTACACGTACTCCATGAGTCATCATCGCATCTCGAAAAAATTACGGTTTGGTGTGGTTTATGGGCCGGCGGCGTCATTGGGCCGTGCTTCTTCCGTGGTGATCAAGACCGGCACGTTACTGTGAATGGGAATCGCTACCGTTCAATATGTCCAGTGTATGGTCTATGCCAACAAGCCAGCGACGATTGATGAGCTTCGTACGAATATCGAACGTGAAATCGCAGCAGTATCGGCCGATTTATGCTTGAAAACCGTCGAAAATCGGGTTCAGCGTCTGGACTTCTGCAAGCGTTCCCGTGGTGGCCATGCAAAATAAATTGAGTTCCATAAATAATGGCATCGAACGTACTTCCACAGGAATAAAGAATTTCATTGATATCCAAAACCGTTTTTGTTTTAATTTAAAAAAAATTGTAGCGCTCTTATTGAAAAACCCTTCAGCATATCAAATCACAGATGGAGTCTTGTAACGTGTCAAATAACCAAAAAAAATTTGGCCAAAACTGGATTAAGGAATATCCAAGGGACGGAGTGCCATCACTGAACACTGTCTAATTGAAAGGCAAGCAGAAAGTCTAGTCCCTTATTTGAACGGCTTCTGCATCAGGAGCTGCACTTACGAAGAAGAAAAAGAAGATGAAGAAACCTAACTTCATCTTCCTTGTAACTGCCCGGCATATCAAACAAAAGGAAGCTTCATCTTGGGGCTCACTTTATTCAAAATCACTGCGATTTGACAAAAACGGAAGCGAAAAGTCTCCTCGGTTTCACTTGAACCTAACCCAGCTTTATTGGTGCTAGCTTTCCGTTCCGCAGCTAGGTCATTTTGCCTTCTCCGTGTAAGTGGTATGTTCCTACCATCCTACAAAGATGACCCATCTTCCTACGCCAAAGCAGATATTAATATCATACTTCAGCAGTCACTCATAAATTTTATCAAGGAGCTCGTGGAAGAAGTACGTGCGTAAGGCTTCTTCTTGTTTTTTGGACCTCAACAAATGACTAAGCAACGAAAGGTTACATCTAAAGAGAACGAATACTTAAATGTGATGTGTAGCATCAACAGGCTTATGTTGGCGAATCCGGTTTGGATGCGGATTGCTAAAATCCTTTCGCTGATATCATCGAATCATAAGTTTGTCGTTTAATATATCAACCATCAAGGGTTGCTTTGTTAGTTTTCCATGAGTGAGTAGTTAATCCAAAGTAGTTACTTCCAAACATAATCAGAAGTATCAGGGCCATGTTTTGACATTAGGACAACAGGCCGGATATTCCATGCCAGTCATTCTGGTGTTCAATACTCCCATTTATAAGTTTACCAAGTCAAATTAGGTTGTATGAAACCAGTATTCGAAGGCTGCCAATGGGATACGAAATAAGCACAACTGGCCCTTGGACGGGGCAGCTGTTCATTGCACTCAGCACCACTGAGCCCTTGCTTATGTACGTTTTTTTCCTCTATAGTCTGGCCAAGTTAATCTTGACTAAAATAATAAGCAGTTTACATTGAATTTTATCAAAAATCTTGTAGCGATGCATGTACCAGCAAACGAGAATTTTCCAATAAAATACCTAATAGAACCCTCCAAAAAAATACTAAAATCGTCAACTTTTCGAGTTTCAATAGAGCAGAAAAATATATCCACCAACAATGCACCCACCTCTACGAAAAAAGTTAATAAATCGAAAAGCAGCAGCATGAGTTCGAATAAAATTGCACAGACAACTTATCCAGTGAGTTGATTAAACAGCAAACCATTTCCTTTCAAATGTCCGTTTCCTATTCATTTCCTTTATTTATCTGCGTGCATTTTGGTGCACAAAAAACAATCTTTCTCTCCACACCCAAGAACGCGAAAAAATTACTCCTAGCAAGAAATTACGAATAAGTCGAACCAGAGAGAGCAACAACATCCGAGCAGGCAAGGCTTCATTCTAAGAAACTTTATCCTTACGAATTGATGAGGATAATGGCGCAAAAGTAAGGACGGATCTCCGGTATTCACAAGAGAAAGTATTTTGCTTTTAGTGTCCCCTGTCCAACTTTTTTCTATAAACGTGTATGTGTGTATTGTGTCCTTTTGTTGTTCCTGCTTTGTCCGCCTCAATCGAATCGGATGAAAATAAATTTATTTGTACACATTGTATATTCAGGCAGGGATTACGGAAAGTAACGTGAAACAGTCAAACGGATTTGAGACGAAAGAAGCTGAGAAGTTTCAAGCAAAAACCAGAGACGAAGTACCACTATACATACATGTAGTAAAAGTAGCTAACGAAGCTGGAAAATTCCCAAAAATAAAACTAAGAAACTCCCATCAAAATGACCTGTACTTTGGCACAGTGGCACCAAAAACGCCGACCAGCTATAAAACAGTGAGAGCAATGTTACAAACCATTAGCCTCATATGGAGCCTTTCAGCAACACCTGGGAAGTAGATATAAACATGGCAAATCCTTGAAAAGACCAAAATGAATATCAAGTTGAGACTCAGACTCCACCACCTGGAGCGATAACCCGATTCGGGATCACCTCAATATTTATATTGCTGAGTAATTGCTCTTAAACCGGATAGTAAATACATGCCTGGCTGTAATCCGGATCAGAACAACAATATCAGCCTTATATATATACACAGATTTATAGATGAGAATAAATTCTCTAATAGGCGGAGACCTAACGACCTTTTGAATATAGTCTATGGACAAAGTTAAAATCGTACGTTATGATTTCAACGCCAAGAAACAATGGGTTAGATGGGTTAGATGGAAACCGCTCAAAAGGGAAACCCACTGAACCGCGCCAAATACTATTACACAAGTGACATCAACAACGCAAGATCCTATCTGCCGCAATATGTGAACGCTTAAAACCGTTTATAAACAACCTGATCGGCCCTTATAAGTGTGGTTTTAGGTCAGTAAAGTCCAGAACCGATGGAATTTTCGCACTTCGGCAGATCCTGGAAAAAACCTAAGAAGTCGAAATCGATACCCACCACCTATTTCAAAGCTGCATACGACAGCATCTAAAGAGACGAAATATACAGAGCCATGTTTTGTTTTGGTATAACGATCAAACTCGTCCGTTTGTGTAGGCTGACGATGGTGAATGCTCGCTGCTCCATTAGGGTCGGAAACGACCTTACCGACACATTCGATACCAAAAAAGGACTTAGGCAAGGCGATGTGCTGTCATGCGACTTCTTCAATTTGATTCTTGAGAGGATTACGCAAAACTTACAAGCCAACACCAGAGGCACAATTTTGCAAAAATCGGTACAACTACTAGCATACGCCAACGATATTGACATCTTTGGTAGCTCCCAAATGTGATGGCATAACCATTTTTGCTAGTATAGAGAAGGAAGCGGCAAAAATGTGTTTAGCAGTAAATGAGGGCAAGACAAAGTATATGCTGTCAACACGAAAGGACACACAACATCGACAAATCGGACAGAACGCCACAGTACGGGACTGTGTCTATCTCGACTCCGCTATTAACTCTGACAAAAACATCTCGTCAGAAATTAAACGAAGAATTACTATTGCCAACCGCTGTTTCTTCGGGCTAAGAAGGCAATTCAGTAGTAAAGCCCTTACTCTAACTACTAAGGAGATCCTATATAAGACCCTGATGATTCCAGTCCTTTTCTACGGCGCTGAAGCATGGACCGTCTCAAAAGCGGATGAAGAAATCCTTGGTCGATTTGAGGGGAAATTCTTCAAAAAATCTTCTGTCCCGTTTGCGTGGACGGGCTATGGAGACGAAGATTCAACTAAGAACTATACGAGCTGTACAGCGACATGCCCTGGTAAAAAAACTACGCAATGGACGTTTAAGATGGCTAGGATATGTAGAACGAGTCTTCGATTCCCAGCCAGACGTCGGACGGAGTAGAGGAAGACCTCGCCCAAAGTGGCGCGCACAAGTAGAAACCGACCTCAACCAACTTGGAGTGCGCATCTGGAGTCGGTTAGCCAAGGACCGGGCTAATTAGAGAGTCATGTTGGTTGAAGCCCAGGTTCATTCCTCTGAGCCATGATCACCTGCTCCTTAACACCTGCTCTTTAACACCTGCTTATAACACAACCTTTTTGAAACGATTGTGAAAAACTCTCGAGCCAACACCAGAGGCACAATCTTTTATAAATCAGTGCAGATACTAAGCATACGCCGATGATATTGACATAATTGGTCGAACTCAAAGTGATATCATAACCACGATTGTTAGAGAAGGAGCTGCAAAAACGGGCTTAGGAGTAAGTGAGGATAAGACAAAGTATTTGGCATTTCCACATGAATAGACTTACGTCTGAACAAAGCTTCCGAATTGGGAAAATTTGTATTGAAAATCATGGCTCTGTTGAAAATCATCGCACCACGTTTATTCTTATTGATAATACGCATCCACAGGGACATCGTACAGTGCGTACAGAAGAAGTCATGGCTGCCGCAGAGCGTAGCGTAGAAGAAGATTTTGGGCAGCGATATTGGCTTGCTTGCTTACAAAATCGAACTCTTGCAGGAATTGAAACCACGGAATCACCTAGCAAGGCGTAAATAAATTCGGTGAATGGGTCAAAAACAAGATTGCTTTGATCCCGATTTTCATAAGCGAATTTTTTTAGCGATTAAGCTCACTTTTGGTTGAATGGATACGTCAATAAACAAACTGCCATATTTGGAGTGATGATAATCATCAAGTGTATGTTGAGACACCGTTATATAAACAAAAACTGAACGTTTGGTGTGCTCTATGGGTTGGTGGAAAATACTTTCTCTTTCAATCAATGGTGGTCGCTATAGAGCCTTGATTACTGACTTTTACTGACCATGATGTGCAGGAACTGTGGTTTCAACAAGACGACGCAACATGGCACACAACTCGTGCCACAATTGATATGTTGAAGAAAACGTTCGGTGAGAGCATAATTTCGCATTTTGGTCCCGACTTTGGCTTGCTTATTTTCTGTGGGGATATGTGAAGTCGAAACGATTGACCATTTGGAGGACAACATTCGACGCGTTATTGCCGATATTCGGCCACAAATGTTGGAAGAAGTTATCGAAAATTGGACCGCCAGATTAGACTACGTCCGAGCCAGATGCCGGAAATCATATTTAAATTATACTGGCATCATTATTATAGTTTCTTTTGAATTAAGTAAATTTAATTTCATTTTAAAAAAATCATCTTTGTTTTAGTTCATTTGGAAGTTTTATACCTTTTAAGAAAAGCCACGCAGAATGTCTGGGTTCGACTCCCAGCCGTAAGCCGTAGTAACACCCAAATGATTTTTCACTTACCCTCCTCTAGTGATGATCTATCCGAGTAGTATCAAATGTCAAGAAAAGTTTATCTCAAATTCACCGTTTGGATACGGCATAAAACAGGGGGTCCCACCATAGTGGAGGAAGAATGTCTGGGTTCTACTCCCAGCCGTAAGCCGTAGTAACACCCAAATGATTTTTCACTTACCCTCCTCTAGTGATGATCTATCCGAGTAGTATCAAATGTCAAGAAAAGTTTATCTCAAATTCACCGTTTGGATACGGCATAAAACAGGGGGTCCCATCATAGTGGAAGAAGAACACACTTACGCATGATTGGTTGTGAGAAAGCTCAGCCCTGGGTACTAACGAGCCTGTTACGCCAAAAATTTGTATTTATTACGGGACTTTGTCTAACGTTGATTTTAATGCTAATGTTATTCTTGATGTTGATGTATTAAGGTGTTTCAGGCATTACAATATTTTGGTTCTGTTGATAGTCATAAGTCTATAACAAGGAACCAATGATGTAGCTCAAGGCGATATTAGGTGGTCTCTGAATTATTGAATATCGGAAATACTGGATGTATGCTTTTGTATGTCGTAAACTTCTGTTGATAAAGAAATCGCATTGTTGTTAATATGAGAAAATCATTTGCTAAAATCGCAAACTAAAGGGTGTTTTTTTAAAAGGTATAGAACTTCAAATTAAAATAAAACACATGAAAATCGTATTAATGTCCATTAATTTCGCTTTGTTAGAAGGACAATTTTCTGGAATTAATTAAAATATGATTTCGGCTGGTTCGAATAAACCCAAGTCTAGAGGTCCAATTTTCAACCACTTTTTCGAGCATTTGGGGCCGTATGTCGTCAATAACGCCACGAATGTTGGCTTCCAAGTCCCATATCGTTTCTGTTTTGTTGGCGTAGACGAGCGATTACACATATCATTAAAGAAAATACTCCAATAGTGTCAATTCACACGAGCTTGGTGGCCATTTTACAGGTCCATTCCGCGAAATTATGCGCTCATCGAATGTTTCCTTCAGTAAATCGATTGTTACGTGTGCTGTGTGGCATGTAGCGCAGTCTTGTTGGAACCACATCTCATCCACATTCATGCTATCCAATTAGATACCTATTTTTACATATTACCTATTTTTACCTATTTTTTTTTAAAATACTATGTAAAGCCATTGGTGTTATGTGAATACTTCTAGTTATCCCAGTTTTATTTTTTTGGCACCACTGTTCGTAGTCACTACGAACCGAGGTTGTATACATTTGTACAGTCTGTATATATCGGTATTATGTGTTGGTGATATTTTCGCTTTTGATTGCTATAAAAGGATTCAAGTTGACCGAAGGATGTGACCTGTTCGTTATCATCTAATAGCGAAAAGTCTTCTTTTTCCTTCTTCTGACGAATAATGGTAAAATATCGATTGATTTCTGTTTGTGCTGCTTGTGCACTTCTTCTTTCTTGATCCCATTTTCGTTCATTTCCTTTGTACTATGGGCTATGATTAAAAATCAAAAGGACAGCAAGACAGCGTGGATGTTGTTGTTATTTTCTCTTTGAATCTTACCAGCCAATGTTAACATAAGGAGCGACTTCCTTTTTCTTCGTAGACCTTACCAAGCAATCGATAGTTTATATATATTTGTATGCTTCTCGTTGTATTTGTAATAATGTACGAGACGCCTTTGTGCAGCCAGCCTGATGAAGGCTATTGAAAGACGTAGAATTGTAGATGTTTCAAAACATCAAAGGAAGCAATGATTTAATAAGAGAAGACACCCTTCGAAAATTTGCCTTTGATAGAAGTAATACCAATTTATGGACTAAGATGTAAACAAAAAGCATTTTATAGTCAGTCAACCCTTCTTGAAATGGTATAAATTTTTGTTACACATAAGTATCAATGATACTCAAAGCGTATGATGTAAATTTTGATTATTGACCACCCGTGTTAAAAGCCTTAATGCAATCAAACCAAAATTTCTTTACGCACTAATTTTGAAAGGATATCGGTGGTAGTGGGAGTGTCAACGTATGTTTTTAGTCTATGCAATCCAAAGATAAGATTTGTAAATATCGATGCCACTATATAGGTTGAAAAGTTCTTTATGAAATCGTGTCATATAGATCCTTATTAATGCAATTGTAACAGAGATTTGTCAAAGAACTGTTAAAAGCAAAGATCCCTTCAAGCAATCCAGAGTGGATGTTCAGGATTAATCAAATCCTCAACTCAAATTCTTAACCAACAATATTAAAATCATACACTGTGCTTTACTTTAACTCAATAATTATTCTATGCAGTTATGCCTCTTTATCGATTGCCATAAATGCTTCTACAACTGTACGATATCATATGCGTATCCCAGTAGCTATGGAAGATGGTTCCATTGGTATCTTAACCTGCCTAGGTAGCGGTAAATCGAAGAAATCACACGACCGAGCGTCTCCTTGTCGAAATTCGGTACACGTTTGGAAAAGTCCTCTCAAACTGTTTCCAAACTGAACGTTGCATTGCGTGTCCTCCAATGTTAGGCGATGGGGCATCCCAAATACCGTCATCCGTATACGCGATGGATGCTATCATACGTGGGCTTACAGTCGATGAAAGCTGTGTCTCGACTCGCAAAATTTTGTCTATCTGCTGAGCAGGAGTCACAAAGGCTTAAGGCACTCGCTCAGTACGTTGTATAGTTCTTCAACTTTTTGATGGCTGATATTTTGTCATATTGTTCAAAATTTTAGGAGGAACGTAACCTCTTCGTTGTTTGAGGGGGCCTGGTTTCTTGCCCTATCACTCTCTCGATATTATGGCCATTAAGAACCTGCTGGAATCTACAACTCCCTCTGCTTCAGTGAATTGGTTGCCGTTATTGTTTCGAAGACTCTGCGGTTCTACTTTGAAGACGGCCGACCAGAAGCCTGATAGTTACTCACTTATTCTGGCTTCTATTGTTCATTAAGCTATTTTTTTTGCTTACTGATTCGGTTTTTTCCAATGACCAATTATTTTGTTTACTATGCTACTATTTGTTTGCATTGCTTACTGAAAACCATGGATTTTTGAAAGCATAAGTGACGACACATTTGTTTATATCTATATATATATCTGCCATTTATCTCTGCACAATTAATGACATTTCATTGCCTAAAACAAAGGTCATCACAAAAAGAAGTCTTGCAGCTTACTTATGTGCTTTGAAGTTCCGTTAAGCCCTTTGATAATATTGTTTCCTTGCTGTTAGTAACCTGTGAGAGACTTTGATTCTGCTGTTTCATGGATCTTAGTAAGAACTAGTTCTAAGATGTTAGGTTTTTCTTATGAATATCTGAATATGTGTTGGCTTCTCGATGTGTTTGGTTAATCTCCTAGTAATAGAAAAAATTTGGGCCTGTCTTACTGCACCATCCGCTTTGTTCTCCTAACGTAACCCGTCGGAGTTGTAAATGTTAAAATCGCAAAGGATGCTAACTTCGTCTATTGTATGATGAGTTTAAAAATTGAAATAGTCACTCCAGTTGATTATGGATTTTTAAATCCGGTCTAGAAGACAAGGTTAAGCAACATTATTTCATGCTTACACCTCTTAAATTGTAGACACACTTATCGGGTTTTTCAACACGGACGCTACAAAAGTTGAGCGACAGGGACAGCAAACGACGCCATATTTCTTGCCGCTCTCTTAACATTTCTCTTCAGTAAGGTTTGCCATTTAATGATGGAAAGATATACGATCTAGCAACGAGTCGAAATTATTAAAATTTACCATCGAAATTCGGAGTCAGTGGCATCAACGTTAAGAGCGCTACGACCAATTTATGGTCGTCATAATCGTCCTAGCAGATCAACAATTGAGCGTCTAGTGGAAAAATTTGAATCCACAGGCACAGTACAAAACGTTCCCGTGCCAGTGAGACAAAGAAGTGCCCGTAGTGTCGAGAATATTGCTGCCGCTGAGGCTTCAGTTGAAGAAAGCCCAAATGTGTCTCTCACACGTCGTTCTCAAGCGTTGGGCATCTCTGTGACGTCATTGTGGCAAATTTTGCGAAAAGATCTTGGCCTACATCCTTACAAGATTAAATTGACGCAAGAACTGAAGCGTCGTATATTCGTGAATTGGGCTGAGCAACAACTTGAAAATGATTCGGATTTTCATCGAAAAATCATCTTCAGCGACGAGGCTCATTTCTGGCTGAATGGCTTCGTCAATAAACAAAATATGCGGTATTCGTCAGGCAGAAATCCACAAGTACTCCATGAGTCATCATTGCATCCCGAAAAAATTACGGTTTGGTGTGGTTTATGGGCCGGCGGCGTCATTGGGCCGTACTTCTTCCGCGATGATCAAGACCGGCACGTTACTGTGAATGGGAATCGCTACCGTTCAATGATAACCGAATATTTTTGGCCCCAATTGGATGATATGGACTTGGAGGACATGTGGTTCCAACAGGACGGCGCCACAAGCCACACAGCGAATGCCACAATCAATTTATTGGAAACGAAGTTTGGAGAACGTGTTATCTCACGAAATGGTCCAGTCGCTTGGCCGCCTCGGTCGTGCGATTTGACGCCGTTGGGCTATTTCCTGTGGGGCTACGTCAAATCTATGGTCTATGCCAACAAGCCAGCGGCGATTGATGAACTTCGTACGAATATCGAACGTGAAATTACAGCAGTATCGGCCGATTTATGCTTGAAAACCGTCGAAAATCGGGTTCAGCGTCTGGACTTCTGCAAGCGTGCCATATTCCATACATAATGGCATCAAACGTACTTTCACAGGAATAAAGAATTTCATTGATATCCAAAACCGTTTGTATTTAATTTAATTTATTTTTTATTTGTAGCGCTCTTATTAAAAAACCCTTTACATGCTGGTTGTAGTCTGTACATCGAAGGCACACTTGATCCATCGCTGAGTTTATTTGTGTATATTTCAATATCAAAAGAATTGGACTCATCACATTTGGTCCCAAGATTGGTTTGGATGGTCAGTATTGGTATTGAGTTTCATTTCTTCATGCTGGAACAGTCACCCATAGAAAACCGAGAACCGATTGGTGCCGTTTCAAAAAATGTTGGTGCCGTTTGTGACGCGGGCGGTAAGTGCGAAGGGGAAATTTCGTAGCTCGTTTGCATCGGCATGGCTGTTGTTTGATGCTGGGGTAGCAATGTGAACACTGCGGTATCAATATCAGTACCCAACGTAGAAAATATTCGTTGTATGAGATGCGAACTCTATGTTGTTCTATACTCTTTGGTAGAATCTACCGTGATATAGTAAAATCTCTGTGATACTCGTCTACCGCCTACATCAATCGGATTGACTCATTGTCTGATTAATTTCTGCCCCACACTTATCGGCTACCAACTTCTAAGCAAGGATAGCCGTTATTGGTTGGAGCCTCAGCCGATGGATGCTGTCTTTGCCGCGCCTCTTGCGAAAGTCTTAGGCACATTAAGAGCATAAAATTGTCATGAGAGGCTTTCCAAATTTACAGATTGGAGTCGGCGTTATAGGGCTGTGTCACATAAAGCTGAGAGTAACTTAATACCGCATCAGCGTTTAGTTTGGAAGCAGTTCATTTGGACTATTCCAAGAATATAATGGATTTCGGCAAGATAAGACAAGCTTGACCAAAAAAATGTCCCCAAATTTATATTGTGGCTTTATTAGAAAGAGCAAACATTTCCATTATTTATGGAACCAAACGTCGTACAAGAGGCTGCATAGAATGGCTTCGCAGTAGCGAATTCTGTCATTCCAATTTTCCAAAACCTTGTTAGTGGTTTCGGGCTGCAGCTGACGAATTGCTAGGATTATATTTGCTTTAAGTGCTTAAATCGTTTCTAGATTGCTGACATTACATCGGTACTTCACGGTTCCCCACAAATAAAAAGTTATAAGAAACCATCGCCAAAACGGCTGATAACACGATTTGGGAATTTGGTGCGCCATTTTGCAAATCATCCATATTTATGTCTTTTCATTAAAAAAAAATCGGTTTACATGGCTCTGTAATGCCCACCATTGAACGAAACGTTGTTCCCAGCATCATTTTCTAGAAAAAAATGGTCAAATGATGCCACCACTCCACACTCTCGGCTACAGCAGGCACAATCTCGTCTGCGCGCACCTTACGACGCGACGCGACGACGGGAACAATGAACGTTGTCCACTAGCGTACCAGTATCGCAAACTTTTTGCACAAACTTGGCGTACAGTGGGTGCTTCATTTGGCGTACAGTGGGTGCTTTATTTCGCCTTAAACTTATTTTCAAATAACGGATTGCTTGGGCAACACAGCCCACATTTTTTAAATAAGTTTTTAATATTTCTCAACGTTGTTTAAACTTAAAGCGATTCATTTCGTTCCGCGGAGGTATAATACATAGCCATTCCGCCATTAACCCCCTTATGCCAATGCGTCATAGAGCTTCTAGTAAGTTGGAATGATTCAAAGTGTCGAAAGCTTTACTGAAGTCCATTAAGAGTGCTTGTACATGGTGGCTTCTGTTCAAGCTTTGGTTAACTAAATTTTCAAATTCGGCCAGAAGTTTACTGCTTTTACTTTTTTGGAAGCCGTACTGACTATGAAGTATGAGAGAGTGCTTGGATATAAAATTCTGCAATTGTTCCATAACTACACTTTCCATACATTTTTCAATAACCGGTAGGATTGAAATTGGTCTTTAATTGTTCATATTATTTTTTACTCCTCCTTTGTAGATTGGTCTTACTACTGCCGTTTTGAGCTCTATTGGAATTTTTGCTTGCGTCAAGCTGAGGTTGATGAACTTGCAACTATATTTGCATGTTTCTTTATGTCAACTGCTCGAATTCCGTCTATACATGGCGATTTCCTTTCTCTCAGCCCTTTAATAATCCGATAAAGCTCTTCTATGTCAGTAGCTCAAGCGAATATTGATGGCGATTTTATCCAAAGAAAACTTTGGCGATAATGTCCAATGGAGATTTTTTTTCGGATTTCGTACCGCTCACGATTTATTTTAATGTTCGGCTGGAATAGATATATATCACGTTTGTTTGCAAAAACAATCAATCCCGTAGCTGGACGTGTTTACATCATTGGTTGCTTCCGTGCTGTTGCAGAGAACACCCGACCTATTCAGAAGATCCAACCAAGACTGATCTTACATACTAATACTACTCCGGACTGGTGAAGATACTATGGTCAAATCTCCTATTTTAGTCGTCCAAGGGTATGCTATATACAATTCTATTCCAATGAGCGAAACATAGTTTTTCTTAAAAATGTGAGCTAATGTAGTACGAAAGTCCAAAAAAAGCCTCCGGGTATATTGACTCAACAGCATCAACCAAATCAACATTAATGCTGCGTCATCGAGATGACAAGGACGATATTGGAATGAATAACCGAAAAAAACATTGCCGGGACTAGGAGGATGCAGCATGAATGGCATTCCAGTCTCAGTCGCAGACTATCCATGGATCATTGTTCATATAGGTTGGTCTAGATTTTAGTAAATTTCGTTATTACACGTTTGTTCACCATGAAACCATGCGCGATACAAACAGAATGTAAAATCGAATCTGATGTAGCAACACTCGATGACGCCATGTAGACAAAAGTTAATCAGAAATGAATGTCTTGAAAATGGAGCAAACTTTTCGTTCCACTTTAGTTTTTTCGGGACATTTATTCTCGCTGCAACATGACACACATAATCGCTCCAGACATTCACCATCAGCAGCCACTCTCAGCGCCATTCAGCAGTCACTTCCATTACCCCAAAGAATCCTTTCTTAATAATTCGCTTATTTATGCCCACGAATAAGGATCCTTCTGCATGTCGCTCGGTCGGTGAAGTGTGCATGGATGTACCTTATATTCAAGAATCATCTTCAAGCAAAAGTTTCCTCTGCTCCTCTGCAAGTATAAATTAAAAATTAGCTCATGTCTTATGCGCGTTTATGGACGGATACTGCATACACTCGAAGTAGTCATGTGAGGATGGGAACAGAGTACAGTTTTAAAACATTTCCAGGAAGCTGCAAATTATTACAGTTTTTCATGTTTGGTCGATGCTATAGTCCGGAAATCACACAGGATCCATTTTTCGTTTCTCCATGTATACGATGTATTTTGTATTTTTTTTCTCAACCTTACCCCATAGAAAGGGTGTCTGCGGGTTTGAATGTGTTTTATTTTTTTATCCCAAAATTGTTCATATGCCTTGGTCAAAGAGTTTTTTCTTTATTTAATATTGACTGCTGTAAAAGTTGATAAGAATTGACCCTGTTTCTTAAAGCCATAACCTATATGACATAAGTTTAGATAGACATATGGCTATTAAATGGTAATTTGACAGTAGATGGAAACGTGGATAGATTGTTCAGTTAATCCTTGTGTGAAGGGTGAATTGTCTATTGGATTTCTGGATTTCTCAGTTTTACGATCTAAATAAGCACACATTTTTGCGGAAAATTGATGAACGGCGGCATGTTGTCTATATATATTGAAATAAAGTATCAACTTTATTATATGTTGGATTTGAGCATTTTTTTCGAAGCAGCTTCTGTCTTTTAATGATAATTTAAATTTAAGTTGTAGTACAGAGTTAAAACTAATACAATTGGGTCATTGATGGAATTTGGGAGCAAATAAATGGTGGCGCCATCCGTTCCAGTTGGGTCGAACTTTTTGAAAAATACTTCAAAATAGGTTTTCAGATCATAGACGGCAGTATCCATTTCATTTCGACATTCTCCTTGTATATTGTGCTTTGGATTAATTAACACTTTAACAAATGCATCCAGCAAGGTCCGTCAGATAAATAAAACAAATTCATCGAAAATTGGTGCTACTAGAAAAAGTCTGATTGAAATGTTCAGGCTTCAAAACCCTGATCGACCCCTGGCGACAATAAACCATCCGCTTATAGCTGGATAACCAATAACATTAACAAAATTTTATGTTTTTTCTTTAAGCTTTAAATAGAGCTCAAGTGTGCAGATGACAGGGTCGAAACATGGCAAACTTTGTACAAGTTCTTACAACTTTACCTTTCTGATAGTAGGGAGATTAATGACAACCTAGTAGTCATCCTAGGTCAAGTTTCAAGTCGACATTGACTCCTTCAGGAACCAGATAAAAAGCGATAATATGCGGACTAAAATTCAACTCTCACAATCTGCCACATGACCTAATTTTGAGGGAAAGCACCCGGAAAATTATGGAAGATGTAAATAATCTAAGAAGCTAAAAAAATGGAGAGATGTGCTTCTTAAGCCTCGAAACACAAAATCTAAGCCACTAACTAACACAGTTCAGGTGACAGTAGTCAATCTAAAACCTTAATCGGCAACAGAAAAGTCCTGTTTTAAAAAGAAATAGTACCGAAATATTACCCTTAGCAAAGACCTCGAACAGCCGGAGTGCAGACTTATACTCAGGTTGCAGCAATAAGACCCCCATCTACCTGAGCCTCAACCAACATGCCTCTCCAATCGCAAAGTTCAAGTTGTTTGAGGCCGGTCTCTAATTGTGAGCGTAACTTAATGCGCGTTCTATTTCTACTACGAGCGAGGTCAGGCTGGGAATCGAAGCAGCCGGAGTATTGAAGTTCATTCGCTCTACAGGTTCTAGCCATCTTAAATGTACAATGCCGAGTTAGTTTTACTAGGGTAAGTGGTTTAACCTTCGACTCAAATGGGACCGAAGATATTTTGATTTTATTTTTTCTTTCAAACCAAGAATGCTTCATGTTTCAGCAACGTTGAGCTGCACTGGTCTTCTATTGGACCTCCTAGTTCGAGTAAGGGCTTTATTATGTAATTGCCCTATTAGCCCAAAGAAAAAGCGAATGGCCAGAGTAATTCTTCGTTTAATTTCTGACGAGATGTTGTTGTCAGAGTTACTGTCGTTCGTCTATATGACACCACATTGAGTCCGGACAATGACGTTAGTGTTGGCTCGAGAGTTTTGCATAATCCTTTTAAGAATGCGATTAAACAAGTCATATGACAGTACATTGTCTTACCTAAAAGCTTTGTTGTTTTCGAATGTTTCGGTGAAACAGCGAGAATACTCCATCGTCAAGCTGAACAGATGGGTAGTATACCTAATCTAGACATGGATGGCTCTGTAAAGTTCGTCTCTATAAATGCTGTCGTAGGTGGTGGGTATCTATTTGGAATTCTTGGGTTTTTTTTTCCAGAATCTGAAGAAGGTTGAAGATCTGATCAGTTGTGGACTTTCAAACCACAATCAGATTGTTGTCAAACTGATTAAGGCGATCATATACGATATGACTTTGTAGATGGTGCATCTCAGAGGGTCCTTTTTTTGATTGGTCAGGCAAACGATGCTGAGGTTTCATTCTTGTGGTATACTTTTGTCCGACCAGATTTGCTCAGGCTGAACACACACCGGAGCAGTCAAAACGATTTTTGATGTACAGGCAAGAAAACATGTTTTTTTTCAACACGCACCAACCAAGGCACAATGTACCAAAAAAAAAAGACTTCGTTTTTCTGTTTCGTTTGGTGTGCGTTGAGACGAAACAAAACTGATTTTGCGACTACTTCATAATGTTGTTCAATATGTGGTCCGATACAGACGATGAAGTTGTGCAAGTTTTAATTAATTGAAGTCTGTGAGATACATGAAGCACAAACTATAGAGTGGTGGGTTCATCCCTACAATCAAAAACGAGGTGCAGAGGACATCATTACAAACCTGATGACATAATTAAGGACTTACACTGATAAATTGAAATACTTTTTTTTTTTTTTTTTTTTTTTAATTCTTTTTTTTTTTATTTTTCTTAAAACTAACTAAAATGCTAGACAAAAATTCATGAAAAAACTAGCCTACTTATCAACTACTTAACTAACTTACTTGCTCTATGCGGGCGCCCTAAATTACTCGATAACTTAATTCTAATGCCTTTCGGCCTATTATCTAAGATATAAATATAAAAGTAACAAAATTTTTTTACCAAGAAAACTTTGAAAAACTTGGTTCCTTGTCTTTTTTTTTATTTTATTTAAACATACATGCTAATTAAAACTACTTATCGACTAACTTAAACTACCTAAAAATTCATTAAAACTACCTAAAATAACTTAAAAACTAGAACAGCCACAGCAAGCGTTTTTTTTTTTTTTTTTTTTTTTTTTTTTTTTTTTTTTTTTTTTTTTTTTAAATTGAAATACTATATACTTACCCGTTCACTTAATTTCAGTAGATATTTTTACCCACAGCTTTTCGTTTACAATTTTATTTGGATGGTCTTTATCTTTGTAATTATATATTGGGCTTCTAGCCTCGATTAGATATATTAACTTCTCAGCAAAATAGCAAACAAATAAAAGCCAATGCACAAAAAAACAACAACGAATTTCTGTTTCGGAATACAATTATCCAGCTATCGACAACGAGCATGTTTTTATGTTTCGCCTTGTTTTTTCTGCATACATCGCATACGAGTGTGATGCCTCATAAGGAAGTATGTAATAATCGGCAACGACAGGAGTTTGAAACGTTTTGTTGCGTTCGGTGTGTATTGGCCGTATGAAAAGCCACTTATTTTTGACAAACAAAAACACGTTTTTTGTTTCGACTGCTCTGGTGTGGCTTGGTTTATAAAAATCAATTGGTTGTTGTTCGATACGGCAAGAAAAAAACATTTTGACTGCTCCGGAGTGTTCAGCCTTATGAGTTTGTGGATGTTACTTACCAAGTCATCTCCGCCGGCCTTATAAAGATTGGCGGAAAGGCCGTCAATCTCAATAGTCTTGTTAAGCTAAAGCTCAGTTATAGCTATCCTAATTTCACTTAGGTTAGGTGGTTGGTAATTTTATCTCTCTTCGTCATTGACGTTGAACAGTCCGCAGAAGTGGTTCTTCTATATTCTCTGTAACGACCTTCTCTCAACAACGATTTTTCCTTGCTAATCTCGAAAGTATTTTGTTCGAGCCTTGTATCCTTGACTTAGAAGTTTTACAGTTTGATAAAACTTGCGAACACCATTCCCAGAGTGGCACCATTTTATATTTTCGATCGCTCGTTTTTCTTGTCCTTTTTTTTGCGATATTCGTTGCTGCGGTGATATGGTGTTAATCGAGAGTTTAAGAGGTACGCGTTCTGCAAAGTCCTTTGTGGTCCCTTGCGATAACAGTCTCTTAGATTTTTTTACAGTACTTCTTGTTTGCTTTACGTCGTACGTCGGTATTCGCTCATAGGTTTTGTCATAAAGTTCGTAGAAGTCTTTTGCTATATCATCTTTTTCTTCCGTCGGGTGGGTGCACATAAAGCTTATGTTGGCAAATTTGGAGTTGATGCGGATTGTAACAATACATTCGGTAATGTCGTGAATACATAAGATTTCTTGCCTAAGTCTGGCTCTTATAACAAATAGACATGCTAATAGTCGCCGTTTCTGCTCACTACAACACGTTCCATTGTACATGTTAAATTTGTTCATCATCATTTTGTCCGGTCGAACCCATTTAATTTCCTGGATTAGGCTTAGCTCAAAATTAAAGGTGCAAAAGTCAATCACACTCAGACGGAAGGACCGACGTAAGTATTCTGAGTCGTTCAATTTACTCTAAGGTATAAATATCGAAATTATTTATCTATGTTACAAACTACGTATCAAAACTAATATACCCTATGGGATAGGGTAACATTTATATACACATTAACAAAACCATTTTCGGGAATCGCAACAACTACGTCATGGGATCTTCGCATCCGTCAATGTTATAAGGACCAGTTCCCAATCAGTTGAATTTAGTTAATTTTTTTTGAAAAGTGGTGTTTTCGCACTGATTTTGCACTTGTTCTGATCGTTAACCCAGTGTTCGTGTACTAAATTTTGCTGTCTTGCTCAAAATGTATCTCAATTTTGTGAGTTCGATAAATATAATTTACTATATGTCTATTTTTATAATACGTCTTAGCTACAAACTGTGTGTCAATCCTCTCTTTAAGTAGATGTGCTGATTAATGGCCGAACATATAGTTTGCAAATATTTAAACGAATTGCGTGTACAACGCGTACATGGTTCTAACAATCAATAACGTGGAAAAAGGTAGGCACAGCGCAGCTTTATATAACGCCATTGTGTAAACAGAAAACAAAATTTCAATTTTATTTGGATGGTCTTTATCTTTGTAATTATATATTGGGCTTCTAGCCTCGATTAGATATATTAACTTCTCAGCAAAATAGCAAACAAATAAAAGCCAATGCACAAAAAAACAACAACGAATTTCTGTTTCGGAATACAATTATCCAGCTATCGACAACGAGCATGTTTTTATGTTTCGCCTTGTTTTTTCTGCATACATCGCATACGAGTGTGATGCCTCATAAGGAAGTATGTAATAATCGGCAACGACAGGAGTTTGAAACGTTTTGTTGCGTTCGGTGTGTATTGGCCGTATGAAAAGCCACTTATTTTTGACAAACAAAAACACGTTTTTTGTTTCGACTGCTCTGGTGTGGCTTGGTTTATAAAAATCAATTGGTTGTTGTTCGATACGGCAAGAAAAAAACATTTTGACTGCTCCGGAGTGTTCAGCCTTATGAGTTTGTGGATGTTACTTACCAAGTCATCTCCGCCGGCCTTATAAAGATTGGCGGAAAGGCCGTCAATCTCAATAGTCTTGTTAAGCTAAAGCTCAGTTATAGCTATCCTAATTTCACTTAGGTTAGGTGGTTGGTAATTTTATCTCTCTTCGTCATTGACGTTGAACAGTCCGCAGAAGTGGTTCTTCTATATTCTCTGTAACGACCTTCTCTCAACAACGATTTTTCCTTGCTAATCTCGAAAGTATTTTGTTCGAGCCTTGTATCCTTGACTTAGAAGTTTTACAGTTTGATAAAACTTGCGAACACCATTCCCAGAGTGGCACCATTTTATATTTTCGATCGCTCGTTTTTCTTGTCCTTTTTTTTGCGATATTCGTTGCTGCGGTGATATGGTGTTAATCGAGAGTTTAAGAGGTACGCGTTCTGCAAAGTCCTTTGTGGTCCCTTGCGATAACAGTCTCTTAGATTTTTTTACAGTACTTCTTGTTTGCTTTACGTCGTACGTCGGTATTCGCTCATAGGTTTTGTCATAAAGTTCGTAGAAGTCTTTTGCTATATCATCTTTTTCTTCCGTCGGGTGGGTGCACATAAAGCTTATGTTGGCAAATTTGGAGTTGATGCGGATTGTAACAATACATTCGGTAATGTCGTGAATACATAAGATTTCTTGCCTAAGTCTGGCTCTTATAACAAATAGACATGCTAATAGTCGCCGTTTCTGCTCACTACAACACGTTCCATTGTACATGTTAAATTTGTTCATCATCATTTTGTCCGGTCGAACCCATTTAATTTCCTGGATTAGGCTTAGCTCAAAATTAAAGGTGCAAAAGTCAATCACACTCAGACGGAAGGACCGACGTAAGTATTCTGAGTCGTTCAATTTACTCTAAGGTATAAATATCGAAATTATTTATCTATGTTACAAACTACGTATCAAAACTAATATACCCTATGGGATAGGGTAACATTTATATACACATTAACAAAACCATTTTCGGGAATCGCAACAACTACGTCATGGGATCTTCGCATCCGTCAATGTTATAAGGACCAGTTCCCAATCAGTTGAATTTAGTTAATTTTTTTTGAAAAGTGGTGTTTTCGCACTGATTTTGCACTTGTTCTGATCGTTAACCCAGTGTTCGTGTACTAAATTTTGCTGTCTTGCTCAAAATGTATCTCAATTTTGTGAGTTCGATAAATATAATTTACTATATGTCTATTTTTATAATACGTCTTAGCTACAAACTGTGTGTCAATCCTCTCTTTAAGTAGATGTGCTGATTAATGGCCGAACATATAGTTTGCAAATATTTAAACGAATTGCGTGTACAACGCGTACATGGTTCTAACAATCAATAACGTGGAAAAAGGTAGGCACAGCGCAGCTTTATATAACGCCATTGTGTAAACAGAAAACAAAATTTCAGGTCTGTTTGGCTAGTTTCAAAGTTATACAAATCGCTTTCCAATGCTCAAACAACAACGAGCGTGTACTGAGAGTTGCATCACCAGGATAATCAATAAAAATAGCCTTATGTATACAAGATTTTGTATACAATTTGTTGAAAGCGGACCGCTATGTAGGGACATCATAAATGGTATAATGTAAAGTATAACCCATGCATGTCCACCAAAGGGATACGTCCTGTCCGAATTGCATCAATGTTTACCTTTCCATGGAATTACATGCATCCTGAGTTGACATTTTTGCCGGGCTCAAGTTAATATTCTCATAGCCCGTATGTGTATTTTTGCGTGCATCTCGCTGTCACCAAAGCAGCAGAAGATATTTTAAATTTAGAAATGCCTAACCAGACCCTGTTTACGGAACATGGATCTATGATTGGTGCGTATGCAGCTTACCGCACGTACTCACTGCCATATTGTTTACATGTAATAATATTACAAGTTGATAGAGTTTACCGTTTGGCCATGTGCCTGTCCTGGTTAGTTAGTTAGGCATCGGTACATGGAGTCTATATCTGTGAGGAAAATGTTGGTGTAGTGCTGCTATCCTCTATTTCCACTGATTGTAGGTGAACCCTCCTGCCTGGTTAAATTTAAAATGGAAAATCTTATTTTGCACTAGATACGTACGTTGATGGCTGATGTAAAATGTTATCCTGCCGATGTGTTACCGATGGGAGACCCAGTAAGGATTTTTTGGTCGACGTTAGTACGAAACGTTATAACGACCAGTAATTGGATTTTAGAAACTAGGGTACATTTCAATTAAACTTCGACATTGTTGCGGTATGGAAATAAACATAATGCAATGGGAGTCGTATACCATGGTCATATGCATATGGTATACCCCCATATACTACCCCCGAGTATGCAGCACTGCACATACATATTGTATGCAAAAAGTTCATATTTCCCAGATGTAGGCTAGCATTATAATTAAATTTCAATTACAGATTTCCAATTTTAGGTATAAGGTTTACCAGGCAATGCATCAATAGTGTAGTAAAAGGAATTAATGTTGAGTCAATGCATATTGATAAAGCAAACGTCGGTCTGAAGTACATTTGCGAAAGATTTCTTATTTTCATGCTCACTCCAATGCTGTATACAAATTCTTTAGATAGCTTATTAGCACCTGCTAATCCAAAACACAGAAGTACTTTGAAAAAATAAATTTCGAAAGGTTGCAATCGCAAGAGATCTCGAAGACCTTTGCGCAACCCATGTATCATACCACCAGCATCGAATGCCGAAGAACAATGGCAACGATGCCAACAAGCCGTTAGGTCAGCCTCATGTGCTAGGTTTCTCGCGCCACCAGCAAGAAACCACTGGTTTGTTGAGGAATGCCGACAGATTCTCGCAGCCAAGAACGAGGCCTACAAAGCTAAGCTAAGCAGGTGTGAAGACGAGAGCTGCCATTAAGCTCTATAGGCAGAGAAGAAGGGAAGAACACCGGCTATCCAGAAAGAAGAAAAAAGAGCAAGAAAAGCGCACGATCGAGGATAAAGAGAGGTACCACGCCAGGAACGATGTTCGCAAGTTTTACCAAAGTGTAAAACGCCAAGTATACAAGGCCCGAACAGCATCCTGTCAATATGAACAAGGAAGGATCGTAGTTGACATTTATTCGATGCAGAGACATATATTCAAATGGCGATGACGAACAGCAGAACAGGCGATAATGAGGAGACTTCTGCCTCTGTAGTTGGGTCGGCCAAACGATGCTGAGCTTCCATTCCTCAGGCAAAATTTCATATGACCAAATTTGAATACGTGCGAATGTTACTTGGCTTTGTGAATGTTACTTACAAAGTCAACTCCACAGGTTTTATAAAGCTAGGCGGGAAGGCCGTTATTTCCGGCAATTTACCAAATTTGGCTTACGAGTTGGTGAATGTTACTCACAGAGGTCATCTCTACAGACTTAATAAAGCTCGGCGGGAAGGCTATCATTTTTCTAAATGTTCGAATTTAAGAAGCAATTTATTTTGATAAGCTTTTTTCACTTGTGCATAGAAGTTGAGCATGTATAATAACTCTTTTAGGTAAATGCACAGGTTTTAAAGAAGATTAATTTGTATAAGGCTTCTCAAAGGTTTCCTGGGATGTGGGTACATGTGACAGTTGAAAAAATGTTGTTGTAGAGCTTCCGCCGCAGTAATATAACGGGTGTTTTTTTTAGAGGTTGGTTTTTCGAACAGAGATATCGGGCAAATCGGGCAACTCTAATGTCATTTATGTTTAGTTTGGTTTGCCATTTCATCATAAATAGGTTGACAAATGAAAAACGCTTTTGCAAATTTATTTCCAAAATAATGGTTCAGTTCGCGAATTTTATCGCAAGCGCTGTCCATTTTATGGGCGATATAATCGTCCATCAGAGCAATTAATTCGGATAACCATGGATCGTATTCGCACTACGTTTACTCTTTATGATAATACGCATCCGCAAAGACGTCGAACAGTGCGCAACAAAGAAAAATTGCCGCTGTAGAGCAAAGTGTTGAAGAGAACCCAAAAGAATCGATTTGCCACCGTGCACAGCAAAAGCTTTGTCCATCAACTTTATGGAAGATTGTGCAAGAATTAAAGCCTCGAGATCATGCAATGCGTCGTGATTTTGGTATATGGGCCGAAAATGGGATTGATCTCGATGCTGATTTTCATCGAAAAATTTTGTTCAGTGCAAAATTGCCGCATTTGGAGTGAAGAGAATCCACATGAGACCCTTGAGACGCCCTTACAGCCACAAAAACTGACTGTTTGGTGTACTCTATGGGCTGGTGGAGTCATTGGGACATACTTCTTTCCGAAATGATGCTGGATAGTCAGTCAACGTTAATGGAGACCGGTATAGAGCCATGATAACCGACTATTTTGTTCCCGAATCGGATGGCATGAATGAATTATCCTTCCAAGAAATTTGATGGTCATTACAACGATTTTCTTGTGTGTTATTTCAATTCGAAGTTTTATATATCTAAAAAAAAAACTTTTAAGAAGCATTATATTTATAGAGCTTGTGACAATGCTTACGTCGGCTGTAACCACTAATTTTAAGCGAAAATATTCATCATCATCAATCATTTCTTGAGTGGCTATATACCCGATAGCATTTCTTGCTCTCTTTTTCCCTTTCTGAAAAGCTAAAATCTCCAAGCGCGATTTTAACTTCGTACTTCGATAGTCCCTCATAAGTTTTGTCAAGGGTCTCGTAAAAGCAGTAACTCCTCATAAGGCTCGTGGTAAATATTTTAGCCTTGATGCGGTCTTTTAAAATGCATTCGCATTGCCTAAGACTGGCACATATAACGAATCCTTATCACAGTTTTTCATTCTCTTTTTGCCCAGCCCATCCCATCGTATTTCCTGGATGCCAGTAATATCTGCTTTTTATCATCTTAGGGCTTCCGCTAGTTGTTTAGTGTGCTCACGCTCGTACTGTGGTTGAACATATAAAGGGTGATTCACTATTGATAACCCATTGAGTGCGTGCAAATTATAAAAAAAAAGGTGGAGATACGAACGTCGTTGTCCTTTTCTCGTTGTGTAGGTTCGTCAAAATTAAAATCAGTCATTGCAGAGGATATTAGTTGCTTCGTGACTTTTTCCGTGGGTTGGTAGTTAACCCAAAGACAACACCCAACCTGAAGGGTCGGCTCCAATTTATTAAATACCATTTGGTAACACGGCCATCAGTATCCACTACGGGATTGAGCGCTGCCGTTGGTTTTTCGGTTCGTCTGCCACCATCTCTGTCCAAAGGGCCTGACTTACCCTTGAGATTCCTAATTGATTTGTTGTCCGAATATGTCAAAGTTTATCTAGATTTGCCTGGGGACAGCAGACCGGGTGCCATGCATTTTGATCAGGTTGGGTATAGCGTTGCTTATTAATTTAGATTAGATTAGGTTAGGGAGTTGGTAGCAAGGTAAAGGGTGATCCATTTCGAGGTTCCCTACTTTTTTAAAGAAAAAACACAGAAAATTCAAATTTAATGGAGAATATTTATTATCATTTGAAAGAACATTCTTTGGCATTTATTTTTTGAAGATTATGTCTATCAAATGTTGGCCGTTGCTACGTCACAGATGGTCCATCCGTTGAGTCCAATTTTCGATCACTCGTTCGAGCATTTCGACTGGTAACTGGCGAATGACACGCGTATCCCCACAGGAAAAAGTCTAACGGTGTGATATCACATGATCTTGGTGGCCAGTCGACCGGCCCAAAACGTGAAATTATGTGCTCACCGAAATGTTCTCTCAATAAGTCCATTGATTGATGCGATGTGTGGGAAGTGGCGCCGTCTTGCTGAAACCAAATGTCGCCGAGATCACGAGCTTCAATTTCAGGCATCAAATAGTCGGTTATCATGGCACGATAACGGTCGCCATTGACGGTTACGTTCGCACCGGCATAATTTTTTAAAGAAATATGGACCGATGATTCCACCGGCCCACAAACCACACCACACCAAACCGTTGTTTTTTCTGGATGAAGTGGCAGTTCTTCAATCTCTCCAGGTTGCTCTTTGTCCCAAATGCGGCAATTTTGTTTGTTTACATACCCATTGAGCCAGAAATGGACCTCATCGCTAAACAAAATTTGCCTCGAAAATGTCGGATCTTCTTGGAACTTTTCAAGAGCCCATAGAGCGAAGCGATGTCGCTTGCGAAGGTCGAGCGGCTTCAGTTGTTGCACAAGCTGTATTTTGTACGCTTTCATTTTAAGATCTTGACGTAAAATGCGCCAAGTCGTTCATTCGTCAGTCCGAGTTGCTGCGAACGGCGCCGAATCGATTCTCTACGGTCTTCGTGTACATTCTCAGCTACGGCCGCTATATTTTCTTCACAGCGTGCTGGACGTGGTCTATTCGGTCGAATATTATCCAATAATGAATGCTGGGTCTCAAAATGGGTGATGGTGTTGCGAATAGTACGCTCAGTAGGCCGATTATATTGACCATAAGTTGAGCGAAGTGCACGAAACACATTCCTCACAGAACGTGAATTTTCATTATAAAGTTGAACAATTTGTAAATGTTGTTCACGCGTAAGTCTTTCATTATGAAATGCCAAACAAAACTAAACAAAAATAACATGACAGCACGACACGACTCACACGTGATCTGTCAAAAAAGGCTATTGAAAAAAGTATTTCTACTTGGATCACCCGTGACCATCTCACTGCGGCCACAGTTGGGCCTATTGTGATTTACTCCAATAAGAGCTCACTCATGATACTTTGTGATAAATTCTAGTAAACCTTTGAGTGGGCTGTCAGATATGTCCACTGCGTGAAGGTAGTGTTGACCTAGATGGCGTAAATGTAATCTGATTATGCAGTTACAGTGGCATAGGATATATTCTGCTAATTCTTCGTCATCGTTGCATAGTCTGATAGTGTTGTCTTGAGTTATTCCTATAGTCATGAGGTGTTAATTTAGTAAGTTAAGTTCGGTTGAATGAGAGAATGAATAGGATGGTTACCGCACTTGGTGGTAAAATAAGCAAGACTGATGTGAAGTCAGAGTTACAGAGCAACTGGTCCTTGCTAAGTTAAAGCCAATCAGAGTATACCGTCGTTCTCCAACGTCCAACGTCCAACGTCCAACGTCCAACGTCCAACGTCCAACGTCCAACGTCCAACGTTCAACGTCCAACCATCCAATTATCAATGTTATTCATTTAAATACCATCTGCCTTGTATGCGCCCAAAAAAATATTAAAACAAAAAAAAATTAACATACCGCTAAAAAGTTGCTAATGTTATGATTCTGCTCTCGTTTCACCACATATGCCAATAATCGGTATACAAAAGTGGAGGATGCAAAAAAAAGGAGAAAAAAATCATTAATATAAAGCACATTCGACAAACCCTTTCCAGGACTAAATATCCATCTGGCCGCTAATAAAAACGGAAATAAAAGCCTTTCACAAAAACAAAAGGATGCGAAATTGTATTTACAAATGGCACTGCGAACTAGGTAGGGATGTGTAGTAACTTCAACTAGCACCACAGAACAACAACAACCACATAAAACGGGTAAAGGAGACACAGCCGTACACACAAGGATTGAGGATCTATACTGAATGGAGTGAGAGAGAATAGAAAATAGCTCGTAAATATTCAACAGAAGCTTTCATTAGCAGTAAAAGTGCCATAAAAAGTGAGAAAAATGGACCTTTCATCTGGGGAAAAACAAAAGGACGACGTCTATAGCGACGCAGGATAGCTATATGGTTGCTAGTGTTGGGCAATGGAAAATTCATGAAGACTAAATGGTAACAGTCGACAGTTGGCATTTTGGTACTTCAACTCCATCCCATGCAAATAGCTTCAATAGATTTTCAGCGAAAGAAAAAAAGCGTAACTTTGCGCAGATATTTACTCGTGGGAGTGGAAACGAACTATCGCCATGACTTGTAGACTCAAATGTATTGGTGTACTGTGTACATACATATATCACTGAACCCACACAGAAAATAGTGTTAGTTTTCTGCATGATGAATGACGAAAACAATATGGTTTTGGACTTAATACTTTAAGTTTTGTATATTTTTTTGACGACATATTATATATTACGCTTGGGAACCTTTTAATTCCTTATGCCATTCCATCCTTAAATGAAACATCCCCGAACAGTGGGTGGGTGGCCGCGGTGTAGTGGTAATGTGTTCGTCTGTTGAGTGGAAGGTTGCGCGTTCAACCCCAACCAAAATCCATTTCACTTTTATTTAAAAGAAATAAAAAGGTCGGTGTAATACCTAAAAGTATGCACACCATCTTAAATTTCTTCAAATTTAACGAACACAAGAAAAAGTGACTCCCCGAAGCTAGTTCGGACACCACCCATGGAGTTTAAGTCTCCACTACATCCAAAAATCTTTCCTATCCTCTCTTTCTTCCCCTTCTCTAACGCCCGTACTATGGTAACATATAAAAGGGTATTCATAACCCCTTGAGTGCGTGTAAATTATAAAAAAAAAAAAAAAAAAAATGGTTTTATACCGACAAGAACCTGGGCCTCAGCCAACATTCCTCTCCAATTTTCACGATCCTTAACCCACTGCTACCATTAGCGCACTTCAGTTTAGTTGTGGTCGATTTTTAACTGTGCACACCATTTTAGAAGAGGTCTTCCTCTATTACGTCCAACTTCTGAATGGGAAGATATTGCCAGCCGGAATGCAATATCTTCCCATTGCATAAAAGTCCAAGGCGGAGTTGATGATTTCTCGAAGAATATTTCTTTTCGAACCACCAAGGATTTTTTCATTCGCTTTTGACGTTAGATGTTTCAGCGCAGTAGATCAGGACTGGGATGATAAGGGTCTTATATAGAATCCCCTTGATAGTTCGAGTGAGTGTTTACTAATTATTTGCCTTCTTAGCCACACAGTCTACACGACAACACGTCTGTCGTGTTGTCGAAAGACTGCAATCGCAAGAAACTGCCAAGACACTACCGCAACGCGTATCCCTTAACCTCTCGATTAACACAATACCAGCAGCATCGAATGTCGAGGAACAATGCAAAGATGCCAACAAGCTAATAGATCAGCCGCAACTGATATGCTAGGTATCTCGCGCCCACCAGCAAGAAACCTCTGGTTTGATGAGGAATGCCGACAGATGCTCGCAGCCAAGATCGAGGCCTACAAGCCTAAGCTGCAAGTGAAGACAAGAGCTATCGTTGAGCTCTATAGGCAGAGAAGAAGGGATGAACACCGGCTTTACAGGAAGATGAAAAGAGAGCAAAAAAAGCGCGCGACCGAGGTGCCACTCCAGGAACGATGTTCGCAAGTTTTACCAAAGTGTAAAACTTCAAAGCCAAGGATACAAGGCTCGAACAGAATCCTATCGAGATGAACAAGGAAATATCGTAGTTGAGACACAGTCGAGGATATGGAAGAACCATTTCTACAGACTGTTAAACGACGATGACGAATAACATTCCACTGTCAGGCAGACGGTTATATATTGACGAACAATTCAATATTGGCAATGACAGCGAAAATTGCCAACCACCTGACCTGAGTGATGTGAGGAGCAATATCCAAGCGCAAGCTTAATAAGGCGGCCGGAAATGACGGCCTTCTCGCCAAGCTTTATTAAGCCGGTGGAGATGTCTGCTCAACATCGCCTACAAGATCCTATCTGCCGTAATATGTGAACTCCTGAAACCGTTTACCAACAACCTAATCGGCCTTTATCAGTGTGGTTTTAGGCCAGGAAAGTCCACAACCGATCAAATTTTCACACTTCGCCAGATCCTGGAAAAACCCATGATGGTTTAGCAGTAAATGAGGGCAAGACAAAGTATATGCTGCCAACCCGAAAGTACACACAACATCGATGCTTTTGACAGAACGTCACCATTGACAGATATAACTTTGAGGTAGTACGGGACTTTGTCAATCTCGGCTCCACTATTAACTCTCACAACAACATCTCGTCAGAAATTAAACGAAGAATTACTCTTGCCAACCGCTGTTTCTTCGGGCTAAGACGGCAATTCAGTAGTAAAGCCCACACTCGAACTACTAAGGAGATCCTATATAAGACCCTGATCATTCCAGTCCTGCTTTACGGCGCTGAAGCATTGACCGTCTCAAAAGCGGATGAAGATATCTTTGATCGACTTGAGAGGAAAATTCTTCGAAAAATCGTCGGTCCCGTTTGCGTGGACGGGCTATGGAGACGAAGATTCAATTGGACGTTTGAGATAGCTAGGACATGTGGAACTGATGGACACCAATTCCCAGCCAGACGTCAGACGCAGTAGAAGAATACCTCGCCTTAAGCGGCGCGCACAAGTAGAAACCGACCTCAACCAACTTGGAGGGCGCAACTCGAGGCAGTTAGCCAAGGACCGGGCTAATTGGAGAGGCATGTTGGTTGAGGCCCCGTTTCATTGCGGACTGTAGCGCCACTTAAGTAAGTAAGTAGTATTATCTCTTATATATGTATGATTTGTTTTCTGTATATTTTTTGGCACCAACATAAATTATTATATCATATATAAATGGGTTTGGTTAGTGCAGGTCGATCAGTAGATAATCATGTGAATGAAGATTTTTTTTTTCGTGGGCTGGTGGAAATCTCGAAAGACACGATGAGCACGTGCCCAAAGTTGTGTGCGACTTTAACCCGAACTAAAACCACCACCCTTTTTGTATTTGTATTGCAACTAAGTATGCGACTTATATAGCAATTTTTTTTATCACGAGTAATGAATGTTTGGCAGGTAATCTTCCCGTGAGAGTTCCGGTTTTTTCCGCAATTTATAGCGCGGTATGTTACTATCGGTCCAAATCTAAGGGCTTAGTTCTTTGAAGACGCCCCAATAAATCTTGTTCGTCAAGAATTTGGAGGACCGTTGTGTTAACGTGTCCCAATAAAGGTTTTTTTATGTTTGCGTGCAAAATTTTTCGTTTCATCTTTAACCGTGGGAATACACAGATCTCTGCGTAGATCTTCATTTCTTATATACCACGGCGCATTGACGAATGATCTTAACATTTTGTTTTCTAAATTTGTAGAACGTGAAGATACGTTTAACTGGTACAACCCCATATGTCCAGACAGGCTTTAGCACTTGGTTGTATAGTAGCAGCTTGTTATCAAGGTTAAGCTTCGAATATTTTCCGTGTAACCAGTACAGTTCTCTGTATTTATTTTTAAGTTCTTCGCATTTCTTTTTTACATGCGACTTCCATTTTAATTTTGCATCGACTGTCATTCCGAGATATTTCGCTTCATTTGCAAAAGGGACACGAACCGTATTGAGAAATACTGTCAAATTGTTTGTCCGTTTATACGAAAAAATGAACATTTATCGGCACACGGAAAACGTTCCCCTTCTCTTTTGCTAAATAACGGGTGATCCAAGTAGAGATAATTTTTTCAATAGCCTTTGTTGACAGATCACGTGTGAGTCGTGTCATGCTGTCATGTTATTTTTGTTTAGTATTGTTTGGCATTTCATAATGGAAAGACTTACGCGTGAACAACGTTTACAAATTGTTCAACTTTATTATGAAAATTCACGTTCTGTGAGGAATGTGTTTCGTGCACTTCGCTCAACTTATGGTCAATATAATCGGCCTACTGAGCGTACTATTCGCAACACCATCACCCATTTTGAGACCCAGCATTCATTATTGGATAATATTCGACCGAATAGACCACGTCCAGCACGCTGTGAAGAAAATATAGCGGCCGTAGCTGAGAATGTACACGAAGACCGTAGAGAATCGATTCGGCGCCGTTCGCAGCAACTCGGACTGACGAATGAACGACTTGGCGCATTTTACGTCAGGATCTTAAATTGAAAGCGTACAAAATACAGCTTGTGCAACAACTGAAGCCGCTCGACCTTCCTAAGCGACATCGCTTCGCTCTATGGGCTCTTGAAAAGTTCCAAGAAGATCCGACGTTTTCGAGGCCAATTTTGTTTAGCGATGAGGCCCATTTCTGGCTCAATGGGTATGTAAACAAACAAAATGGCCGCATTTGGGACGAAGAGCAACCTGAAGAGATTGAAGAACTGCCACTTCATCCAGAAAAAACAACGGTTTGGTGTGGTTTGTAGGCCGATGGAATCATCGGTTTAAAATTTGAATTTTCTGTGTTTTTTTCTTTAAAAAATTAGGGAACCTCGAAATGGATCACCCTTTACATATACTAAATTTTATTGAGGATTTGGAAAATGTGAACGTCATTTCTACCACATCCAGGAACTTGACTTAGTCAGCAGGAAGAATGGGCACTTTAATACAGAGGCTGGATTGGTGGCCACTTTGAAAGTTTTCAAAAAAAGTACATGACTTCGCTGACTGGGGAAGAATTTTAGAATGAGGACTCAATTTTTTTGCCAAGAAATGGTTTGCAAAATTAAGAAGTTTTCGCGATATATCCGCTATCAAACTAAAATTAACATGTAGGTTCTTTTAAATCAAATTTAACAAGATACTGAATCCAAAGCTAAAATGTTTAATTTGTTTTATTAAATAATTAAGTTATGTAGGTTTTTTGATATGCAATGGGCTTGAAAGGAAATTTTGTCTCAATTTAAAAAAAATAATTTGTCAACGTCTTTTTGATCTGAAATGCTTTCGATGACCTGATGTTACTTCCAAAACGTCGAATTTGGAGGAGCGCGTTTTGATTCTTGTCGCCAATTGGCCATTTTTAAAGCATCACAAAAATGTTGTGCTTAATATGGTTACGATTCAGTAGTTTTTAAAAAAAATAGTGCAAAATTGTAAATACATGCAAGTACAGTTTTGTTTGTATTTTTCAATACATTTGCCGAGAATTCTTCAACGGTCCGTGAAAATCCAAAACCTTTTTTCTGTTTCTACCCTCCGTACTCTGGAGAGCCAGTGTTAAGCACATCTTTAGCAAATCAAGCAAAATACCGGGATACAGACAGATTATATTTTTACGAAAGAGAAATACATTTTCAGCAATAAAATAGTGGGGTAATATGTTGTTGTTATTTGAAACTTTTTGTAGTAGTGTGGTGGCACGCATTGGCCAATACTGAAGTATTTAAATACTCCACCATCACTTCCAATGCCGCTGTAAAAGTATATTTCGCATCACAGATTCAAAGAAATACTATCAGCCCTATCGAGGTATCCGTTTGAAGAATTTTCGATTCGAAAGTAAGTTGTGATGGGAACTCTGTTTACCATCGAAGTATCCGTTGTGGAACAAAATAAATGAAGCATGCATTCACGTATGTTTGATAATCTGTCAGCTGTGTAATTTTGTAAATGTGCAAGTGAGTGAAAAAAAAATTTTAAACAAATTTTTCTTGGTGCATTATTGTTTTCTTTTTCTAGAACACGATTTTGTAGTAACACACAAAATAATTTTATTTTTTATTTTAGTCACAATTTTGGGGTGGTTTCCATTTTCTGAGGAATTCGGCAACAATTTTTCGTCGGGAAATTGTTGACTTAACACATTAAGCCGTCGCGCGATCATGTGCGATTCATTTCTTCGGAAGATCTGCTTCAAATAGAAGTCCGAGTGGATACCTCGGTACGAAATTCTCTGATATCGATCAAATCGGAGAAAATCTTGTTCCAAAGGGATACCTCGATACTATATTATATATAGAATCGATATGGTTGTAAGACTTTGAAACTGAATAGGGTATGGTAAAGTGGGCAATTCTGGCATGGGTACCTATATAATTTCGGACCGTCGACACTCCCAATCTAAAGGCTGAACTATAATATTCGGAAGCTAAGTTTTCTTAGTTTTCTTCAGTACTGTCAATTACTCAAGTTGCCGATAATAGACTTTTGTGTATGGAAGAGATTGTCAGAGTGGAAGTCGTTTTGCCAAAAAAAAATTTGTTGCATATGAACTTGCGTACACAGCTGTTGACGTGAAATGTACATTTTTTGTATAAAAGAAAAAAAGAAAGAGAAAGAGCGAATTAATTCGCTTTTTGCAAGTGAGCAAAAGTGAACGAAAGCTGAACGAATCGAAGCTAAAAGCTATTATGTTCATACAACACAAATTGCATGTGTTCGCACAGTTACGGAAGTGGTCGTCCGTAACCATCTTCTCTTTGAGTTCAGATTTAAAGGTCCATGCCAAGGATTTAGGCTAAACTCCTTAAGATAGACCTGAATGAAAAACTAATATTTTTTATATAGTTTTTTTTGTTTACAAAATATAAGACTCAATACACTTTACTTACACTATAATGACAACAAGTCTTTTCTATTAATTTTGCCCTGCCCAGATGGAACAACAGCTTGCATCTTTTAAATAAAGTTCACCATTCCGAACATGTAAATGTTCATAGGAGGTTTCATAAAACCCCCTGACTTTCTTTCATTATATACGTTGACGACAAATCCATCATCTTCTTTTAGGACATTTTATAGTGTTGTATAATAAACAGCATAATTTTTGTAGCACTCCTATCATAACTATCATAACTGGTGTCTAATTTTTCTTTTTCATTCTGACAAAAGAATATAATTTTACATTCAAATGTTAGTCAGTATAATTCAAAAACACAAACCTATATATTTTACAACGAATTGGTCTGTTTTCTCAAAATTTATTTTTAAATCACACCTTAAATTTTATGTTTCACTCTATTTGATTCTTAATACATTACTGTGACTGCAAACCATAGCCGCTTAACTTGAGTTAAGAAAACATTTAGTTTTTATTATAATTTTGTTCAGAATATTCAAATCTACGTTCACTTAATTTTGTACGTTTGTATACTTTGTAAAACGGATGTTGTAGCCAAAAAACATTATAGCTTAAAGCAGTGTGTCAGTTGCGTTAAAATGGGGTTAAACTTTATCCACTGGCTGTTTTTTGATATTTCTGCAGGTGCTTTCCATCTCTGTCACCCCTCCGTAGATATATCAAATGTCAAAAATAAGCCACTGGATACATTTTAGCGAGCTGTTGAGCAGGTTAAAATTTTGAAGGCTCTAGTCACCATACTAATGTCAAAATTTATGCCATGGCTAAAATTTTAACGCAATTGACACACGGCCTAAGTATTTTTTTCTTAAAAATAGGTGGAATGGCAATCATTTGATGATAGATCAGTGAAAAAAAGAAAATGATTTTCTGCGTTAACTATAAAAAGAAATTTAAATATTTTTGGATAATGTTCTTGTTCTTTAATTCATAAGGTTTGTTTTGACACCAACTCGCCAATGATTGAATTTATAAAAAATCCACAAGAAGTAAAAGAAAATTTCCAATGAGGATTTTCAATGGGGCCCTTACAATAGGTACAAATATTTTGAAACTGTTTTTTACACAGCTTGTGTTAACGTACAAATTTTGTATTTCCTTATTGAAAAACCCCATTTTTTTCAAAAAATGTTTAGGAAAGAACGTACGGACCCGTTAAACAAATGGTTTTATAAGCAACATTAAAATGTAATGACATTCAATTTCACTAACATCAACTATTCATCGTAAAAATTCCAGTTTCCCTCTGTTTTCTTAATTATCGTTTCCATTCATCGTAAATACAAATCTAATCAGGTAAAAGCAAACGTAGCCCGGTATGTAACACTAACAACAAACAAACATACCCAATCTACCTGATCTGACTCATAAATGACAGAAATCGCTATCGTTGCTGTGGCTGTGCTTCAAATTTGCAACAAACGACACGACACGACACGATACGATGCGATACACACCAAACCGAAATACAAACACAAAACAAATTCAATTTTCAGATACTGTCTCTCTCTGTTCTGTTATTTGGTTTTTCTTATTTATTTTGTAGACCGAGTACGCAAAAGCAGTACCGCTACCGATACCGACGCCGATAAAGAAAGACAACGATATGCCTTATGTGATTGTCAAAATGTCTCTGACAGTATCTGTGACAGTTCAGTTCAGGACGTGGAAGCGTTAATAGAATATCTACCTTTGGTGGTGATTTTGGTGTTTTTAATTTTAATTAGTCGACGCAGCGTTCGTTTATTTTTGTTGCAAATATGAGCAAGCATCATGTGGTTGCACGTCCTTTTAAATATTCGGTTATTAAACTCATCGAACTGGTGAAATTGTATCCGATATTATGGGATAGCAGCCATGCGGGATTTAGAAGCTACAGTGCCAAGGAAAAAGCATGGAAAGAGATATACGTCAAGCTAGACGATAAATATCGTTCCTCGAATGAAAGAACACAAGCGGAGATAGGTGGGTTTGTGTATTTATTTGATAACTGTACATCATCGTGTACATATTAATTTAGCGCGGTATTCACTGTGCACTATAATACAATTCAAGCTACGTTGTGAAAATGTCGTTCTATGATTCGAAAGAAATTATTTTTTTCCTGTGTGATGATATCTATACATATATATATGTGTATGTGGTTATCTTGTATACAATAAAACTCTTTGTATAGGTATACATATGATGGGAAATAGGGTTGGTCAGATACTATCTGGTGTTTTGTTTTATCGTGTAGTACAGGTGACACACGGTTCAGCGATAATCACTACTGCGATGAAGAACAAAAAAACTTGTTTCGATTTTGTTGTTGTTTGGATTCAGATTTTATATGTTATGTGTCGTCACAAATGAATGTTGTGTTCATATAAAATAAGTTCTTCGACTTGGTTTCGGAAGATTATATTGCAGTCCAACATATAAAAAGGTTTGATGCAAAAACCGCAAATAAAATTAGTGTTGATAATTTCGATGCGGACGTCGCTGTTTAGAATATCATAAGCGTCAACAAAATGTTAACACCTCTGTGTTTCATGTTTAATTTCATCAGGGGTAACCAAAATATCGGCTTTTTGCTGTGTCAATTGAAAATTGGAACAGTGACAAAAATATTGTTGTAGGTAGGTATGATTTGTGTTCATGATGAAGGGTATCCATCCTACTATGTTCATGTAAGGCATATTTCGCAATAAAATATAGCGAAACGAATGAAATCATAACATTTTTGTAACCATCCATTTTCAAAAACCCAGTTTTATTTATTTAAAAAAAATTCTTTGCGTTTTATTTTATAATATGAATGATGTACTATTTTTCCGCCATATGTGCTTTCCATCTCTCTCACTCCTCAGTAGGTATACCAACTGTCAAAAATTAGCCACTGGATTCATTTTAGGCAGCTGTTGAGCAGGTTAAAATTTGTAAGTCTATATTGACAATACTAATTTCAAAATTTATCCACTGGCTAAAATTTTAATGCAATTGACACGGCCTAAGAGAAAGATTTTTTTTCGTGAAAATGTTCGACTTCGATAAATTGATTGATTTAAACATTACGATGGTAGAGTAGAGGAACCCAAAAAAGTTTTTTTTGTGGAATTCAGCCCTCTGCACAATGGTTCCACCGTAGGCTTAAATTCAAAAATAAAATTGTAATGGTAATTGTTGAAAAAACATTGAAATAAGGTTAGTACATACCAAATTAATTTTTAATGGCAGAAAAATACCGCGTTTAGTCAATAGATACTGTTATGTTTTATCTTCAAAGTAACCCAGAGATGGCAGAGTAGTTAACGTGATGTAATCTACTCGATTAATTACGCGTAGTCAGAATTGGCAGAGTAGATTACGTGAGGTAATCTACTCAATTAACTACGCGTAGTTAATCGGGTCAACTACACGCCCGATTCGTTTCGTTAACTACCTACATTTGTTACATGTGCTACCTACATATTAAACGTTAAATTTCAAAATTTCAATGGCATATCCATGTCCATGGCATTGGCATATTGAACTCAACCAGAATCAGAAAACACGAAAATTTTGCCTGTGTCACAGAAAAATTTGAATCTTGAATACAAATCTAAATAGGAAATATATTTCCTATGTTTGTTGTTATTTGAAATTTGAGAATTTAACTGTGTGTCCGAAGCCTGGATGCTGTGGTGTTCTTAAGGACGATAATTGTTAGCGCATTTATTTCAGAGCGCTCCTATTCTTCCATTTTCCAACTTTCTAACAGGAGTAAACCGATCCTAGCTCCAATAATTATTTAGCTTCCTCTCTCTGGCTAAGTTAGGTATATTTTTGTACACAGATAATTTACAATTCATTAGATCAGAATATTCACCACCTTTGATTGAATTATTGCGGTGAAAAATAAATTATTCTTAGAAACAAGCAACCTAAAATTTTGACAGATAATACAGATATAAATAACTATGTCGACTACATTTTCCTACGTTACCTATATATAACTACATCCGTTACGTAGCAGACGTAACAAATGTAGTTATTCAGAAAAAGTGTCATTTCTGGAATCTCTGAAGTGATCTAATAATCTAATAATCTAATCACATTGCCAGAAAATGGCATTTTAGTTTTAGTGCACGAAAGAGTAAGCGCGACTGCATTGACGACTGAAGGCAAACGCCTGGTGGCAAATTTTCGTATCGACTAAGTGCTATACATTTTGAAAGCTAGCGCATATTTGTATAGGAAATCAGAAAGTGAATAATTCAAATAGGGGAAAAATAATAAGTAACAATAATAATTGAGTGGATTAAAGCTGAACTCAATTGACGGTTGTACATATAATATATTGCTTCCAATTTGAAAATTAAATTACTGTTTTTATACATATGCATTTACTGGAGAACGATTAATTAAGCGAATTAATTAAAAAACACAAAATATGTATCTTTCAGCTGTTTTTATGAACATTGAATACTACATAAAGAATCGTTTTAAACCTGTTTCAAACAATTTGTTTTAACACATTTGTCGAATAATCAGATCATAAATATACAAATGCAATATATTTCTATTGAAATTACTTACTTTTTACACACAAAATCCTTAATTTATTTACCTGCAAATTACCGCACTCCTTATGAAAATTCTTCACGAATAGCAGTAGCTCTCAAATTGTATAGCACTACATACATTCTTGCGGAAACATGCGGATTGGATTCACTTCTAAATAATCTCTAAGCGGACTTGAGTCTGAATTTATTTTTCAATTTAAAAAAAAGTCTCATTTACGTTTTGTACCCTATCCCATCCCATCCTTAAAATTAATATACCTAAAATGTGGGTTTTATGCCGATAAAATATTGCAAATGTCAATGTCACACCGTATGTTCAGACAGTTTATCAAAAGCTTGTATGGATCGACTAAAAAACACGTTTTTTTGCCTGGTTGTGCTATGAAGTAGTGTATGCAAATGATTTTAGTATGAAAACGCCTCTTAAAAGTGGGCGTGGCAAAAACTTTATATTAACAAAATATAGACATTCAAGTTGCCTACACATGTTGTTCGGGCAACTTTACAAAATTCCTTACTGTTTGGTCAAAAATATCGGTTTTCTATAAAGTGGGCGTGGCAGTGTGCGGATTTTAAAAATGTTTACACCTATTCGAACAGCACGTACAAGGATCACATGTACCAAATTTCGTTATCCTTGCTCAAAATTTAATGCAGAAAAACCGGTTACCTGCAGACAGACGGACGACAGACAGACATGGCTTAATCGACTCAGCTAGCGATTCTAAGTCGATCCATATACTTTAAGGTAAATCTAGCTAAATTTTTTCACTATGTTACCAACTTAATATCAAAACTAATATACCCCTACGGGGAAGGGTATAAACATATCCGCAGTTTATTAATATCTTGTGTATTTAGACAACAAAATAACGTTTTTCTATTGCAAATGCTTTGTGGTGCGATACACAAATGGTTTTTGTAGGAAAACGCCCCCAAAAAGTGGGCGTGTGTCAAAATAAGCTATGTACCTACGAAATGTTTATATTGCCATTACAAAAGTAGTTCCTTGCACCAAAAGATTTTTCGAATTTGTTTAATAGTTGGACAAAAATCGTTTTTTACCAAAAACCTCTCCAAAAAGTGGGCGTGCAAAAAACAATATATGAATGAATATCTTGTTAAGATAATTTTTTTTAAATTCCCGACCGTTTGACCAAAAAGATCCTGAATACCAAATTTTATTATCCTTTCTCTAAATCTAAGTCATACAGATCGGTAACATACAGAAGGATGGACGGACAAATATGGCTCAATCAACTCAGCTAGCGATTCTTAATCGATCCATACTCTTTGAGTTATATCTACCAAAACTATTTCCGTCATATAAAAATTAGGAACACATAACATAAATTTTATCGAAAACAGCTCGAACGATTTTGATTAAAATTAAATTAAAAATTAAAAATTGAAATTAAATTAAATAAATTAAATCCAAACTGTGTACCCAGTTTATTTCTTGAAATTTGAAATTTTTTAGATTTAGGTCATATGATGAAAATTTTCAATTTCTCGCAAACTATTTGTTGGACCGTGACTGCACTGCTAGTCCAAGTCAAGTTAATAGCGGGGATGTACATACTTTTCACTTAAAATTTTTACTTTCATAAAAAAATCGGATTTCAATCAAACCTAACATTACGATGATAACAAGTTGGTTTTGCAATTCTGTTCGTCTGTGGGTCTGTGCACGAATCTGGAGGCTAATCGGCTAAACGGATTCAGTTGAAATTTGGTATATGAGTTTCTTGACGGATTTTTGGAATTGGCAAATTAGGTTTTTAACTACACTGCATAAAGGCTGATCCAATAAGTGCTTCCTAATTTCTTGTTTAATAAAACACAAAAAAATTCAATTTATTGAGAAAAATCTTTATTTGGGGTGTAAGTTTTATTATAGAATAGATTTCAAAGATTATTAAAAAAAAACCATCCCCATTTAATGCATGCTTAAAAATCTTATATAGAATCTCCTTAGTTGTTCGAGTGAGGGCTGATATTGCTATTTTGCCCGAAGGAACAGCGGTTGTCAACAAGAGCAATTCTTCGCTTGGTTTCTGAATAGATGTTGAAGTCAGAGTTTATATTGAACCCGAAGTCGATTGTGAGTCTGCCCTCGTAGACTACTAAACCGGCATTAGAAGATTCATTCCGTAAGCACAACTGCGGCGCTGCGGTGGTTCGTAGAGTTTAACAGGGTGTCCGCTTGGAAGGTATACTTATTTTTTTTTGCCGCCATTGCGGTAAACATTATCCTTGACAGTTCATATTTGGCAGTCGTAAATTATACACGTGGCAAATTTGTTATGCAAAAATATATGATAAACCAACGTGTTTTAATGTTAAAACTTTTTATCAAAATCAATCATCGATTACTGTGACGATGAGAAAGTTACTTGAAATTTTTGGGAGAAACAACGTGCCAACAAAACGCACTGTTTATCGTGTAGTGAATGATTTCGAAGAAAGAGTGTCTGTAGGTGATAGGCCCGAACATGGACCACAACGTACTGTAGATCGGCTGAAAACATTACTGCTGCTCAAGGAAGTGCTCAAAACAATCCATTAACCTCACGCCTTGTTTAGGAGCTTGGTCTTCAAGGAACAACTTTGCCCACATTTTTGCACAAGGATTTGCATTTGTATTCATTTAAGAACCAGTTGACACAAGAGCTTCTTCCACAAGACCATTAACGCCGCCGTACATATGCCAATGGGATGTTACAGCTAGCCCATGACAACCCCGATTTGCATGAAAAAATCATAACGAGTGACGAGGCACATTTTCATTTGAATGGATATGTGAATAAACAGAATATTCGGTTACCCTTAAATTATTCATCAGGCACCTTTTCTATGATTAAACACTTTTTAACGTGGTATCAACGAGACGCTGCTACATCGCATACAGCCAGGATTACAATGGAATTACTGCGAGATATCTTTCCGCAACAAGTTATTTCAAGAAATGGTGATGTTGATTGGTCTCCACGGTCGCCTTTTTGTGGGGATATCTGAAAAGCAAGGTTTATGCAAACAAACCAGAAACGCTTGAGCAGTTCAAACTAAATATTCGTGATGAAATTAATTAAATACCGCATGAAATGTGTGAGAATGTAATGAAAAATGTGCTTGAAAGGGCTCGCATTTGTGAGACAAACAGAGGCGGACATTTACCTGATATTGTATTCCATACATAATAGCCGACATTTATTAATACATTTATCAATATAAGATTAAATCACTCTCATTTAATCAAAAATTATAAACAAGCAAAGTAGTTTACATTCCCGGCGGACACCCTGTATATTGTGGTTGTGAACATTTTATAAAAATCACACGGTAGCAGTGTTGCCATAACTAAGGATTTTTCCCTAGTCTAGGGGAAAAATAGCGAAATTGCAGTCTTTCCCGGTAATAGGGAATTTCTATGGGAAATAAGGGAAACTTAATAAATGCATAGTTTTCTGTACATACGTACACTGTCAAACAGAAACCTAATTTTCATTCATTCAAAATTAAATAGCTAATTAAAAGTAAAATAAATAATAACTGTAAAGCATTTATTATTTATGCATCGACTTATTTGTTTTTTCATTTGATTCTTGCTCTTTTTAATAGTTTTTGTCAAAAATTATTTTCACTAGAGAATTTTTGGACCATCAACTACAAAAATCTCTGGAAACATTGCACGGTAGGTACCCAGAAAGTCTTCTTCACTCTTGTTAACGCGATTATCATTTTGAAAGTTACTAAATGATTACCCTGGTATTTGTTCGCGATTTTGTGCAATCCTTTCAAGAATGATGTTGCAAAAGTCACATGATAATAAATTGCCTTGCCTAAATATTTTTTGGTTTCGAATTTTTTGGTAAGCGAGAATTATCTATCGTCATCCTGCACAAACGGACGAGTTTGGGCACTGTATAGATCGTTGCTATAAATGCTGTTATATGCGGTCTTTAAATCGGTGAATATGCGGTAAACAAAGATTTGGTCTTCTTGAGTTTTCTTCCAGGTTGCGCCGAATTGTAAAGACTCAATCTGCTGTGAACTTTCCTGACTAAGACCAAATCGATAATGGCCGATCAGGTTGTTGGTGAACGGTTTCTGATGTTTCGAAACTTTTTATTGTTGTCTTAACTGTTATTTTTTTCTATTTGTTTTATACCCTATCCCGTAGGGGTATATTAGTTTTGATACATAGTTTGTAACATGGAGAAATAATTTCGCTAGATGTAACTCAGTGTATATGGATCGATTCAGAATCGCTAGCTAAGTCGATTAAGCCATGTCTGTAATGACGGGCTAAGTAGCGCGATGGGTAGTGCGATGAATGGTTATGAGAAAAAAGCTAGGCCCTGGGTACTCACGAGCCTGTTGCGCCATATATTTATTTTTGATGTTATAATGATTTGGTACATGTGATCCTTGTACGTTATTTTTGGACCAACAGCAGGGAATTTTGAAAAAGTAACTGAATAATATATGTAGTCAATCTGAATATGTATATATATTTTGTTCATATAAGATTTTTTGTCACGCCCACTTTTTGAGGGCGTTTTCAGTATAAAACGTTTTGCTGTAAAATTTTGAAATATTCGAAAAAACTTTTGATGCAAAATCTTTGGGTTTAATAAAACAAATATTTCGTCTGTACATCATTCAAACCCACGCCCACTTTTTGGAGTGGCTTTACTATAAAAACTGTTTGTATTACCTACGCCATATTATATGCAGGAGAAAAACTTTCTTTTCTTTGTCGAAACATAAAAGATTTCGATAGACTGTCTGTTCTTCTTCATAAAGCCCACATTTTAGGGATATTAATTTTAAGGATGGGATGGGTTAGGGTATAAATCGATCCACACAGTGAATGTAGCCTTCCCATATATTTTTTTCTAAATTCATACTGATAGTAGTTGTTCAATATCATATCTTTCTTTAGGTATTTAGAAAGAAGTTCTCCTTCTTTTCCAATAAAATCGTGCCTATCATTCATAGAATGAAGATCGGCCTATAATTGGTAATATTGTATTTCACCTCATTAAGAATGGGAGCTTTATGTAATTTGGGAACTATCAATTAATCTCTTGACATGATATTCAGATTTGTGATCAGTATTAGCCTTCAGATCCTGGGGTCGAATACAATTGGTGAACGATATCGAGCAGCGACAGTCAGAATGGGACTAAGCATATCTGCAGGAAATTTTTTTTGTTTTCCCGTGGGCTGGTGGAAATCTAGATAGACACGATGAGCACGTGCCCAAAGTAACTAGTGTGAGACATTAACCCACTAAAACCACCACCGTTTTTGTATTTGTATTGCAACTAAGTATGCGACTTAATGAATGTTTGGCAGGTAACTTTTCTGTGACAGTTCCTGCTTTTCCGCCATTTATAGCGCGGTTTGTTATTATCGAGCCAAATCTAAGGGCTTAGTTCTTTGAAGACGCCGCAATAAATTTGTTTTGTCAAGATTTTGGAGGACCGTTGTGCTAACGTGTCCCAATAAAGGTTTTTAGTGTTTGATACAGAAACCCTTACGGGTAAAAAACAACAGCAAACCAATCAAATTTGTTGGGAAATCCGAAAACAAATCGGACTGAATTTACATTCGGAACAGTAGAGAGGCATTTTAGTGGGAATTATTATCTATCATTCTTGATCATAACCCAGTCAAAATGTAGAGGGATAGCTAAAATGGTTTTAGTGCTAAGTTCTTTGCTTGAACAATTTATGATTTTTATCTTCAATCGTGAACATACCATATTACAATTGCTTAAGTTTTTTTATTTTATTTGTTTATTTAGTTAATTTTTGTATTTAAAATAATTATTAATGAAAATTAACTAACCAACAGGCCAATTGGCATGCAATCAATGCACGGCTTACAGCAACAGACCAATTGTAGACAATTAACTTATTTATAATTTTTTTTACAGCTTCAAGAATAACCGCTAAATGGAGAAATATTCGGGACGCTTTCATCAGATCATTCAAGAAACGAGCGCTTGATAGTAGAGTAAAAAGATACATGTTTCACGATCGTCTTGAGTTTATGCTACAACCTCTCAACGCAGATGGATTACTTCAAACCTCGCAACGGCGCCAAAGCAACCATTCAGACTCAACAACTGAACATTTTACAGAAAGCTTTGTATCATTTGAAGCTCCAACAGAATCACTTCCAGCAGTTTTTATCAAAGTGGAACCACCAGAAGAACAAGTCGATTATAAAGTTGAACTTGCAGACAAATGTTTAGTTGAACCATTTTCAAGTTCTAAAAGACGAAGTAATGTCTTGGACAACAGCTGTGATGTCCAAAGAAGATCAAACATTCAAAGGATCGAAATGGAACAACAGCCTATTCATGGAGAATCATATTGCGCTGGAGAATTAGAACAACACTATAGTTACATTCAACAAGAAGCTGAATCACCACAGACATCATCTGAAAGTCTTGTAAATACTGGAAGAGAAGTACTGCAGGATGAAGATGAGTCTTTCTTCGCTTCGACGATGTCATTAGTTAAAGATATGACTCCCGATGAAAAACTAGATTTTCGAATGACAGTTTTACAAACTATACATCAGATACGGTATCGAAGACGTATATCTTCGCAAACCAGAAAGTCGTGAATACGATATACCTTGACATAATTATATATGCGTATATAGATAAGCTTACTCATAATTATAACGTCTTTTTGTTAAATTAAGAAAAATATATCGACCTATTTAAATGCATTATGTTTGATGTTTTAATTTCATTGAAATTTGTTTTTTGATCTATTAGATGTACCCAACCCAGGAATACAACGTTAAAAATGTACTAGGTGACTTTAATTCTAAAATCGATAGGGAAAAAATCTTTCGCGGGTTAGTTGGGAAGCTGTATCCATATAACGAAAACAGAGATGGCTTCAGACTAACAGACTTTTTGGCAGCATGTAATACTGTTATCAGCAGCACTAGGTTTCCACAACTTCGAAACCACAAAGCAACCTGGCGATCTCCAGATGTTCGAACCGCCAACAAAATCGACCATTTGCTCATACATTCGATGCACACACTTAACATCCTGAAAGAAGTTAGTGCAGCCTTTAAAAAACTTAAGAACAATAAGTTTCTGATGGATTACCAGCAGACAACATAAAAATTAAGAATCTTCCAACGAAATCGGAAGTCTTTCGCAAGAGGTGGAGCAGTGAAAAACACTTTGGTGTTTTCACTTTTGGGATTTGCGCCACGGATCCGCGCTTGGTAGTCCTAGGGCACTGCACACACTTCATATGTCCCACCCAACTTACAATTTTTCTTCTACAGGGCAGAGAAGTTCAGCATGTATAATAACTCTTATAGGTTAATGCACAAGCTTTATAGAAGAATAATTGGTTTACGGCTACTCAAAGGTTTCCGGGATGTGTGTACATGTGATAGTTGAAAAGATGTCTTGAGAGAGCTTTCGCCGAAATAATATAGACGAATCATAAATATGTATAGAGCTTGCTTTTAGCAGCTGAGACTACGAATTTAATACATGAAACATTTCCATTTGTGTACATTTGTGTACGTTTTATTGATTGTTGTAAATGATGCCTACGATTTGTAACTATAAACAATGAATGTGTAGTGTACAAATGATAGAATCTGACGCAAAATTATAGTGCTTGCAACAATATTAAAAATAAATACACCACTTTTTTTTTGTTATTTGTGAGTTTCGATAAGGCTTCGCGAAGGAAACTATAAGGGAGAGGGGAAATAGCTTCGATTGTACTCCATCGAAGCGAAATTGTTTGTTGGGCATCTACAAAAATGGCGTTCCTATGTTTTGCACCAACTACCGAGACATATTATTTACAACGTACTGATTATATCCAACGTACTGTGCGATCGTTTTTAACCCTTAATGCAACAAACGTTCCGGTACGTATCCTTGCGCCCAAATTAAGCAGATATTAGAAAAGGCTAATTAATTCAAGTCGTGACAAATCGTTTTTCTTCGACTTTGGTCCGGGTATGATAACACTTACCGCCTGGAGCTTGTCAATCTCATACCGAAACAGACAGTTTATAGGGCAGGTGTAAATACCGAAAGCACTATCTTCAACAAGTTCATCAATATCGACATCATTGTTCGTTTCTCTCTTCGCAAACCCTCAAAAACCCGAATTGTTCCTTTTTAGCAGGAACTACATAGTCCCACTCATTGATTTAAAGGCCTTAGTCTCAAGTTCGCAGGAAGCTGAACTGGAAAGCTAATATCCAAGAACGCATAAAGAGCCTTAAAATAACAGAAAACACTTACCACAACACTACCCAACTCAATTTTAAGCATAATTTCAAGTCAAGAATTCCCGTCACCTCGAATGGGAGTAGTATTGGATTTCAGATAACAATTTGATTCACGAATACACACTGATGGGTCTTAAACAGAATCTGAAGTGGGTGGAGGTGTTTTCTGCGGCTCTTCATCTTAAGCACATACTTTCGCCTTCCTGATCGTTATTGAGTTTTCCAGGTAGAAGTAATGGCAATTAAAGAAGCCTTGTCCTGGCTGAGGTGTAATGTAATTTCCACGAATAATATTAGCACATTCAGCGACAGCCAAGAGTCAATAAAATTCCTGGGATTCATTTTATTTACTTCGAAATCAGCCCACGAATGCCGTCTTCTTCCTTAATGAAATGGCAGAGCACTTTATCATTCACACATTCTGGGTACCGGGTCACAGAGACATACCAGGGAACTTAATACTATGTTATAAGGATGTACCACCTATGTGTCAGGAAATATGATAATGCTACACGAGCGGCCTTAATAATACCAGCGTCATTCTTCCTAAGTGGTACATTTAGGAACTGTATTTTTAAAGTTCCATATCTCAACTTATACTTCATGAAGAATATGTCAATCACCAAGGTATTGCCAATGCAGAGCTATTTATACCACCAGTGTGTCAAAGGTATAAAATGAATGAGCTTGCCGGGTTACCAATAGTAAAAATGTTAGGTTTGCCCCTCGCTACATGTACACTGGATGCTATCAAGAAAGAAAACCGCACATGAATAAACCACACAACGTGTTTTATATCCGGGATGCTCTGCAAAATGATAACTAGAAGTACTCTCTTTGCTTGATAATGCTGAACAGATCAAACATCAGTTCCATCATCGGTGTCCCTATAGGACTACAGGACTAGGCACACATGCAAAAAACTAAGACTCTTTATTAATGACTTCCAATGAAGCTGCTTAACTACTCTTGCCCAGCTCTATCCAGCAAAAGAAAACTTCATCTGGGAGACTACTTCTTTGAGGATCTAGGTGAGCTTGTTAATATTAATACCAGAAATCTCCTCCACTTTATAGGTAGCTCGGAATGGTCCAATAAGGCAAACGAATATCAGGAAAAGTCGACTGATCCACGCAGCCACTATATCCAAACCTTACCTTAATACCATTTGATAATAAATCCCTAAGTGATCATGCCAAGTGATCTTAGCCATTATAAACATAACGTAGCCATTCCTTCAAGATTAATCGAGAATCGTGAAAGTATTTTCCCTCTATGAGCAACAGACATTTACTAATGGGCTTTTCCATTGGTAAAAAAATAAATCTTGTTTTGATCTTGATCTGTCAAAAAGGCCGATTTGACAGTTGTCTTGTCAAATTTGGTCAAATACTGGGCAAAAATGATATTTTTTTGATATCAGATCAGTTTTACAAATACGGATTTTCGGCAGATTGACCTTGCACTAACACTAACACAAATATTAGCTGTCAGTTTGATTAGAGTTATTTTCACTTTGTTTTATTATTATTTCGGTTTTGAAAATTTTGAGTACCTAATCATTTAAACTGTAGTAGTTCGTTGTGAAACATAAATTAAATAAAAAAACAAAAAAACCTGTGTGACTTGAAATTGGGCAGATGCACCAACATTAACTTCACAGACACGAAATTACAGCAATAAAAACACAAAAAAGACCACAATCTGCATTTCAGTTTACAACTGAAAACTCAGGTTAGGTAACGTGGAACGCAAAAAATTTAGGATGTTTTCATAAACGTCTGCCTTACTTAGATCTACGTTAGACGTGTTCATAAAGTAAGATTTTTGATCGAACAGATCTAGATGAAGTGCAGAATATATGTTCATCAACATCATAAATCTCATCAGCATCTGGCAGATTGTGCATGAATATTGCTTTGACTGCAGAAAGCGTAAGAGATAAAGAAAACAAATTTTAGGCGCTAAAATTAAAGTTTTATTGGCAATTTTTTAATAAATTGCGTGTTTACAAAAACATTTATCTCTTTTAAGGGAAGAAGAAGCTCCACTGTGGTATGGGGCGAAAACTAAGCTGTTAATTAATAAAATAATTCTGATAAAAAAAATTAAAATCTGAGAAAAAGAAAAAAACAAATCATTGTAGAGGACATTCAAAAGGTTGATCCATTCTTGTCCTTTATTTTTAATTGACATTTAAGATTCAGCACAACTTCATTCGCGGTCATTTTATTTTTTTCTTAAATTTATGAACATTCAGTGACTAATTAAAATTATACTTAAGCATTCTTCATTAATGGAACAAAGGAGAAAGACGATTGGACTAGCGCAGATTTTCGACGTTTATGAAAACACCCACTAAGTTGAAGTGTAAATGTCAAAATATTCCAACCCCTATATTATAAATTAATTTTTTTATATATTATATAGATTTCTATGTACTTTTATCTGTTCAGAATAAGTATTCTTTATCAGAGAAGCAAATAGAAATAACTTAAATAAACCTATGAATTTCATGACAGGTTGAAGAAAAATCAGCTGATACACTCATATCTGAAGTAGGTATCATGTGTAAATTTTCAACTCGTTTAGTCCGTCATTTCCCTCAAATGTCAACTGACTAAAATGGTCATTGACCAATGAGAACAGTGCATAGGCAAAGTTGACTTGGTAAAACTAAAACCTGGAACGCGGCCTTTGGTAACAAAAACGATCAAATTTAAGATCAAAATCAAGATTTACCAATGGAAAAAGCTATTAATACGAGACTTCAGTAAATACATACATCTATACAATTCTCATATGTGAACCGCAATATTATGACTGCCACAATGCTGCGGTATTCGATCGCGGTGGCATTCTACATCGTGTATCTTCTGGAAGCAATTTTATTTGAAAAGCCACACCAGTTACATATAGATCAACTCCTTTCATTAGTCGAGGTATTTTTTTAATTAACGTCAAACAAAACTGTTCATGTATTACTACCGCGCATCACTCCATAGCGATAGCGAACTGCACTTCAATTCACAACGCTCCATTGGTGCATGTTAGACCACGGTTGACAATACCAACGTCAGTACCTACACTATACATTGTAGCTTTATTGATTCGGTTTCGGCGTCGCAGTGGCTTGGTTATTCACTGGACAAAATTGTTTCAGTATTCGTATCTATCTGCCTCAATGTCCTTTGTATCGTTGTCTGATTTAAAATTGCATCCATATAATGTAGTATGATCGATACATCGTGGAGACCGCAAACGAAATTAATTCTGCCTGGTTGCTCTGCATGAGGCAAAGTGAACTGTCGCATGCTTGCATGGGGGTGTGGGTGAGGACCAATTCTGCATCGGCAAGCCTGTTGTGCTTGCAGTCCAAACTTTCACAGAGTGAACGACAGCACAAGAACATAAAACAAAAAACAAACATTCCACACAACTCCATCAAGCATCCACCCATCAACTCGTCCGTAGTACAAGGCAAAATAAACGTCGGACGTATCAAATATTGCGGCGGTTCAAATTGCAATTTTAATGAAAAACCCCCAACGATGACAACAACTTTTGAAGTGCTTTCCAATAAGTTCAAATCGAAAACACGGTGTGTTCAACAGACGTGAGCAGCCATTGGTGCTCCATAACCCCAATGCTTCTGTCGCCTATACTACCAATTACGGTGGATATCCTGGAATTACATGCTACTATATTGCATTCGACTAATAATAATGGGTTTATGATTTCATAGAAAAAAGAGTGGTGGGTGCACGACTGAGTCGTATGCAACTTTCTCTTTTGGCGTAATATTTAAGTTTGGCCTAATAAAAACCCTAAAATGCATTTTAGTTGATGATGTTAAGACATCAGTTATGTTCCGCCACATAATTATTACCGATCCGACTTTCAATTGGAGATGCTGAGGTGGTAGCCCAGGCAATTCCAGCAATTTTTAAGAATCCGTTGGATAGTTAACAAAATCAACCGATCTGTATGTCACCAATCCGACAGCTATCTGAATCTATTTTAATCTGAAAATTCATTTCGTTGACATCAACGTTTTTTTGTAGTCAATGTAACATTTCAGCTCAACCAAACATGATTTTTGTAATTTTTATCAATGTTTGGGAACACCATCTCGATGAGTTTGGCTTTTGATTCAGTAAAAGGACAAAAATCTTGTAACCTGTTTTTGGGCCTAAAATTTTGAGCTAGGACAATGAATGACAATGACAATGATCCTTGGACTTACTGTTCGAAGAAGTGTAAAACTTTTCAAAATCTGCCAACTGCGACGCCCACTTTTTAGAAAACGCTATTTTTGGCCATACGGTAGGGAATTTTGGAAAAGTAACTGAACGACATTATGTAGTCAATCTGAATATCTATATTTTGTTCGTAAATGATTTTTTGCCACCCCCACTTTTTGAGGGCGTTTTCAGTAAAAAATGGTTTTTATTTAAAATTTTAAATTACTCGAAAAAAAACTTTGGATGCAAAATCATTGCGTTTGATTAAACAAATATTACGTTTATACACCATTCAAACCCACGCCCACATTTTATAGGCGTTTTCCTACAAAAGCCATTTATATTCGCTACACCAATTATATGCAGGGAAAAACGTTGTTTTTTGTCGAATCATACAAGATTTTGATAATCTGCTAAAAGATATGTTGCGACAATGTCAGTTTTAATATTTTTTTGCCATAAAGCCCACATTTTAGGGATGTTAATTTTAAGGATGGGATGGATTGCAGCCTTCCCACATGGTTGTATACTAATTTTTCCCTCTTCATATACACTCTCACTGATAAAGAAATTCTGTGCAGGGCTGGCATGGTTTCTGACATTTTTTTTTAAGTTCGACCAAAACGTGTGCTCCATGTTTTGCGTCATCCGGTTAGTACATGCGATTTAATTTTCGTTTACCTTCAACAGTTGAAGGCGTTTGACAACCAATTCTTTAGCATGTTAACATTAATATGGGATAAGAAAAATCTATATCTGTTCAATATAAATAAAAAATTTGAAGCTTACAAGAAGACAAGGATGTCAATGAGTGAAATATCCAAAAAATCGGTAAGGGTCATAAAGTTATACCGCAGCTCTGAGGAATAATTCGGGATATGGTAAAAGCAGTAAAACCAATGAATTTCCAATTCTGATGAGAGAGCTATTTTGAGAAAATAATTGAGCTCTCATGGCTCGCCCTCAAGGATCAGGACAAATGTTGGTGGTAAAGTGAGCTTATCAATTATCCCAAATCAATCCCCACTCTAGTTGGCTCCGAAGGACGTGCACTTGAATTTCGCTGAGGACGAGTAGCATATTTCCATAAAATGGAGAATGGCTATGTTTGTCGAAATCACCTGCTAATCCTTTGTTGGTAATCATCAAGCATTGGTCCTTAGTTACAAATACCTTATGTTTCATTGTGAATTTCAGCCGTTATTTGCAAATCTTCATTTGATGTTATAAGCGGCATATGATGCGATTTTTCCAAATTTTATTTTCGTAAGAACCTTCTACAAATAACGGATGATTGCTCGTACAGTTCGTGCTGCAGAAATATTGTTGCTGTTCGCGATAGTGTGGGCCGTCAACCTCAACTCGTCGTCATGCTCAACAATTGCACCTTTTACGCTCGTCGTTGATGAACATTATGCATAAACACTTGCATTTACACGCTTACAAAGTGCACATGACTCAAGAACTAAAGCCTCTTGACCATTTCAAGCGTTGTCAATGGCCAGAATGGAGGCAAGAAATGGCAACAGTGGATGATCAATTTTCGAAGAAAATCATCTTCAGTGAGGAAACACATTTTCACATCAGTGGAAATAGTGAAAAATAGTCAAAAAACCAATGCACCCACAAAGAGTGACTGATTTGTGCGGTTTATGGGCTGGCGGCATCATCGGGCCGTATTTTTTCCAAATTTAGGCCGGTCAGGCAGTTACTATGAATGGTGATCGCTATCGTGAAATGATAACGAACTTTTTATGCCCCGAACTGGAAGATATGGATGTGGACGATATGTGATTTCAACAGGATGGTGCCACTTGTCACACAGCTAACAAAACAATGACTCTTTTGCGCGACAAATTTAATGGCCGTGTTATCTCACGTTGTGGCGATGTCAATTGGCCGCCAAGATCATGTGATTCGATACCGTTGGACTCCTTACTTTGGGCTTATTTGAAAGAAAAGGTCTAAGTCGATGAGTCAGCAACAATTCGATAGTTCGATAGATAATTCGGCACATTAACAGCATAGAACCTCAATTAGGCCACAGCGTCATCAAAAATTTGGACCATCGGATGAAGGTGTGTCGTCGAGTTCGCGGCGCTCATTTGGCCGATATTTTGTTGCATGCATAATTGAACCGTACCAACATTATCATAATAAAAAGAAATGACAATAATTAAATAAATAATTTGTGTTTTGTTTAAAATCAACATCGGTTGTAATGTTTAAATAAATCAAAATCTTGAGGTCGAAAATTTTCACGAAAACAATGTTTATATCTTTGTAAGGGAATGTTAAACAAAAATTGGGTAAAGGTAACAAGAATCGGCGCATAGGCTGCTTACTAATTGAATTATGGAGCAAACAACTCTTTAAGCAAATTAAAAAAAATACTGGAAAGCTTTCTCCTTCATAAAATATTCGAATGGCCACTTTATCACATTTATAAGGGCATCGATCGAAATTATGGGGCTTAGGTGTGTTCTTCAGACATTTTTATCATTCGCAGTCTAATCAAACCGAGATGGATAACCTAAGTTGATTAATCAATGGTGGCTACATTAGAAAACCTTTTTTGGTTAAAAATGTATTATAAACCAGCCTATGCCATTCCCTTATATTTATAACAATGGGGAACACACATTTCGTTGACTAAGACCTGACAGTTGTTTTTGACTTTTTTTGAGCTTCTGAATGCGAAAAGATAACAGTTTTTTTTTATCGTGTCACATTTTAAAGCTACAGGATATCATCTTGTTGTTTTAGGGGTATATAGATACGACGAGTATCCAAAGAAATCCGACTGTGACATAAAATTTTCTTTGAAATTGACAAAGCATTAAATAAAAAATTTTGTAACTTTTATCAAACTTGATGAAGAGTATTTAGTCCATTGAAACACAACAAAAGTAATTTGATACATAAACATGAGTTTTAACTAAGGGGGTTTGAGGATGAGTAGTTTGGAAAAGGGAAGGATGGATATAGTTTAAGGACAAAGAAGATGCCATCCAGCGAGACGATGGTCAAGGAAGGGTGGGTAGAAGCACTTCTCGCAAGCGTATAATAAAAATTTTTTGTAAACGTGTTTGGGGGACAAGATCCAACGACCTCCGGCGAGAAAGCAAGGCGGGTTCCAGCATACCAGCAAAAGCCTCCGACGCATGTGTAACAAACGTACATGCACAATTTGTATACAATAAAAAAAGAGGAAATAATTACCAAACAAAATGTTTAAAGAAAACAATTTTATTAATAAAAGTAGTAAACTTATCAAACCAAACGCAAGTATACATATATACATTTTCGTTTATAGATATACCTGGAGTATTAATTCAGTTGATAATTTCGCCTGATGCTCAATCAACAGTCAATGTACATTCCATTTACATTCATACCGTGCCTCTATGGTATTAAGGCATTGTTGGCCCTACTCCTCACTGACTGCGACTTTATTTTTAGTGAAATCTGATGCTCATATTGTAACCAAGCATTTCATAGCTCTCTAAAAGTTGCAGGATAATTTCTGAGTAATTCCTTGCTCCTCTGAATGATTTTAATACCGTTTTTGAATGCCCACCAAGCAGTCTTTTAAAGTTCTGTGATTGTCCCAATAACATATTCATCTTTGTTATAATGAGCTGCCAAATCTGTGGAGCGTGAAACACACCGGCCTGAGAATGCCAACTAAGTATTCATTTGAAGTTCTGTCATTGTTCCAAAACCTTAACCTCTCGATTAACACCATATCACCAGCAGAAACATACCAAAAAAACCGCGCTGTCGACGACATAGAGATGTGACACTCCAAGAATCATGTTCGTAAGTTTTACCAAAGTGTAAAACGTCAAAGCCAAGGATATAAAAACCTCAAACGGAATCCTGTCGAGATGAACAATTAAATATCGTAGTTGATACAAAGTTTATGCTGAAAATATGAAAGAATCACTTCTGCGGACAGTTACACGGCCTTGATAAACATCATTCCGCTGTCAGGCACGAACCTTTCAATGGCGATACGGCGATACGGTAACAAAAACTATCAATTACCCGACCTAAGTGAATATTAGTTTAAAAATATCTAAACTTAAGCTTAAAAGGCCGTAGGAAATGATGTCCTTCCCGCCGAGCTTTTCAAATCCGGATGATTTCGTAAGTAACATCCACCAACCCATAAGCCAAATGTGGTCGGATCAGGGTCGGGAAAGACCTAACCGACACATTCGATACCAAAAAAAGGATTTAGGCAAGGCTATCCGCTGAATGTGACTTCTTCAATTTGATTCTTGAGAGGATACTGCAGTCCCCAGCCAACACCAGAAGCACAATTTTCCAAAAATCCGTGCAACTACTGGCATACGCCGACGATATTGACAACACTGGTAGGACTCAACGTGATGTCATAGCCACGATTGCTAGTATAGAGAAGGAAGCTGTAAATGGGTTTAGCAGTAAATAAGGTTAAGACAAAGTAACGGGTGTTTATATGATACATAGTTTCCAACGTAGTGAAATAATTTAGGTAGCTATATATGGATCGACTCAGTATCACTAGCTAAGTCGATTTAGCCATGTCTGTCCGTCCGTCCGTCCGTACGTCACCAGTTTTTGGGCCTTAAATTATGAGCTAGGATGATGAAATTTGGTACACGTGTTTTTTGTTGCTAGTTGTAGGCCAAACCATTAGAGATTTTGAAAATGTGTCTGAACAAGATATCTAGACAATTCTAATGTCTGTATTTCGTCTATACAAAGTGTTTTGCCACGGCTACTACTACGGCGTTTTCAGTAAAAAAAACCTTTTTTGATAATATATTAAACATTTCGAAAAAAAATTGTTGCAAAATCATTGGTAAATATTACTTTCATAAGTCATTTTTACCCACGCCCACTTTTTGGAGGCGTTTTCATACAAAAAACATTTCTATACACTGCTTCATAGCATAACTATATTTCAATATATCATCGCCAAAAAGCCGCCATTTTGAGGATATTTGTTTTATGGATGGGATAGGAGTGGATATAATACAATGGATTGTAGCCTTCTCATATGTGTTTTTTTAGAAGTATAGAACTTTAAGTTGGTAACCCCATTTTTATTGTAACTGAAGCTACTGGATCACCTAGCAAGGCGTAGATTCGGTGAATGGGTCCAAAACAAGATTGCGTTGAACCCAATTTTTATAAGCGAATTTTGTTTAGCGATGAAGCTCACTTTTGGTTGAATGAATGCGTCAATAAACAAAACTGCCGTATTTAGTATGATGATAATCCTAATTGGTTCGTATTTCTTTAAAAACGTAACAGTCAATGGTGATCGCTATAGAGCCATGATTACTGACTTTTTCGTTTATCAATTAAACAACCATGATGTGCAGAAGCTTTGCTTTCAACAGGACGGCCCAACATGTCCCACACCTCGTGACACAATTGATTTGTTAAAGCAAACATTGGGTGAGCGCATCACGGCCACAAATGTCGGGAAAAGTAATCGAAAATTGGAATTACAGATTAAACTACGTCTGAGCAAAGATTATAAAGCCATACAGATGACGCACGGCATGCAAGAAAAATTGTTCTATGCCCGGTCGTACTGGCACAGCCCGCCTTATATTTTGGGTCTCTTTTCTTATGTGTGCACACTGCACGTGCACCCCGCCCGCCCGTACCATGGACCTGGTGAGCAAAAGTTTTTTTTTTTTCTCAATGCGTCATTTGTATGGCTTTATAATCATTGGTCTGGGCCAGCCGTGGTGGTCATATGCCAGAAAGCATATTGAAATCATATCATGCCATGAGCGCATTTGAGGCTTATGTTTGCGAATTTGGCCTTAATGCGGATTGTTACAATGCATTCGCTAATATCTTGGAAACATCAGACTTCTTGCCTATGTCTGACATTATAACAAGTCCGTATTCGGATGCGTCATTCATTGTTTCTGCTCAATATAACACGGCCCGTAGTAGATGTCCAATTTTTCATGCTCGTTTTGCCCAGCTGAACCCAACGTTTTTCCTGGATGGCAGTAGTGTCTGCTTTGTAGAAGTTTAGGGCTTCCGCTAGTTGTTCTCTTGCACCACTCCTGTTTAATGTTGTTGTACTTTTTTCGTTTATCACGTCGTAAACAATAAAATCCGGCTATTTGCGAGGCTATTCGTTGCTTCTCAGTAGTTGTTGTTTTTTTTTTTTTTTATATAGGTGGTTAGTTAACCCAAAGCAGAACCCCCAACCTGGAGAGCCAGTTCCAATTTTTTAGATGCCTCTAGGACGCGGGGCTATTAGTATCCACTACGGGATTGAGCGCTGCCGTTGGCCTTTCGGTTCATTCGCCAAAATCTCTGTTCAAGTGGCCTGACTTACCCTTGAGATTTCTAGATAACCAGTTGTCCGTATATTCCAAAAGAAAGTAATCTAGGTTCACCTGGGATAGCAGGTCGGGTATTCCGTGCCAGTCTGACCAGCCTATTTTTATAGTGTTTCTGTTTTTCGTCTTGTTATCAACACTCCCACTTATCGGTAAGCAAGTCACATCCGGTTTGATAAGACCACTTACCAGTGAAAATAAGCTCGATATGCATTCAAAGTTACAACCACTTGGCATTGTCAAGTTAAATCCAATCAGAACCTTCGTTCTACAATATCTATTGACGGAAAGTTGCTCAAAAATTAACGGATGCATCATCTAGTGCTGTTTATATTTCATAGAGATAGATGATTTGAACAAAGTTACTTCAAAAGCATCTTCGTCTTTCCAATATGAATGGATTAGATGTATGGCAATCATTTGCATATTTCTTTTAATGTTTCATTCGAGAAATGGTCAGCAACAGCTCCAGAAAATAAAACCAGCAATGAATCGCAGTAAATATTTGTGAATAAAATCAAATTGTATTACATGCGGTCCTCTGTTAATAAAATCCTCATTCATGGGGATAGTATTACTAGGTGGGCCAAAAGGGATCACCCTATTGGAATATGCTCTTATTTTTGCAGATGGCCGCAAATGTCCAATCTGTTTTGACATTTTTGGACTAGACAGATGTAAAATACAAGTGAACAAGCCACGGAGCGATACACTCCCAAAGAACGAACGCGTAACAAAACGTTTTGCGTAATAATTCGCCGGCCGTCCGTCACCGACTAAGCAAACACTGCGTGCGTTGTTTGGCCACCAACCTTGAAGAGTATGGGACCACACGAGACATTGCCAAGAGTGGTCGGGCCCGGAGCACCCGTTGTGCCAAGAATATAGACGCTGTTGCCGAGGATGTCGAGCTGTCGCCGGAAACATCGACCAGACGCCGTGCCTCGCAATTAGCCATCAGCCGGTCGTCCCTAAGGCGAATTTTGGTCAAAGACTTGCGCATGTTCCCGTGAAAAGTCTAGTCCGTGCATCAGCTGCTGCCTGTCGACCGCCAAACGCGTGTAACCTACGTCTTACCCATCCTCAATCTCGAGGAAGAAGTGGACGTTTTTTCGACCAAAATCAGAATGATTGATGAGGCTCATTTCCACCTCAGCGGGTACGTGAACAACGAAAACTATCGTTTCTTGGGCACCGAAAAGCCGCGGAAACGCCGCTGGTCAAACGCTAACAGTGGACGAATTAGGACTGAAGGACATGTGGTTCCTACAGGACGGAGCAACGGCACACACTGCGCAATCACAACCGATATTCTGAAGGCGAAACAACGTCGGATGACTTCTTTTGGCCCATGTTGTATATAAGGTATTTCGCAATTTTACCAATAGGCATGCTGTCTGAAGATGCACAAGAAGGGCGGTACAAAGACTACAGACGATACCTATTGCGTCATTCCAGGATGTGTTCTCGCAACTAATGAAGATGTTTTTAATATGTTTTTATTTGCATCAGATCCTTTATTTCTAGTTTGAGGACACCGACCGAGACCTTTTCCATGAAATTTTTGAATGAACCCAAAACTGATTTCACTTAAAAGTATGTATTCAATAATATATGTACAAAATTTTCAAGTTGATATCACTTAAAACGTTAGAGATATAGATTTTTCAATCGAAGCTTGGGGTTAGTCCTTGTTCTGCAACATCCACCATAAATCTTCCGGTTCATTCTGCTCACCCATATTGTTTAGACTATTTTCGGGGGGTACAGTGATAGTAATAATGTTTGTTTTACTATCCTACAAACCATTTTCTTTCCTTCCAATACTGGGTTTTGAATTTAACTTTCAGCAACTAAGACCTAAGTGTTGAAAAATATTTTAGAAACAAAGATAAATATCAGTATATTATGTCGATGACCGGTCTGAATGTTACTTACTTTTCAACATCACCATCTATCGCCATTTAAACAATTAAAACTTCAATAATTTTATTTAATTTGTTTTTATTTTATTATTAATTAAATATTATACACCATTGTTTAAACTAATACTTATATAGAAATATCTAAATAAAATTACAATTAGTTAACTTATCATTATCAGTTGAGTTTCGCTCCTTATTATTTTATTTGTTTTCTTTTGTTTATATTTTACTATATCAAATGTTCTAAATATATTTATAATTATTTTTTTTAAGACTAAGAATTTAATTACAAATGCAACCCGTTTCAGTTGACGAAATAATCTGATTGAAGTATTTTGACATTTAGATTGAGATAACTGTGTTAAATACATGTAGGCAGTGTCTTTATGATAAAACATAAATGTTATTACCTCGTGTAATAAAAATGTTTGATTATACCCTTTAAAAAATTAATCAGTTTTGTATATAATTTATCGTTTTACTGTAATAGTTTTACAAAAGTATATAAAACATTAGTGCTACGCAAATATTTATATAGGATGGCATTGTACATAGCTTCAGTTTTGTTGTTGTTGTTGTAGTTGTAGTTGATACAGTTTCGTCATTTTATAGATTTTCAATATACAAAACGTAATCTTTATTTGTATCGCCGTGAATAAAAATTGTAACAAGAACGTAATAAACACATCTCTCTGAAGAAGTCTTAAAAATATCACAACATTTGATTTTGTTTAATATTTAAATTGCTCAATTAAAGTTACACTCAGTAAAAAATTAACTGATATTATACTGAAAGAACAAGGTAAAAGTCTGAACCTATAGGATTTCCATGTTGTTGCTGTTATAAGTCTTAAAGAATAGTACAAAAATGTTCCTACTTGTTTTTTTGTAGGTTGATTTTTATTTTATTCTTTTCTCTTTTTGTATATAATTTTGTTTATAGTGCGTTAAATTTTAGCGGTTATTTATGGAGTATACTATTGAATAGTATTCTTTTGTTTGATTGTGTATTAAACATGTATTGTGTATTCTTGTCGTTCTTGTTCCTTTTTTTCGTGATACCTGGAAATGAAAAAAAGATGATTGAAACGAATTTTAATAAGTTGATGTTTTTTTTAATGCAAATTAGCTGCTTCTTTGAAGTTACTTTAAATATAAAGGGACCTCTATAAGTGTTAACATTCTATAATAAGATTTAGTATTTATTTTATGATGGTTGGACTCTGATTGGCTCTAACCTGACAATGGCCGGTGGTTGCAACTCTGACATCAATTGCAAATGTTTAACCTCCAAGTGGTAACCATCGGGTACTGGTCTCATCCAACCTGATTTGACTTGCTAGACGATAGCCGCGGGTGTCGATAACACGACGAAAAACAACAGATCGGTTGTGGACTTTCCTGGCCTAAGCCCACACCGATAAGGGCTGATCAGGTTGGTGGTAAACGGTTTCAGGCGTTAACACAATACGGCAAGTAGGTTCTTATAGGCGATGTTAAGGAGAATTATGCCTCGGTAGTTGGCGCAGCTTAGAGGGTCTCCATTTTCGTGGATCGGGCAAACGATGCTAAGGTTCAATTCTTAAGGCATACTTTCTTCCGACCAGATTTGGCTTGTGAGTTTGTGGATGTTATTTACCAAGTCATCTCCGCCGGCTTTATAAAACACGGCGGGTAGGCCGTCATTTCCGGCAGCCTTATTAAGCTTCACTCAGGTCGGGTGGTTGGCAGCTTTCGCTGTCGTTGCCAATATTGAATGGTTCGTTTTGCCTGACAGCGGAATGTTGTTCGTCATCGCCGTTTAACAGTCTGCAGAAGTGGTTCTTCCATATCCTCAGCTTCGAATGTTTCTCAACTACGATATTCTCGTTCATCTCGAAAGTATTCTGTTCGAGCCTTGTATCCTTGGCTTTGACGTTTTACACTTTGGTAAGACTTGCGAACATCGTTCCTGAAGTGGCACCTCTCTATATCCTCGATCTCGCGCTTTTCCTGCTCTTTTTTCATCTTTCTGAAAAGCCGGTGTTCTTCCCTACTTCTCTGCCTATAGAGCTCAACGACAGCTCTCGTCTTCACCTGTAGCTTAGCCTTGTAGGCCTCGTTCTTGGCTGCGAACAAACCAGGGGTTTCTTGCTGGTTTTGCTGATCTAATGGCTTGTTGGAATCATTGCCATTGTTCTTCGACATTCAATGCTGGTGGTATGGTGTTAATCGAGAGGTTAAGGGATACGCGTTGCGCAAAGTCTGTCAAAAGACCGTTGACGTTGTCGCGTACGCTAAAGCAAACCTAAGCTATATCATCTTTTTCCTCCATTGGGGCGTGAGCGCATATAAGGCATTTGTTGGCTTCTTGCCTAAGTCTGGCACTTATAACAAATCCACATCACTATAGCACGGTCCGTAGTTGATGTCATAGTTCTTTTTGCCCGGCATATATGATCGTATTTCTTCGATGGCAGTAACGTCTGCTTTGTAGCAGTTTAGGGCATCTGCTAGTTATTCGCTTGCACCTCTCAGGTTTAATGTTCTCACATTCCAGGTACAGATACGAACGTCGTTGTCCTTTTTTCGTTAAGCAGGTTTGGCAACAATAAAATCGCTCCTTTCTGAGGCTATTGGTTGCTTCGTAACAAATATTTTTTCATGGTTTTTACAAAGTATACCCGCAACCATGGAGGTTAAAAATAAGCACTTGATGTGTAGTCAGAGTTACAACCATTGGGCATTGCCAAGTGAAATCAGATTCTACCCTCGTTCTACGACACTCAACCAAATTGAAATATCTAGGCATATCAATAGACAACAAACTAACATGGAAGCCCCACATAATTCCAAAACGAATTTAGACAACTATACTGGCTTCTAGGAAGATCCTCTAAACTCTCTGTACAAAACAAACTATTAATATGCAAAAGCATTATAAAACCAAATGGACCCATGGCATCGAAATATAGGGAACAGCTGCTTACTCCAATTAAAAAAATCGGTCAAGTCGTTTGGGCTGGATAGGCTTGTACGGACCGACGGACCGACGAACCGACGGACCGACGACCCGACGGCCGGAATTCCAAAAAACATTTTTTTGAGTTCCGCTATCATCGTTTATCAAAATCTTTTATGGTTCGACAAAAAAACAACGTCGGCTGGTTATGCTATGAGTGGGCGAAGGTAAAATGATATATGAGCGAAATGTTTATAGTTATTACCAAATGTAATGATTTGGCATCAAACGATTTTTCATAATGTGTAAAATTTTATGGAAAAACGTTGTTTACTGAATAGGGATTGATAAACATTAGTATTATCTAGATATGTTGGTCAGACACTTTTTCAAAATCTCCAACGGTTGGTCCTTAAACTACGTTTTTCTAAGAAGGGGTCGTTGAGGTTGGCGGATTTCAAAAATGATTACATCAGTTCTGCTGGGAGCAACAACTAACACGTGTACCAAATTTCATCATTCTAGATCATAATTTAAGGCACAAAAACTAGTGGCATTGCTAAATCGCCTCAGCTGATGATTCTGAGTCGATCCACACAAAAAAAAATATATATATATACGCGGTATATTTTACAAAATTTACAAAAGTCGAATTCACAATATATTGAAAATTTATGTGTTTAAGAGAAAATACGTTCAAACTCACAATTAATTGTTGGTTTTACAGCGTTAGCTTTTATTTCAGTGTTGAAATAATCCCTGGTTCTTGTTGTAAAATTGACACCGCGTTGTCGATTTTTGTTGTTTAATGTACTGATATGAATTTGTAAAATCTACTTTGCAAAATTGTGAAAACTGTAAAATCTTGGCATATGCATTCAAATCTACAACCGTTTTATGTTGAAATTGTGACCCACTCACAAAGCCAGAAAATGTGCAATGTTTATTCACAGTTCTTTGTTTATTCAATCATCAAATTGTGGAAGTGAAAATACTATACTTAATTAAACTATTTATTTAACTAGGTCGTGGGCTTACAAAACAAAGTGTTAAAACTTCTGCTCAGGTCCGAGCATATTTCTGAAATATTCAGGACAGTGAACTTGGGCTGCAACAGGAGTTTAATGATGACTTATCGAAGAGGAGAAAAAGTAGTATATATCTTATTATGTTTGCATCTAAGTAATCAATTAATTCATTATTTATTTAGTATACATGGTGCAGCACGGTGGGCAGCGAGTTGAGTACTGCAGATTGGGCTGAAGACATCTGCAGTTAGGTACCAAGTTCATCATGTAGTTTTCAAACATCCTAGTAATCCACTAACTAAGTTGTATATATGGTATTTAAATAATTAAAATAAATAAAAAGAGAAAAATCAAGTGATTCGTGGTAGTGGTAATGTGTTCGCCTGTTGAGTGGAAGGTTGCGCGTTCAATCCCAGCCAAAATCCATTCAACTTTTATTTAAAACAAATAAAAAAGATCGGTTGTTATACCTTAAAGTACGCACCATCTTGAATTTCTTAAAATTTAACGAACACAAGAAAAAGTGACTCCACGAAGTTAGTTCGGACACCACCCATACTACGGACCGTGTTATAGTGAGCAGAAGAGTGACTATTCGGATGCGGATTTGTTATAAGTGCCAGACTTAAGCAAGAAGTCTTATGTTTCAAAGACATTAGCGAACGAATTGCAACAATCCGCATCAAGGCCAAATTCGCCAAAATAAGCTTTATATGGAGGAAACAGATGATATAACTAAGGATTGCTTGTATGAGCTCCTTGACATAACCTATGAGCGAATACCGAAGTACGATGTTAAAATCGTGCTGCTATTTTAATGCAAAGGCAGGAAGAGAAGATATCATTAGCAGTATTGTCGGAAAACATAGCTTACACGACAACATTTCTGGTAACGGACTTAGGCTAATTGACTACGCTAATGAACAAAATGCCACTATAGCCATCACACGGTTTACTCACGTCGATATCCATAAGGGGATATGGCGGTCTCCAGATCAACGAACGGTCAACCAAATTGATCACATAGCGACAGACAAAAGGCAAGCATCCAGTATTTTGGATGTCCGAACATTCCGAGGAGCTAACATCGACAAGGTTAGAATGCGGATATCCACCACGCCACAACAATCCATAAATACTGTAAAAAATTGAATGTCGAAAGACTGCAATCGCAAGAGACCGCCAAGACCTTCGCGCAACGCGTATACCTAAGCCTCTCGAGTAACACCATACCACCATCATCGAATGTCAAAGAACAATGGCAACGATATCAACAAGACATTAGATCAGCAGCAACTGATGTGCTAGGTTTCTCGCGCCCACCAGAAAGAAACCCCCGGTTTGATGAGGAATGCCGACAGATGCTCGCAGCCAAGAACAAGGCCAACAATGCTAAGCTGCAGGTGCAGACGAGAGCTGCCGTTGAGCTCTATAGGCAGAAAAATGGGGAGGAAGAACAAGAAAAGCGCGCGATCGAGGATATAGGCAAGGATACAAGGTTCGAACAGAATCCTGTCGAGATGAACAAGGAAATATCGTACTTGAGATACAATCGATGCTGAGAACTTCTGCAGACTGTTAAACGGCGATGACGAACAACATTCCGCTTTCAGGCAGAACGAACCATTTAAAATTGGCAATGACAGTGAAAACTGCCAACCACGCGACCTGAGTGAAGTGAGGATAGCAATTTCTTAATTCAAGCTTAATAAGGCTGCCGGAAATGACGGCCTACCAGCCGAGCTTTATAAAGCCGGCGTAGATGACTTGGTAAGTAACATCCACAAACTCATAAACCGAATCTGGTCGGAAGAAAGTATGCCTGAAGAATGGAACTTTGCCCGATCCAAAAAAGACCCTCTAAACTGCGCCAACTACAGAGTCCATAAGTCTCCTCAACATCGCTTATAAGATTCTATCTGCCGTAATATGTGAACGCCTGAAACCGTTTACTAAGAACCTGATCAACCCTTATCGGTGTGGTCTTAGGCCAGGAAACTCCACAACCGATAAAATCTTCACACTTCGGCAAATCCTGGAAAAAACCCAAGAAGTCCAAATCGATACCCACCACCTTTTCATCGATTTCAAAGCCGCATACGACAGCATTTATAGAGACGAACTATATAGAGCCCTGTCTAGTTTTTGTATACCGCCCAAACTCGTCCGTTTGTTTAGCATGACGATGCAGAATTCTCGCTGCTGCATCAGTGTCGGAAACGACCTGACCGACACACTCGATACCAAAGAAGGATTTAGGCAAGGCGATGCGCTGTCATGTGGTTTCTTCAATCTGATTCTTGAGAGGATTGTGCAAAACTAACTATCCAACATCAGAGGCACAATTTTCCAAAATTCTGTACAACTACTAGCATACGCCGATAATATTGATATCATTGGTAGGATCCAACGTGATGTCATAGCCACGTTTGCTAGTATAGAGAACGAAGCGGCAAAAATGGGTTTAGCAGTAAAAGAGGGCAAGACGAAGGATATGCTGTCAACACAAAAGGACACAACATCGACGAATTGGACAGAACGTCACCATTGACAGATATAACTTTGTGACAACAACATCTCGACAGAAATTAAACATAGAATTACTCTTGCCAACCTCTGTTTCTTCGGGCTAAGAAGGATATTCAGTAGTAAAGCCCTCACTCGAACTCTTAGTTGTTATTTTTTATAAACATCGTCATAGGCGTTATAAAAATTCCCTAATATGGGAGGTACCGTTAATTTTCGCGATAGAATCTCTATTCCAAATATCAATCTGAAGGACACCCAACAACACCCACATACGGAAATATTAGTCAAATCAACAGACTCCAGACTTCAGACACATTTTTTTTTAACTACTTTTTTGACCTCAAAACATAGTTTGTAAAAATCTCAACTTTGAACTTTCGCGCCATCACAATACTTCCCTATAATAGATATACTGGGTATATAAAAAACAGTATCGGAATATCTTTCATGACCTTATGATTCTGATTCGGTTCATGAACATTTTTATGTCATACAAATGATATGCGCCTAAGAGATATAAGGGTGTATACATTATAAAACATCAGACTTCAGTTCTATATAAATGATGAAATTCTCTATTCATTTCATGCACCATAAAATATCTACTTAAGGGGTAAAATACTTGTGGATAAACTTCATTCGTGAAATTAAATTCATTCTATGAAAATTCTTTTATCCTTTTATCCACTTGTCAAGTTTGAAAAATTGCACTTACCTTGCCAACAGTGAGGTTAATTCCTCTCTGTCCATTTTCTGTAACTGTCCGTCATTATTTTCCATTACCCTCTGTACTTCTAGATCTAGTGCCCGTTGTTCCTTATCACATTCCGCCTCACTAAATTCCCTGGAATCTGTGAATCCTGAAGGTGGACGAAATCCCAAATCTCCAGCAACAACACCTGTGGCAGAAGCTATTGCTGTTGCTGCAGCTGTCTCCGAATTAACCTCACTGTCTAAACTGCAGGATTTAGTGTTGCAAGCAATTTGAGGGAACGCGCACAGGAGGTCATTAGATGTGAGAAAAGTCAGATAGCGATGGGATGGACAGAAAAAAATGGAATTAAAAAAAAAAAATGAAAACGTTACCCCATAAATGATGAGCTTAATAAATTAAGAGCTTAACTTGATATAAAAAAGAACGTTCGCACCTCCTTCATTGCAAAGAAGGATACAAAAACATATAATACAAGGTTTCTACACTAAATACACATACATGTAAAAGCGATTTTTTTAAATGAAAAGGAGAAAATTGATTGTCTGGTTTAATGTTTGTTGGGGTTTAGGTACCTGAACTACCTGTTGTTACTTCCAGGACAAATCAAATCCATCGAATGACTCTCCTTTGTGTGTTCAAGAGCCGGATGGTTTCGGTTTCGATTTGAACGTTTTTCACCACCACCAAGGTGCCTGGGTGTATTCAGTCGACGATCGACTGGCGACGATTGATCGTTATTCGACTCTGTACTGGAGTCAGGTCGGAAAAGATCTGAAAATGAATAAAACGTTCTGAAATTTTATTACAGTTGATGGTAGTGAGGTAATACACACCTCCTCCTCGCGATGATTTCACAGGAACTCTGTACGTAGGCATATTGGAGAATTCAGTACTGGGACTTACACTAGTATCCGATTCGGAACCACAATGACTGGGATCGCTATTTACTCGACTCTGACCCTTAATGCGGTTACCATCACGGCTTGATTTCTTCACGTGGCCCTGTGAGGCACCCGCCACCATTGTCATTGATTTACTAAGCGTGGAATCATCTGGAAAAATTGTAAGAACCGATTAAAATGCTTCAGCAATATTGATCAATTTTCATTTTAGGGTAACTGATATACAATTGGTCGGGGAACCATCATAATATGATGACAAATCTTAAGCCATTTTTACAGGCAGATCATGCAGATCAATACTGCAACAGGGGTCTATCTAGTTGCTTTTTTGGTTTCTAATAGATAAGCAAAAAAAAAAAATGCATCAAGAGTTCTGAACAGTTGGTTTGGTTTAGAAATCAAACCCCATAACAACGAACTGATCCATTTTACTCAGAAATTAACCCCCAGTCAGACTCTAGGTGAAATGCAATATAATTGTGTAGCTAAGCACATATTGTCGAGAGATTAATCATTGACACGGCTGAAAACCTCCCACCTCCACTCACTGAAGAGATAATGCCTCCTCCCAGTAAAGAAAAAGTCAGCCCACCCACTAAAAAGCTGAAGATCAGCTAGTCAATAGGTTCTGAGGGATCACTAGCGAAATTCTATAATTATGGAGCTTATTGACATGACATTGGGAATGCACTGAACTTTCAACCAAGCCTGAATGGATGAAACCATGCCCGATGGCTGGAACATCAGCTCCTTGTATCCCATCTACAGAAAGGCCGATCTGCGATGATCAAGCTCTTATATCGCCCCTCCATCATAGTTTGATTGTGGGCTTTACTACCGGATTGCCTTTTTAACTCAAAGAAAGAGCGTTTGGCAAGCGTAATTCTCTAGCTCATTTTTATGTTGTGCTGTCCCATTGTCTCCACAGCATATACTTGGCCTTACCCTCATTTACTGCTAAACCCATTTTTGCCTCTTCTTTCTCTATATTAGCAAACGTGGAAGTGGCATCACGTTGCGTCTCACCAATGATGTCAATATCGTGGTCGTACGCTAGTAGTTGAACCGATTTATGGAAGATTGTACCTCTGAAGTTGAGTCTGACCAATGATGTCAATACCGTCGTCGTATGCTAGTAGTTTAACCGATTTATGGCAGATTGTGTCTCTGACATTAGCTTAGGAATTTAGCACAACCCTCTCAAGAATTTTGTGGAAAAAATTAGATGACAGTTGATCGCATTGCCAAATCCTTTCTTGGTGAGGTCGATGCCGTCCCTGATGGAGCAGCGAGAATTCTCCACCGTCATTCTGCAAATACGGACAAGTTTAGGCGGTATACTAACTTACTTAAGTGGTGCCACAGGGCGGAATGAACCTGGGCCTCAACCAACATGCCTCTCCAATTAGCGCGGTCCTTAGCTAACTGTCTCCAGTTGCGCACTCCAAGTTGGATGAGGCCGGTTTCTACTTGTGCGCGCCACTTAAGGCGAGGTCTTCCTCTACTGCGTCCGGCGTCTGGCTGGAAAACGAAGACTGTGCTAGCCGGTGTATTCCTGTCCAATCTTTCTAGACATGTCCTAGACATCTGTACAGCTCGTATAGTTCATGGTTGAATCTTCGTCTCCATAGCCCGTCAACGCTTTTGAGACAGTCTATGCTTCAGCGCTGCAGAACAGGACAGGGATGATCAGTGTCTTATATAGGATCTCCTTAGTAGTTCGAGTGAGGGCTTTACTACTGAATTGCCTTCTTAGCCCAAAGAAACAGCGGTTGGCAGGAGTAATTCTTCGTTTAATTTCTGACTAGATGTTGTTGTCAGAGTTAACAGCGGAGCCGAGGCAGACAATGTCACGTACTACGTCAAAGTTGTATCTGTCAATGGTGACGTTCTGTCCAATTGGTGGATGTTGCGTGTCCTTTCGTTTTGAATGCTAAGCCAATTTTTGCCGCTTCCTTCTCCATTCTAGCGAACGTGGCTATGACATCACGTTGAGTCCTACCAATGATGTCAATTTCGTATGCTTCCGATTTTTGGAAGATTGGCCTCTGGTGTTGTGTCGGGAGGTTTGCACAATCCTCTCAAGAATCAAATTGAAGAAATCACATGACAGCGCATCGTCTTGCATCCTTTTTTGGTATCGAATGTGTCGGTGAGGCCGACCCTGATGGATCTGCGATAATTCTCCATCATCCTTCACAAACGGACGAGTTTGGGCGGTATACCAAAACTAGACATGACTCTGTATAGCTCGTCTCTATAAATGCTGTCTTATGCGGCTTTGAAATCGATGAATAGTTGGTGGGTATCGATTTGGACTTCTTGCGTTTATTCCAGGATCTGCCAAAGTGTGAAAATTAGTTCGGTTGTGGACTTTTCTGGCCTAAAACAATACTGATGAGGGCCGATCAGGTTGTTGGTAAACGGTTTCAGGCGTTTACATATTAGGGCAGATAGAATTTTGTAGACGATTTGGAGGAGACTTATGGCGCAGCCTAGTGGTTATCATTTTTGTTCAATCGGGCAAACGATACTGAGGTTCAGACAAATTTTCATCCGACAAAATTTAACTTATAAAATGGCGAATGTTATTTACCAAAACATCTCCGACGGCTTTATAAAGCATGATAGGAAGGGATAATGTCAAAGTTGTATCTGTCAATGGTGACGGTCTGTCCACTAAAGCTTAGCATAAGATATTGATATCCTCAATTTACTCACGTCAGGGGATTGGTAGTTTTCACTGGCGTCGCCATTAATAAATGGTTATTTGTGCTTGAAAGCGGAAGATTGTTCGTCTACACCGTTCAACAGTCAACAGTCAGCAATTGTTTATGTCGACAGGATGTTGTTCGAGCGAGCCTAGTATCACTGGCTTTTATGTTTTACACTTTGGTTAAACTTGCAAAACATTATTTCTGTAGTGGCACCTCTCTATATCCTCGAGGGCGAGCTTTCCTTGATTTTTTCGTTCTTTCTGAAAAGCCGGTGTTCTCCTCTCTTTCTTAACCTATAGAGCTCAATGGCAGCTCTCGTCTTCACCTGCCACACATTCTTGTAGGCATCGTAATTGGCTGCGAGGATCTGTCGGTATTCTTTATCAAACCAAGGGTTTCTTGTTGGTGGGCGCGATCTAATGGCTTATTGGCATATTATGGAGATAATTAAGAGGTTAAGGGATACGAATTCTGCGAAGCCAATCAACATGAGTCCGTCGCCAGACATGGTGTTTTCCTACCTTTGCGTTAAAATCTACCAGCTCTATTTTAACATCGTTCTTGGATAGTAGCCCATAAGTTTTGTAAAAGACCTCGTAGAAGTAGTCTTTCGCTTTATTATCTTTTCCTTTGTCGGAGCATAAGCGCATATATAAGGCTGATGTTAGGGAATTTGATCTTTATGTGGTTCTTTACACTTAACCGGTCCCGAAAATTACTCATAACTTAGAGGACTCTATTTTAAGATGCGAAAGCCCCTCTATGAAGATTCGTCTTTACTTCAAATCTGCAACTTTTGGCTCATCGAAATATAAAAGGGGGAAATTGTCTCTTCATGCTTCTGCCTTAGGGCAGATATTCGGCGGTGCTTAGAGAAATTACCACTAGGCTTGTTGCAAATCAATCAAATAGACATGCATTTTCTGCTCACAGACACGCTGTTAATCTAACAACGTCACAATCAAACCCAATACAATACTTTTTGTTACAGAACAAGCAAGATATGGAACGAACTTCCAAACGACCTGTTTCTAATAATATAAAATCTACAAAAGTTCACTCCTTGTGCGTTATTGGTTTACCACACCTGAGAAAAGCTTTTAGAAAAAGACACATATTGCTCGGCGAATTGTGGTTTATAATTCAATCTAGGACATCATGAGAGCTTTCAGATCAGGTTTGCGCAACCCATTTTATCCGCATAGGATTAATTATTCTCTTCCTTAACTTTATTGAACTGACTGTGGACAAACCGTACACCAAAATATATCAAACCACTGAACCCACCTTAGTGCACTCAACTACGATCAGGATTTACTGATTCTATTGCACTTGCAATTTTAATAGCAAAAGCATTTACTCTCCTCATGTGAAGACTCGATTCTATATATAATTTGTGCAATGTATTATGTATCTACACACATAAAAGATGCTGTATAGATATTTGTTGTACTCACCGTCTGTATTATAATACCGCTGCTTATGCCAACTCGACTTGGATTTAACATGCCCGAAACCCGAACTCGGCAGTATGGGATAGGCAGTCGCATTCAAATTATCTCCCTCCGGATGGCCGAACGTTTTGAATTGCATTGTGTAGTCCATTGTGGAGGTCGTCACCCCTCGGGTAGGTGTCTTTGCTGAGTTCGATGCTCCTCCTGTTCGGCCACCGTTCACACTGAACGTAGCGTATGGCGATATCTCGTACATTTCTAATGAAAAAAAGGACAAGAAAAAGGGAGATAAAAAGGATTTCGCTATTATTCGCATGACCCAAGCCCGTTTCTCTTCTAATCCCTATTAGCTCCTGGCCCCATCATTGAAGGAAATGTTTTTTTTTTTTATTTCTACATTTTGAAATTAATGCACGAAACATGGATACCACACCATACCTGAGTCATTTCCCTTGTCCACAGTCTTAACCGGAGATGCACTGTACACTTGCTGATTTCGTCGATTGTCATGATCCTCCTTGTAGTCACTGGGGAGAGCTCTTGATTCGTATCCGTCGGAAATTGGTCCGCATAACGTTCTTCGATGCTTAATAATCAATCCCCTAAAGGACGACATGCATTGGTATTAGTCGTACAGCAACAGGCATAGAGCACACAGCATACAGCATCCCAAGAGTTAGCACAGAGCGTAGCATAGGAAAGTAAAGGAAAATAAAAAGAAACCCAATTAACCCCAAAGGATATAACAAGTTGGGACGTACGGTTGCCATCATTGTTCCCCGAGTTAATGAACAACTTAACCGGGAATTAGATGGGAAAGGTTGAAATGGGTGGTTGCCGGGTTATGATGCTAACAGTCGGCAACAGTACGGAATGGGAGCAGGATTTCCATTAGACTACCCCATGCTTGTGTCGAATTTTACCGCACAGACATTATTTCCTTATTAAGGTTCTAATAAATCACTTGGGCAATGGACTCGGGCATGAATTTGATTCAATGGGTAAGTGGGGCGGGGAGGAGGATTCAGGATATTGGTTGGGCTTAGTTTGACATCGGGGATAGCCAACATGCACTTACACAATAATGATGGCGATGGTGATGATGATGATGACAATTAATGTGGAAAACCAGTCAGTGGCGGGACTGGCATTTATTAAATTGTTGACCAAATCATTCTCCGGCGGGAATACGGGCGGTGGCGGGATTGCAACGCCATCTAGGTTCGTTGTGGCAAAGTGATAGTGCTCGGTGGTTTTGCTGGCGTCATTTGTAGCGGATATTCGCAGTTGGTACCATTTCGCCGGCAGGAAATCGCAAAATATTAAATTTTCACGATTTTCCTCGGCATTGGAAATATCGGATGTGACTACTGTCCATCGGATGTCACCTGTATGGAATATACGATGGAGAGGAGGGTTAATGGAAAAGTTATTAATGGACCATTTATATAGAAATGCGGTTTCGATGGACATCAAAATGGATTTATAGATTTTTTGGACCAAAGTGATACCACCATATTGGTTATTTACGAATTTGGTTCTAACATGTTTGTAGATATAGATACTTTTTAATTAAACTGATATTTGATGGTTTTTATGACTTAAGTGAAAATTTGATGTGATATTTTTAATAGGCTTATAGGTCAGGTTATTATCTCATCTTCAGTGGGATTTTTTATTCTATTTTTATGAAAATTGTTTAAAGAAAGAAATGTAATAAATTATACCAGCATATCTATACAAGTATTGTTATAAAATAACCGACAATGTGCACCTATTTCAACCGTTCAGTTTGTCTAACACTTGCAAAAGTTCCTGTTCAATTAAACATTTCATGCTTAACAGAAAAGAATTTGAAGATATTAACAATCTATTTCGATAACGAAGGTCTGTGTTTGTGTCGACTCACAAAGTTTTTCTGGTTAAGATTTCCCTCAATTTTTGTGTTTCCTTGTTTCTGGCTTCTTCGCCTTCCTCCGAAAGTTGTCCGACTGGAAGAATACAAGTGCCATATAATACCAGCTGTAATTGTCTATATCCACAAAAATGAAGACCCTCTGAACTGCACCAACTGAACTCCTGAAACCATTAACCAACAATTTGATCGGCCCTTATAGGTGTGATTTTAGGCCTGGAAAGTCCACAATTAATCAAATCAATAATCAAAAAAAAAAAAATGTCCAAATCGATACCCACCACCTATTCATCGATTTCAAATCCGCATACGACAGCATTTATAGAAATGAAGTATACAGAGCCATGTCTAGTTTTGGTATACCACCCAAACTCGTCCGTTGATGACTATGAAGAATTCTCGCAGCTCCATCAGGGTCGGAAACGACCTGACCGACACATTCGATACCAAAAAAAGAGTTAGGCAAGGCAATGCGCTGTCATGTGACTTCTTCAATTTGATTCTTGAGAGGATTGTCCGAAACTCCCGAGCCAACATCCGAGGAACAATTTTCCAAAAATCGGTGCAACTACTAGCATTTGCCGACGATATTGACATCATTGGTAGGACTGAACGTGATGTCATAGCCACGTTTGTAAATGAGGGTAAGACTTAGTATATGCTATCAACATGAAAGGGCACACAACATCGACGTATTGGACAGAACTTCACCAATGACAGATACTACATTGATGTAGTACGGGATTTTTTCTAAATCGGCTCCGCTATTAGCTCTGACAAAAACATATCGTCAGAAATTAAACGAAGAATTATTCTTGCCAACCGGTGTTTCTTGGGGCTTATAACGCAATTTAGTAGTAAAGGCCTTACTCTAACTGGGTATAAATTCTATATAAGACCCTTATCATTCCAGTCCTGCTCTGCGGAGGGCGCTGAAGCTTGGACCGTAAATGCTTGGTCGATTTCAGATAATTAGGACATGAAGAACAAATCGACACCTATACTCCGGCTAGCAGAGTATTCGATTTCCAGCCAAAGGTAAGGCGCAGTAGAGGAAGACCTCGCCTTAGATAGCGCGCACAAGTAGCACCACTTAAGGAAATATGTAGGTATAATTTTTAGATACAGTTCCCTTGTTTATGTTGCAAACATTTCGAAGGCATTTAAGACAATTGGAAACCCTGACCCAAAAGCTTCTACGATTATAAAAAAATTTTTGATCAATTCCTTGTTGATTTCTTTAAATTTAGTATCTCATCTCGAGGACCGGCTCAGTCACGCAATGGTTAGTGCGATGAACTATTGCGCAGAATTTCTGGGTTCGATTCACAGCCGTAGCAACACCTAAATGATTTTTCACTGGCCTTCCCCTCGTGATGATCTGATTGATGTGTCAAGAAAAGCTTATCTCAAATTCGCCGTTTGGAGTCTGCATAAAACAGGAGGTCCCGCCATCATGGAAGAAATACACACGCACACATGAATGGTTGTGAGAAAGCTCGGACTTGGGTACTAACGAGCCTGTTGCGCCAAAAATGTTTATTTTCTGTATTTGTATTTTGCTTCATGTCTCAAGAATCGTCTAGGCGTACTCCCCTCATTGGCATTGTGTTTGATGGGAGTTGGGATATCATCCAAACGAATATAACCCTATGGGATGGTTACAAAGTGAAAGATAAGCGCGTAATCTAGGACACAAATAGAGGTGCCACTATGGGAATGATGTTTGTAGGTTTTATCAAAATGTAAAACGTCATACCAGACATTACAAGGCGTGAATCCCGTCAAGATATATGGAAAGGAAAAATCATAGTTGAGTCACAGTAGTTGCTGAGAATATGAAAGAAGCACATCTGCAGACTTTTAAACGGCAAAGGCAAGCGATCTTCCGCTGTTAAATGAAGCTGGAAAACCAGCTGACAGCCCTCAAAGTTATAGACCAATAAGTCTTCTTAGCAGCTTAAGTAAAATGTATGAAAGAGTATTCAAAGAAAAATTGTCAAATTTTATTGAGGAAAATAAAATATTTCCGAATGAACAATTTGGATTTAGACCCCATCATAGCACGTCCCATCAAGTGTTAAGAATTTGCAATACCATTAAAAGAAACCGGACAATAGGCAAATGAACTGGATTGATATTGCTCGATATTGAGAAAGCATTTGACTCTGTATGGCACAATGGTCTTGTTTATAAAATGGTAAACTTTAATGTACCTATCTATATTTGTAAAATTGTCCAAAGTTTTTTGTCAAGTCGTTGTTTTAGAGTGTATGTCAACAATAATGCGTCTAACATAATTCACTTTTATGCTGGTGTGCCACAAGGCTCAGTACTTGGTCCGATTTTATATAATTTATATACATCGGACTTTCCATGCCTGCCGGAATGTGAAGCGGCTATTTATGCTGACGATACTGCGATACTTTCGTCGCATGAATTTGGCCTGGACATTGAGACAAATCTTAATAATGCGGCGAAAATATTAGAACAGTACTACACAAAATGGAAAATAAAGCTTAATGCAGGTAAAATCCAGGCTATCTTTTTTACTAGAAAAAGAAAGTCCTGTTTTCTTCCTGCAAATCAGCTTACAATAATTGGGCGTCAAATTAAGTGGGAGCCTTATATAAAGTATCTTGGCATTCATCTTGACACCAAGCTAACATTTAAAGAGCATATAGCTAGAACTTTAAAAAAAATAAATATTGCAATCAAAATGTTATATCCATTTGTTAATAGAAAAGCAATGTTATCAAATGAAAACAAAGTTATTATACACAAAGTAATATTTCAAGCAATTTGCCTGTATGGTTGTCAAGTGTGGGGTAATTGTGCTGTTTGTCATACTAAAAAAATCCAGATCTCACAAAATAAAATATTAAAAATGATGTTTAATCTTCCATGGCATCATTCCACAGTAGACCTACATAATAGAGCAAATGTTGAATTGATCTCCGACAGAATACGTAAACTATGCGTTACATTTAGAAATAGATGCGATTTTTCAGATAATTATTTGATAAAAGAGCTAAACCTTAATACCTAGTACATTAATTAATTTTTATTAATTGTAGTCATTAATTGTAAGTTCAATTATTTGTTATTTGTATTAATTTATTATATTTCTATATTTATTTATTTATCTATCTATATAATTTCATTTGTTGTTTTATTCTTATTATTTATTTAAATGTTCATAAATATTTGTTGTTATTTATTTTATTTATTATTATTAATTGTAGTCATTATTTATTAGTTTGTTGTATTTATTTATTTATTTATTTTATTTTGTATCTTTACTATTTTACCTATACATGTATATTTATTTATTTATTTATTTGTTTATTTATTTATATATTTATTTATTTATTTGTTTATTTATATATTTATTTATTTATTTATTTATTAATTTATTTATTTATTTATTTATTTATTTATTAATTTATTTATTAATTTATTTATTTATTTATTTATTTATTTATTTATTTATTTATTTATTTATTTATTTATTTATTTATTTATTTATTTATTTATTTATTTATTTATTTATTTATTTATTTATTTATTTATTTATTTATTTATTTATTTATTTATTTATTAATTTATTTATTTATTTATTTATTCATTTGTTTATCTTATTATTAATTTTTTTTTTAATTAAGGTTTTCCTTTTCGTTGTTTCCTCAAAGATTTGTTTTCTTCAAAATAGTATAAAAATGTTTATATTAATATTTAATTATTCGCCAGTAGAGAAAGATATATTGTATCATATCTCTATATGTAAATTGTGCGGCAATAAGCTTTATTTGTTAACTTAAAACGAAATAAAAATATCGATATATATCTAAGTGGGAACAGCAATGTCTAAACTAAAGCTCAACAAGGCTTCTGGAAAGGTCGGTCTTACTAATGAGCTTTAAAAATCCGTTGCAAATGATATACTCACAAACCTGGCCCAAAAGATTACATCTGTAGTTATATGTGAATGTTAAAAACCGTTTACCGTTTTTCATTGTGGTGTTAGGAAAGTCCACAACTAATCAAGTCATCAATTTTCAATAGATCCTAGAAAACCCGGAGAAGTGCAATTCATCTTGGCCAACTGCGTGCTGTCTAATATAAGCGCAAAAGTATACTCTTGGGTGTTGATACATTTACAAAATACATATGTGTAATTTTATGCGGTAATACCGACATATTTTCTGAGTATTACAATACTCTTTAGAATTCCGTTCCTACCTTCTAAGCTTGAACATCTCTTATTTTAAAGTTGCAATTTGTTTGCCTCTGGTCAATGGCCAGGTGTAAAGAGCTAAGCTAATCGTATCCTAACACCGATTATAGATAGCAAATCGAACATTCGAGTCGGGTGCTAATTATGTCCTTAGTCAAATATGCCGTAAATTAATGCAGTAAATACCAAAATAATTAAAAACAAAAACTGAAAATTTAATATTTGAGTCTTCACAATACTTTCCTTTACTTGGGAGGTAAATCCCCATAACATATCAATAAGAACGATTTCGTCTACCCCTGGTCTAAGTGTATGTGGTTTTTTCAATATCAGTTAAAAAAAAATTGCATCCAAATTAATGGCACAATTCGTATTCTTAGATTAATAAATCCGCAAAAAAAATTTAAAAAATGCATTTTTTAAGATATATGATGGTTTCTTATCTTTTCAGTTATTATAACAAATTTTATTGAAATAAATTCAAATAAATTAGGCAAAATTTTGGGGCGGTATCAACCACCTTAACTCTATTGAAATCATACATTTTCGCTGAAATTCATTTTACATAACCCATTAAAATTACCCCCATTCAATAGCTACGGTCAATAACTCACCTAGTGGTCGATGTTCTATCGCAAAGTGACTAATTGGACATCCACCATTGTTCCATGTTGCCAATTTCAAATTAACGCACGTCGAATTGGTTGCGATTAGTTCGTTGCCATTTGGCGCCTGCGAAGCTGCATAGATAGAGATAAAGATACTCGTATTAAAATTAAATGGAAAATTGCGGACCCACATGCGGAATTGAATGTTCGAAATCAATTTGTGGTTCTGGAAGTGAATGACCGCTTGCACATAAACACGCACGAACGTACTCAATTCACCCACTATACCACATCATCCCGCACATGGAATCGATAATGTTAATTGACTCAACCGCAAAATTGAGTTGGTCTATATAGTCAAACGGTACCGGTTTATATACAATCTAACTCACCTTTTCCCTTGGTCCAGACGTTGATCTCCTCGCAGGCTGACCCATCGCCGACAATGTTGTGTGCAGACATTTTGATGATGTATTGGTTGCCACACTTGAGGCCTGTTATTGTGTAAGCAGTATTCTCGGGCGTCAACTCCACTTGCGTCCATGTACCCCCCATTACCTCATAAGATATAGTGTATCCCTGCAAGGGTGCTCCTCCATCCTCTGGAGCATCCCAACTAACTCGTATACTCTCTGCTGATGCGTATTGCACAATGATTTGCGGGGCGGCTGGTGGCTTCATGGCTATAACCTGGTAATGGATTTCGTCATTCCCGAATAGGTTATTCGCAGTGCAGGAGTAATTTCCGGACAGGCTGCTCTCAACACCTACAAAACATTGAAGGTGCAAGCAGAAAAACAAAATCAACGATAGGAAATTGAACAAAAAGCTGCAAAAGGAGAAAGAAGAACATTACAGAAGGACGAAGAAAGAAAAATACTCTCAGTACATGTTGACGTTCGGTTTTATGTTGCTTCGCTTTGTCAGGATGTATGATAGAGTAGGATTTTTGTTTTTGTATTCCTCGTTACGTTATCGTTCATTTTTACTGTAAAAGGGAAATTAAATCGCATTACAAAAGTTTTCCATTTTGAAAAACAAGCACCTGTGCGGTAAGTGTTACGATTACGACTTTTGAGTAAGTTCAGGGCAGCAGATTATATTCTTGTACAGTCTTTAATGCAGGGGATATCATTCCTGGTGGTATACATAAACTTATGGGGACCTATCGTTGTACTGAAGTTAGTACTTAAGTGTTCCTTTCATGGAAACATCAACGCAAAGACGCAAGTTTTTCAAGCGTTCGAATTGTAAATTGTAATTTCTAATATAAAACACCTAAGCCTACCTAATTGGTCGAACTATCAAAAGCTTTGAAAATATATCCATTCTTTGAAATTACATGATGTGGGCCTTTTTAATCATCTTGATGCAAGGTTAAAGGTAGCTTATTGCATATTGTATAACTGTAAACAATTATCGAAAGACTGCAATCCCAAGAGACCGCCAAGGCCTTAAACTCTCGATTAACACCATACCACTTGCATCTAATGTCGAAGATAAATGGCAACTACATTGATCATTAGATCCCACCAACATGAAACCTTCGGTTTGATGAGGAATGCCAACACGTGCTCGCAGGAAATAACGAGGCCTGCAAGGCTAAGATGCAGGTGAAGATGAAATCTGCCATTGAGCTCTATAGGCAGAGAAGAAGGGAATAACACCGGCTTTTCAAAAAGAAGAAAAAACAGCGAGAAAAGCGCGGGATCGAGGATATAGAGAGGTTCCACTGCAGGAACGATGTTCGCAAATCTTACCAAAGTGTAAAACGTCAAAGCCAAGGATACAAGGCTCGAACAGAATCCTGTCGAGATGAACAAGGAAACATCGTAGTTGAGACACAGTCGATGCTGATGATATGGAAGAAGCACTTCTGTAGACTGTTTAACGGCGATGACGAACAACATTCCGCTGTCAGGCAGAACGAACCATTACATATTGGCAAGAAATATCTAAACTCAAGCTTAATAAGGCTACTAGAAATGACGGCCTTCCCGCAGAGCTTTATAAAGCCGTCGGAGATGACTTGGTAACATCCACCTACTAATAAGCCAAATCTGATAGGAAGAAAGAATGCCCGAGGAATGGAACCTCAGCATCGTTTTTCCGATTCACAAAAAGGGAGCCCTCTGCGCCAACTAAAGAGACATAAGTCTCCTCAATATGGCCAACAAGATCCTATCTGCCGTAATATGTGTACGCCTGAAACCGTTTACCAACAATCTGATCGGCCCTTGTCAATGTAAAACCACAGCCAGGAAAATCCACAACCGAAAAAAATTTCACACTTCGTCAGATCCTGAAAAAAATCCAAGAAGTCCAAATTGATTCCCATTACCTATTCATCGATTTCAAAGCCTCATACGACAGCATTTATAGAGACGAACTATTCAGAGCCATGGCTAGTTTTTGTATATCGCCCAAACTCGTCCTTTTGTGTAGGATGAGAAGGAAGCGGCAAAAAAGGGTTTAGCAGTAAATGAGGGCAAGACGAAGTATATGCTGTCTGTCAAAACGAGAGGAAACACAATATCGACAAATTGGACAGAACGTCACCATCGACATATATAACTTTGACGTAGTACGGGACTTTCTCTATCTTGGCTCCGCTATTAATTCCGACAACAACATCTCGTCAGAAATTAAACGAAGAATTACCCTTGCCAACTTCTGTTCCTTCAGGCTAAGAAGGCAATTAATAGTAAAGCCTGAAGCATGGATCGTCTCAAAAGCGGAAGAAGAAATGCTTAATCGAATATTGTGGAAAATTCTACGAAAAGTCGTCGGTCCCGATTGCGTTGACGGACATTGCAGAGGAAGATTCAACCAAGAACTATACGAGCTATGTAGCGACATGACTCGCTCACCAATACCCCTGGACACCAATACTTCGGCACCAATACAGAGTCTTGGATTCCCAGCCAGATATCGGACGCAGTAGAAGAAGACCTCGCCTTAAGTGTGACGCACAAGTAACGGGTGTTTTTTTAGAGGTTGGTTTTTCGAATACAGATAAAACTGACATTTTGTGGTCAAATCGGGTAACTCTAAGGTACTTTATGTTTAGTTTGGTTTGCATTTCATCATGAACAGGTTGACAATGAACAACGCTTGCAAGTCGTGCAAATTTATTTTGAAAATAATGGTTCAGTTCCCAAAGTTTACCGCAAGCTCCTTCCATTTTATGGTCGCCATATATTCATTGCTCCATCAGAGCAATGAATTTGGTCAAATATTTATCGTTTTCGCATTACGTTTACTCTATGATATAATACGCATCCGCAGAGACGTCGAACAGTGCGCACCGAAGAAAAAATTGCCGCTGTAGAGCAAAGTGTTGAAGAGGACCCGAATGAATCGATTCACCACCGTGCACAGCAATTGCTGAAAATTCCCTGCATTAGAAATGATGAACGAATTACGAAATTAAGCATTTTCAAAACTGTGTGCTACAGCTTACAGTTTTTCTACGTATGTAATCATGATCCTAACAGGCACAACTGCAATTATAGCCAACTATAATATCTGCAAGCGGAACAACATCGAAATCATCATCCAAATCCTGGAACCAGAACATCCGCAAGACCATCCCATTTCAGTAATAGGTCACACAATTCAGTCACCTACATTGGTGTTGAACGACATCCGATACTTCTAATAATTGAGGACAATCAAATCAAGGAGGGAAGAGGTTAACTAACGAGTTCCCACAGTCGAACTCCAAGAACCGCGACTGCACTATAATTAACACTCTCCAGACAAATTTCCAGGAATTTGACCTGAATGCATTTGAATGGTGCAATTTGCTAAGTAGGCAAAAATAATTAATAAATAAATGTGCCAGTTCTGATGTATGGCTAGTTCTAAGTTTGTTACACTTTTCAACAGTATAATAAAGAATTTCGGCATATTATTTATTAATTTACACACTCACTAACAAAAGGCACTGCCCTTATCATTCAAACAATGCCGAAAGCTTAAAGGCAACCATGTTGCATAAACTGTTTTAATAACTTTGGTTTGCAATATTACTGTAAATCAAACATATTTTTATTTTTGTTTTCTAATTAAGAAAAGTTTTCTATTCGTATATTTTGTACATAATCCCCTTAATTAGGAATGAGCTAGAAAAACTACAAAAAAAGCGTTAAGATACTTACGATGAATCTTCAAGTTGCCGTCATTGGTAACCTCATAGAATGGACTGAATGTCACCGGACGATCTCTTGTCAGCCATCGTGCCCGAGGAGTAGGATTACCCACAGCCATACATTCCAGCGTCAAACCAGTTCCGACAGCCTTACGTATCGTCTGTCCAAACGAAGCAATTCGTGCCGGTGCTGCAAGAGAAAATTATTGCCAAATGTATCCTCCTCATCTATTGCGCTTGGCTTAGTAAAAATGTGTATATAAGCACAATGCTGGGAAGAGGGATTATAAAAGGAAAATACTATTTGGGGACGAAAATGTGGCATCCGTGTTGTACGAGTGCTCTTAGGTATAGATACTCATGCTGGTAGCACATAGGAAATTATGTTGGTTTCGGTGGAAATTGCATTCAAAGGTATTAGCATTTTGGTATTCTCCATGCCATTCTCATTCTCATCGTTTCAAGTCATTTGAATTCACATTTTGATTGTCGCTATTTTGGATTTATATAAATTTGTGGTAGGTATTATATTGGAGAGAAAGGATGCGCGCTCGGATACAGCAGCAAATACAGGAGCATCGCAACAGCGTTCACTTACCTCGTGTGTTTGTGGCTTGTGCGACCACTGATGTTGGTTCACCTTCACCCACAGATGTTGAGGCTGATACCCAAAACTCATACATCTGATTCTCGACCAGTCCTCTGGCTTCGAACGTAACCGGATATCCGTACTCATCTACCCGCACCATGTGAGCTATTTTAGGTTTGTGTGAGAGGGTTCACGTGCCATGGCATACGATAGACATTGAATGGAAGCAGAAATTTAATTTATTAGTTTTATCATTGTAACACAAAAAAGGGAGGTGGGGTTTTTTTTCCATCGGGTTTGCATTGTGGTAGTTTTTGGTCGGATTATCCTGGCACTTGGTGCGATATAATGTTGTTACATACTTGTATACACAGAAATCCAATTCATATGATAGACTGGAATGTGAACAATCTGCTGTGATTGTGACAGCAGTGACATTCAGAAGAGAAATTAATGCTTATTTGTATCTAGATAGTTATACAAAAGGATTTTTTTTAGCAAAGCTTTGTTTTATATTAAAATTTTAAAGCGCTTGCAGAATGTTTCGTTTGAAAGACAAATGGGGTAAAAGGAAATTCACGAGCAAGGAAGCAGAAGCAGAACGTTTCACTTAAATTCCACCCTTTATGTACAAAAAAGATTTATACAGGCAAAATACATTGCAATACAAACATATCTCTGATACTACTGCTATTGGATCTCTACTTGAACAATTTAATTCTTTGGTGCTTTAAAACAAGACGAGCATTGAGGTATGCATGTAGGGAATCAGCAAAGCTGCGCGTTAATTGTCTACACCCAATCAATCCTAATTTAAATAAAAGGTGTCCCATAATTAACGCAATATGTAATTTGAATACAAAAATACTGGTTTTTAAATAGAAAGCTTACTTTTTTTTATTGATTTATAGAGTACGCAGACCGGGGTTATATATGGAATCCCACATCGGATAAATGGCCGCCACAGCTTTGGTGGTAATAACGTACTATTTTATTGAAATTTGCTCTGACCGTTTTGAATAAATGTGTCTGAATTTCATTAATACACTGCCCAATTTTCTCTTTCAAGGCGTAGGTGGTCGTGGGTTTTTGAATAGACCTTTAACTTCAAAATAAACCCCAAAGAAAAAAGTTCAATGGCGTTGAATCCCATGATCTGGCTGGCCAATTCACTAATTGAATTGTTTTTCTGGATGTATTGCATGTGGCTCCGTCTTGTTGAAACCATATGTTGATCAAATCCATATCTTGTAATATAGGCACTAAAAACTGGGTTATCATGTCACAGTAACGAACACCATTTACTGCCTGTCCGACAATGCCTCCAACCTAAAAACCATGCCAAACAGAAACAATAGCGCGTTGTGATGCATTTGTTTCTCAGCAATTACTCGTGTGTTTTCTAAATCCCAAATGCGACAATTTTGACGATTAACGAAGCCATCAAAATCACCTTGTTGTTGTTCCAAAATCCATTCAAAGAACCCTCTTCGCGCTATATGGTCAGTAGTCTTCAGTTCATTAGTCAATTGAACTTTGTAAACATGAAGTTGCAAGGTTTTACTGCCAAAAGTACTCGAGAACAGCATTTGAGTAACATAAACGTTTTCCTTGTGATTTTTTTTTAGAAAGCTTGAACGCCAAAATTCCTGCAATCTGTGCGCGACAAAAACACATACGAATCATATTCCATTCTACCCATAAAAAAACATCAACAAAAATATTGTCAAATTGACAATACAATGGTGCCTTAGTGTTTCATTTCGTTTTTCCTTATTTTCCTTGAAAATATACGAAAAAATATTTTTTTTTTAGAAAAACGCCCCTAAGAATTGGGTGTGGAAAACAAATTTTAATGATGAAATGTACATGGTGCGCCATGTTTTATGTCGGTATGTAAAAATTGAATAGCTTTGACATTTATCAACCGATGTCAGTAGACATATTTCGTAAAAGTCAATTCAATACAATTTTAGCCATTAGTCAATTTATACCATTATCACGCGCCAAAATATTACGCTGAACATTGAAAATAGACGTTCAGTTGTGGTAACTCAACGTGCACATCGTTAAAAATATCGTTGCCTAAAATTACGGTCTGACTTGTTAAGCACCGGAAATGTTGCTAATAACCACGTATGTAGAATCGATACCGCGCTTTGTATATTGCTATGAGTGGAACCACCTTTCGGAGCATTTTGAAAGATGATTTTTATATGTCTACACTGTGCAACGGACGATCGATTCAAAAAACATTGCCGACAGACCATCCACGTCGCTTGGCCAAACAGTTGCATTTTAACACTGAACCTGATTTTTGGAAGCACATTTTGATGAGCGACTAGGCATATATCACACTTCTTGCACCGTTAACAAGTAAAATTGACGCTTTTGGGGAACTTACAATCCATAAAAGATCAATATATGACCTAAAAGTGACTTCTGGTCGGCGATTGCGCCAAAGCCATCATTAGGCCATTTTTCTCCAGAGAATGCAAAACAACCCACAAAGTTGTGAAAAAGACCTGGATGATAACTGGTTTCAACAAGAGCCGCGCAACAAAAATTCCCTGGATATGTGCTGAACAAAATGGCGACATTGAATGGCCACCCAGATCTTCAGATTTTACTCCTTCGTACTTCTTTTTGTTAGATTACTTGAAAGGCAAAGTATACACGAGAAATTCTTTGGTCATTTACGAGCTCAAGGCAAAGATTCGTGCATAAATCATCGCTTTGACATCCGATATAAATACTAGAAAAACTGACATTTTTCTTTAGCGAATAAAAACGACCACTTAGTTGATTTTAGACGTATTTTTATCTCGGCGGTTACGTTAATGCTCGTTATTGTCGAGATGTCGGTGCATCCACAGAGAGTGACAGTTCGGGGCGGATTATGGGGTGGTGTTATCATTGGACCATTTTCTTTGAAAATGAGGCTAGAAATATCATCATAGAGAGAAAGATATTGTGTTCGTGAAAATTTTCGACCTCGAGATTTTGGTTGATTCTAACATTACGATGAAAGCGGAATCCAAAAAACTGGTTTTTGGAATTCCGTCCCTCGGTTGGTCGGTTCGTTGGTTCGTCGGTTCGTCTGTCCGTACACGTCTCTCCAGCCTAAACGACTTGACCGATTTTATCTAAACTTCGTATCCAGCGTTTTTTTTTGTCCTAATTCTAGGCATTTTTTTTGTTTGCTTTTAGCCTGCAACATAAAAATCATACATAACCTCCATTTTCTCCAAAACGGCTCTTATGATTTTGATTAAACTTCTTATATACTATAAGCATATTAGTTCCAATAAAACTGCATAGCCAGTTTTTTTTCGAGAAAATCCATAAAACGGATTTTTGCATTTAGGCCGTATATAGAAGTTTGTCAACTTCTCGCAAACTATTTTGTCAAATTGAATAAAATTTAATTTTTATACTGCTATTACGGTTTTATGATACCCAAATAATTGGTTTTGGCCCAATTATCCCCAAACGCAATTTTCAGTTTTGGCCAATAAAGGAAAATCATAATTATTCACATGGACACTGGTTACTTTCAATTACGGAATAAACGTTTGTATAAATAATCACATTTCGACATTATTTATATCATTAGCTTCATAAAGAAAAATAAATAATTTTGTGTATTTTGGCCAAATTAATGAAAACGTCAAATTAACTTACTTCGAGAAGAGAAAGTTGCGTACGACCCAGTCGTGCACTCACCACTCGTTTTTACTGGAATCGTAGACATGAACTGGGACGACCTCTGGTTAATGCAGAATGGCACCCCTGCCACACAGCCCAGGCCACAATCGATTTTTTTAAGAACCTTGGCGATGTCAATTGGCCGCCTATGAGTTGCGATTTGACCCCTTTGGAGTTTTTTTTTTTGGTGTGTGTGGAACCGTGATGACCGATGTCATCGATGTCTAAGCAATTCAAGCACTTAAATTCAATATCACCCAAGCAATCCGTGAGCTATAGCCAGTAACGATCTACAAGATCTTGGAAAATTGGATGACAGAATGCGCTACTGCGAGGCTATCAGAGGTAGCCACTTGAAGGACTTTGTATTCCATAACTAATGGGAATGTTTGTTATACTTAATAAAGCCATAATATATGGAAACAATTCAATTTTTTTTACATTTTATTTCATTTTTAACAAGAAACTTGTGTTTGGCCTACCCGTTATACTCATACATTCATCATTACCATGATTCATGCCACAGGCATAAAATTCAAGTCTACCAACCGGCGCAGACGCTAGAACATCATTTGAATTTTGCGCCAATTAATAGTCCTGTTTTGACAACGGAAAATATGATAAAAACTCACAGTTTGGTACGAAAGGACAACGCATTTTCATTGCTGAGCAATACAGAATATGATCATTGTTCTTCGAATTTTTGGTTGTCCGCACATTCTGAGGAGCTAACATCGACTCGGACCACTGCCTTGTTGCAGCCAAGGTTAGAATGCGGATATCCGTCACGCCACAACAATCCAGAAATACTGTTAAAAAAATTTAATGTCGAAACACTGCAATCGCAAGAGACCGCTAAGACCTTCGCGCAACGCGTATCCCAAAACCTCTTGATTAACACCATACCACCAGCATCGAATGTTGAAGAACAATGGCAACGATGCCAACAAGCCATTAGAACAGCCGCAACTGATGTGCTCGGTTTCTCGCGCCCACCAGTTAGAAACCCCCGGTTTGATGAGGAATGCCGACAGATGCTCGCAGCCAAGAAGGAGGCCTACAAGGCTAAGCTGCAGGGGAAGACGAGAGCTGCCGTTGAGCTCTATGGGCAGAGAAGAAGGGAAGAACACCGGTCTTTCAGAAAGAAGAAAAAAGAACAAGAAAAACGAGCGATCGAGGATGTAGAGAGGTGCCACTCCAAGAACGATGTTCGCAAGTTTTACCAAAGTGCAAAACATCAAAGCCAAGGATACAAGGCTCGAACAGAATCCTGTCGAGATGAACAAGGAAATATCGTAGTTGAGACACATTCGATGCTGAGGATATGGAAGAACCACTTCTGCAGACAGTTAAACGGCGATGACGGAAAACATTCCGGTGTCAGGCAGAACGAACCATTCAATATTGGCAACGACAGCGAAAACTGCCAACCACCCGACATGAGTGAAGTGAGGATAGCAATATCTTAACTGAAGCTTAATAAGTATAGCAAAAAGCAAGAGCCCATCTTCCGTAATATGTGAACGCCCGAAGCCGTTTACCAACAACCTGATCAGTATGGTTTTAGACCAAGAAAGTCAACAACCGATCAAATCTTCACACTTCGGCAGATCCTGGAAAAAACCCAAGAAGTCCAAATCGATACCCACCAACTATTCATCGATTTCAATCTAGTTTTGGTGTACCGCTCAAACTCGTGCGTTCATGTAGGATGACAATGGAGAATTCTCGCTGCTCCATGAGGGTCGGAAACGACCTCGCCGGCACATTCGATACCAAAAAAAGGATTTAGGCATGGCGATGCGCTGTCATGTGACTTCTTCAATCTGATTCTTGAGAGGATTGTGTAAAACTCACGAGCCAACACCAGAGGCACAATTTTCCAAAAATCTGTACATTTACTAGCATACGCCGACGATATGGACATCATTGGTAGGACCCAACGTGATGTCATAGCCATATAGAGAAGGAAGCGGCAAAAATGGGTTTAGCAGTAAATGAGGCAAGACGAAGTATATGCTGTCAACACGAAAGGACACACAACATCGACGAATTGAACAGAACGTCCCCATTGACAGATATAACTTTGAGGTATTATGGGACTTTATCTATCTCGGCTCCGATATTTACGCTGACAACAATATCTCGTCAGAAATTAAACGAAGAATTAATACTGCCAACCGCTGTTTCTTCGGGCTAAGAAGGCCCTCACTCGAACTACTAAGGAGATCTTATATAAGACCCTGATCATCCCAGTCCTGCTCTACGGCCCTGAAGCATGGACCATCTCGAAAGCGGATGAAGAAATCCTTTGGTCGATTTGAGAGGAAAATTCTTCGAAAAATCTTCGGTCCCGTTTGCGTTGACGGGCTATGGAGACGCAGATTCAACCAAGAATTATACGAGCTGAACATCGACATGCCCTGGTCAAAAAACTCCGCATTGGACGTATAAGATGGCTAGGGCATGTAGAACGAATGGACACCAATACTCCGGCACGCAGAGTCTTCGATTCTCAGCCAGACGTCAGACGCAGTAGAGGAAGACCTCACCTTAAGTGGCGCGCACAAGTAGAAACCGACCTCAACCAACTTGGAGTGCGCAACGGGAGGTAGTTAGCTAAGGACCGGGCTAATTGGAGAGGCATGTTGGTTGAAGCGTAGGTTCATTCCGGACTGTAGCGCCACTTAAGTAAACAAGCATTGTTCTTCGAAAATGTGGTTGGTCAGGGAGTAACAATTAATTCTGTTCGTTATCGTGACATGTTTCTAGTTTTTAGTGTCTAAGTTACAAGATATGGATATGATCAATATGTTGTCTTAACAAGATGGTGCCTTATGCCATACAGCCAGAGAAACAATTCAATTACTGCTTGAGTCATGTCCTTATCGTGTTTTTGCGATCACAATTGCCCATCCATGATCCATATCTTGCGATTTAACGCAATTGAGCTTTTTCCTTTTGTTTTTTTTTTAAGTCAAATATCTATGCAAACAAGCCCACGACCACCAACGGATTGAAAGATGAAATTGGGCGGTGTACTAATGACAGACAGCTATATTTATACGAAACGGTCATAGAAAATTTCAATAAAAGAGTACGTAGTTCCTTGTAGAGCGGTGGCTGCCATTTATCCGCGTGCTATTCCATACATAACCCCAATCTGTTTACTCTATGAAACAATAAAAAATTTAAGTCTTAATTTAAAAATTGTATTTTCTATCAAAATAACATTTTTCGTGACATCCTTCATTTATAGTCGCAAGTGTGCTACGCAGACGGTTGCTATGTGTCATGTGTGTTCGTTTATATTAAAGGTTTTGTAAATGTTGTACTTTTTGCAACTGAAAATTAAATTAATAAATTTTAACCTATTACAACTTGAATTGTTTTACCGTAGTTAATTTTTTAACTCTTCGATTATTTTCTAAAATATATACAAACCACGCAATCAGGCTTAAACACACTACGAATCCTATGCCTGACTGTACTCATCTCTTTTGCTCAAAACACCAAATCACTTGTCATTCCTATTATTATTCTATGCTCGTAATAGTCAAGGATAAATTAGGTAAAGCCCAATATAAATGAAGTACCAATCCACATTCAAAAAGCTACCCACATCTGAAGGATTCAAGAAAGGATATACTCACATTTGGCTTGTCCCTTGCGGCCGGCCTCCCTTGAGTATACCGTATAGTGTGATATTATTCCGTTACGGTTCTTTGGCGGCAGCCATGAAATCAAAATCGAATCGGCAGTTAGAGCAGCTGCTTTTATGGCAGCAGGTGCATCGGGAACATCATCTTCTGTCTGGCAATAGATTGGATTGCTTGCCAAGCCATCACCGGACGAGGTATATGCGAGAACTCGTATTGAGTAATTCGTTGCCTTGTGCAGCGTGTGCAAGTATGTCTCCAAATTGGATGTCCTCTTGATTTCCATTTTCGATGCAAAGTCAACTGTGTATGATACAAAGGATGGGGAGGGAATTGTAAGAGTGGGGTCGCACCCACCTGGTGGTGTAAATAACTTACTCTGATTCACTATAGGCCGGTATAAGATCTTATATCCTTGAATAATGCCGCCGTGAAATTGCAGGGGTGGCTCCAGCCATGATATTTTAAGACTTTGCGAAGACAGGGCAGAGCAGTTGACGGTTTGAGGTGCCGCTTCCGGAACTACATGTGCACGTAAAAGTTGACAATGTACAACTGCGAAGTGAAATGCTTTATGATGACTTACCTCCTTCTAGTGTGGTACCCAAGACCGCCGCACTCCATGGTCCTGACCCAAAACTATTTAAAGCGCGCACCGTCACAGCATATCGAGTGTATTTCCGAAGACTTCTCAAGGTTGCCTTGGTTGTCGCCCATCCACTGACGACGACTGATTTCAATGAATTATTCACCACGCTTATGTAGTTTATATTCTGCTTCTCCTCGGTGCAATTCACTGTGTACCCGATCAGCTCTCCGTTCCAGGACTCTCTGGGTGGTATCTGCATAGACAAGTGGTGAACCGATAACTCTTGTATTTTCGTTACGTGATACCAACCTGCCATGTGACAATTAGTTCACTCTCACCGCCTGTTTGCACTTGGACATTAGATGGCGCTTCGGTGGGCGCCTCTTCCTGAGTCTTGAGCACTATGGGATCTGTAAATTGGCTCCTTTCGATTTCATTTATTGCCTGCATACGAATAAGGAATGTGGTGGCTGGTGTCAAACCCGATACAATGGCATTCTCCCGAAGGTCAGTGTCATAGCTGTTAAAATGCATTCCCAAAAATAACAGAAACAATAATAAATACTCGCATGCACATAATGCATGATATACGGAATAAAATACCTCTTGCTCACACTTGTCGACGGTAGGGTTACGTTAATTATCGTCGGGCCGTTCCATTCATTTTTCGCCATGCCTAGGGCCGAATGACTCTGGAGATATTTCAATGGTTGATACTGCACTAGGTAGCTAAGGACCGGAGAGTTTCCGTCGAAAGGACGACGCCACGACAGTTTCACAGTGCGACTCCCTACCTCGAATACCTCCAAGTTGGAGGGGATATCGGGTCGCTCTTGTACGGCGAGGAATATTATTTGTTCGCTACGTCCATACGGGTTCTCAGCTATACACTTGTACAAGCCGGAGTCGTGTCGGTCTGAACGAGATATGGACAGTTGGGAGTCAACGCCTTTGTCTGTCTTCATTTCAGCAATACTAAAGCGATAGTTGTTCAAATCGATCCGGCCATTATTATGCGTCCACGAGATGGTGATGGGTTCATCGCCCTTGGCGTGACATTGTATGGTGACTGGATCATTGCGACGAGAGGACACATTACGTGCAGGTTGTTCAAACCGTGCCGGCTCTATTATAAGAAGAATTTGGTATGGATGTTTAATTTACTCGAGGGGTTTCTTTAGTTTTCTATTTCCCCCCACCACAGCAAAGAGGGAGGAACGAAAACATGTTTTAAATGACATGTAGATTAGAAGGGCACTTACCATTTACATTGATGCGAATAATTTTCTTAAGTCCGGCGCCGATATCATTCGCCGCTTGACACATGTAGTATCCTTCATCAGCATCGGTGGCCAAATTGAGCATAAGCGAGTGATTTCTCATGCTAAGTGGTTTGAAGTCTTTCGAGGTTTTTCCTGTGAAAATGTTTATATAATAATTATTTAAATGCGGGCTATATTTGCCTTTTTGTATCTAACGCGAAAAAGCCTTAAAAGTTTTCTATTTAGTTCGACACCAAACTTTTATACCTGGTTTTTAGAAATGAAATGTCATACATTACTAACTTCCATTATTATGCAATTCGAACTGTTAAAAGAGAATCTGTGGATGATCCTGAATATCCCAGCCATAGCTTAATGCAGCGATGGGACTTTATGGAAAATTGCCCGAAGTAGATTTAAAAAAATAACGCTGTTTTGCAGTAGATTTTTATATTTTCCAAAAAATAAATGAGATATAACATAAATACCTATACATAAAATAATAACATCGACATTTTTTATGTAAATCACTGCTAAATACACGCAAGTTAACTAACATAGATATATCGTCGGTTCGAAGGTAAAGTCATTTACTACAAAGTTGGTAAAAATGAGTTCTTAAGAAAATAACTACAATTTTTCACGTTTTATGGTTGGAAATAATTACCGAGCCATTATTGTAATTTTCACAAGAATTACGAAATTATAAAAATCATTAAGTGCAGGCATTTATTTTCTCTTCAGAGGAAAAAATCATTATATCACTTAGTTCTGTTTTTCAATTCAACATTGTGGCATAGTGGTAACGGTCACTAATTATAATAATTTGCCTTTCTTTTCTCGCTCACTCTTTTGGCAGCTAATCAGCTAACGGAAAAACTTCATTTTGTTAGCAAAAGCTTGTAATATTTCTATTTTGAGTGCACAAGATTGCAAGGATCAATATAGATTAAGTTTTTGAACTGAAACAACATTCACCAATAAATTTTGTGATACCTGTGGTGAACACAAACAGCAAGTGGCAGACATATTGCTCTACGCAGTTGAAAAGAAAAAATAGAGTTAATTTTCTTAGAGTCTGGGCATTCACAAATGAAGTGCCAAAAGAAAAAAATTAAACGAAAAAGCCAAACAAAGTTCACTTTCTTGAATAAAAATTTTTTTCTCGATATCAATTATAAAGAACCGCATAAAATTAAGATAGCAAAAACGTTTCTTTGCTGCAAATTAATGTGTTAACATTTATAAAGAACATCTTGCAATATCAGTATGATTATAGGTCCAACATTAAAGGCAAAGCTCGGTTTAAGGGCCTTCCAATTCATTGTCAGACGCAAAGCGCTTGCCGGAACCTGATCAAAAAATCAAAAATTAATGTGCTTTGATCTTTCATTATTTTTATTTTAAATAAATGCCATAATTGCTTAGGGCATTTTTTAAATTTAATGTTCTCATTAAATACAATAATGTTGGGAATTCCATACAAGCAAATAAAGTTCTCTTTAAATCATACATATCAACTTTTTTTTAAACATCAAGACCGCGAAAGTAAATAAGAAGCACAAAAAAATCCATTTTTATCTGCATATGTAATTGGAATTTTAAACCCAAAAATTTGTTTCAATCAAATTAACTCCTTTTGTCTATTTTGTTAGTTAATGACTTTGAATCGACGATATAATCTTATGAATTTATTCATCTTATAGCCTTTCAAGATTTAAGTCAGCTGTTGCTTCATAACATAGCCGTTAACCGAAAACATAGCCGATTGCCGAAAGCCGTATGCACAATATAATTATACCCTATCCCATAGGGATATATTAATTTTGATACATAATTTGCAACATACAGAAATAATTGTATATGAATCGACACAGAATCGCTAGCTGAGTCAATTCAACCATCTCTGTCTGTCCGTCCGCCCGTTTGTCTGTTTGACACAAATTTTTGAGTTATTATAGTGAAACTAGGCAAAATAATTTTCAAAATCCGCTCACTATCACACCGACTGATTAAAAAAACGTTGTTTTTGGTCAAACGTTAGGGAATTTTGAAAAAGTGTGTGAACACTATATGTAAACAATCTTAATTACCTACATTTCGTACACATAAATTGTTTTGCCACGTATACTTTTTGGGTTCGTTTTTAGTGAAAAAACATTTTTTGGTCAAATTTTAAAGAATTTCGATGCAAATATTCCCAAAATGTCCATATAAATATTTCGTCTATAGATCATTTTAACACACGTTCACTTTTTGTAGGAGAAAAACGTCAATTTTTGTCCAACAAATAAGTTTTGGATTTTTCTTTATTTTATTCCCTATTTGTTTTTTGTCACGCCCAGTTTTTGGGGATGATACTTTTTAAGATTGAGACTGGACTACATTCATTAATAGATTTGAAAAATTATTTTGTGGATTACATTTACATATTGAATGATCTTATTTGAAAGACCAAAAGTGCAGTAGATTTTATTTAAAGGCGGTAGATGTGGATTTATTTTAAAATGCAGTAGATCTACTGCAATTGCAGTAAAGTCACAACGCTGTTGATGCGCTGAATGTTCTACTCTGCTCCTGCAGATTAAGAAATTCTCGAACTTTCCAACGTGTCAATAAAAATAAATACAAATACCTTGTACTATTTTTAATTCTTCTAGTTGCAATTCTTAGCGCTCACAATTGATTTTCAAGTCGTGAAGAGAATATTAGTTTTGGTACTTAGTTTGTAACATAGTGAACTAGTTTAGCTATGTATACCTCAATTAGTCTTAGGACGATAAAAAGAAGAAATTTAAATAAAAAAAATCCTACGGGTTATTGAGAATCAATCTAAAAAACAAACCATCCACTACAACTTGCATATATCTGTCTTTAAAAATTGTTTCCATGCAGCCGGGCAGTATTTGCGGAAGCCGGAAGCTACTAATTTGTCCCAAAATTCATGTACCTAACTCGATCGAAAGCCTGGGAAATCTATGCTAGAGCTCTCGATTCAGCAAGTGATTCAACAATGTCGGTGTTCATTTCGTTCCATTCCCTTTGCAAGTATGGATAGTTCTTCTTGGGTCTGTATTTTTCATGCATTTTCTTTCCTTTGGGATATGTTGGATTCTAGCAATTCACCAGCCTTTTAACGGTAAAAATTGTTGAGGATGTGTTTTATTTTTTGAGATCGGAGTATTACATTAACCATTTTTAAGAGTACGTACTATTCGGTTGGTGCACAGTTTATTGATCTGGAGACATCCATGTCTCCTTTTAGGTATCGAATGCTAACCATCAATTGCCATTAGTCCGTTGAACGACGCACGACGTGGTATAGTAAAGCCAGTGTTTTTTCCTATCCTGCTTATGACGAAATCTTGGATTTAAAATCCCAGAACATTCGTAACGTCGTACTTTGGTAGTCGTTCTTAAGTTTTCTAAGAGAAGGTCTTAGAAACAATGAATTCCTCTTTGCAAGCATGAACACGTATTAGGCTTATGTTCTCCTAATTTTGCCTTGAAAGTGTTTCACAAAGTGTTCGCCGATGTTTGCTGAGTCTGTCTCCTATTACGAGCCCGCGTTTATATAGCCACTGATTCCGCTCACTACAATACTAAACGTAATTTTGTTCGTCCCATCAAATGTTTTTCCTTTGTTGCAGTAATATCTGCTTTCTAGAAGCTTAGTGTTTTCCCTTAAAGCTTTTAACATTGGCCGTGTTCCGAATTTCAGATTTAGTAAGATATCTTAGATGAAGCTTTGTTCTCATTGGTAAATCAATTAATTTGACCAATAAGAACAGAGCTTCATCTAAGATATCTTAAATCTAAATTTATAAATTTAAAACTGAAATCTGGAACACGGCCATTCTAGGTGGAGATACGAATATCGTTATCGTTTGTCGTTAAGCATGTTCGTCGTGGGTGCAGTGGCCTAGTTCGTTGAATTACTAAGCGCGGGTTTCCTGGTTCAAATCTCGAAAGAAACAACAAATAAATTAACAAATTTTTGACGCGACAGGCTCGTTAGTACCCAAGGTCTAGCTTTTTTCTCACAACCATTCATGTGTCCGTGTGTAATTCTTGCACGATAATTTACTAACTACTTGAATAATTTGTCAGATCATCACGAAAGTAGGGCGAACACACACCTTCTGCGCGGCAGTTCATCGCAGTAACCATCGCGTTACTGAGCTCGTCTATTAAGGTTAGGTTTGAGGGACGTTATGGCCAAATATATCAATATTTCATTTCACGTTCGTTAACAACAAAATCAGTTTATTGTTTTCACGCGATAAGGTAGTTTACCCAAAGCACGACGTCTTATCTGGGGAGTCAATTCAAATGTATGTGTTACCTTCAGGGCAAGAACCTGCCAGTTTTTCGACTCATCCGCCATTATCTCTATATCAGAGCCCTGAATATCGTTAAGATTCATATACGACCTAGTTGTTCCAATATATCAGTGTAACTTATGTAGATTTTTGACTTCTATCAGCTTACCTAAGACTGGAGACTCTTTCGTTGATTCCATCACAATTATTGGGCTATCGTTTTGGAAAAAGGAAGATGTTTCTCCGTAGTTATGTGATATCATCTGAATAGATACCAGAAATATGAATCTGTTATGTGCATATATGTATATATCTACTTAATAAAACATTCACGTGTAACAACTACCTATACCTCAATTCGTTCAAGACATTTGTTTGCCTAGAGCTTTAAAGATCATACATTATCATTTCCATCCTTATACTAACATACAGACTTGAACATTTCAGTACATTGTACATCATTACTCACCTTGTCCTTTCAACCATGTAATAACAGGAATCGGATAGCCCTCGGCTTCGCAGTTGATTGCTATCGTATTTCCCAGCATTATGGCCGTATCCATCGGTTCGAATGACCAACGTGGAGCAACTAATTAGTAAACGAACACGTCTTCGTGTGTAAACTCATTTCTTTCCAATCGGATTCTTAAGACGAAACGACTACTTACCTCGTACCTGCAATTCAGCCGTGTAGTTCACTTTTGCGGCAGCGTTGCTGGCAAAGCACGTATACTTTCCACTATGCTTTGAGCTAATATCCTTAAACACTAGTAACGAGTAGAATTCCTCCTTCTTTTCTGTTATCTAATAAAAGAGAGGGTATGCGTATGATGGCAAAACGGATATTCAACATACCATGGTGTCAGAATATGTCACCCACCTGTAAACTCATCGGTATAGACATATCATCTTTCTTCCAGCTAAAATAGATTGGCATGTCACCGGACGAGACAGCGCACGTTATTTGTGCCCTACCTCCTTCCTGGAGGTTTTTTGGAAACTTAAATGGTTCAATTACTGGCGGACCTGTTTATTTTGTTTGTTTGTGTTTTAGTGGAAGAGAAGAAATGAAACACGAATGTTGAAGTCATTCATGTTTTTTTTTCACAAAGAGTACCCGTTGGTGGCAGGACAAATAATACGTACTATTCACTGTCAGTTGCATGTCACGACGAGCTTCCTCCCCAGTGCGACTTCGAACAATGCACGTGTAGAGTCCTGCATCACGGGCCGAGTCGACTTCCTTTAACACCAGGTATCCACCTTGCTGCACCGATGCGAGGGCATAGTGGGCATCTGAAAGTTGTTTGGCATAGTGAGTGGGTTATTTCCGACACATCAACAACGAGTAGGAGTGTGTGCTTAAGCAATCATTAGTCTTACTTGACGTCAATTCCTGATGACCTTTTTCCCATCTAATCTGTTCAATGGGATATCCAGAGAATGGGCAATGAACTGTGATGTCGTTGCCAGCGACCGCTTTAATAGGACCGATTGCACGAACGTACGGAGGACCTGAAAATGGTAAGAGTAAATATGGATTTATTGTCATGTGTTTTAAAGGGGATTTTATTTAAGGAAATGATAAAAGTTAAGCATACGAATCTGACATCTGATGTATGATATCTCGACAACTAGATACAAAAGTTGGTATATAACAATTTTAAGTATTTATGATAAATATATTCATTTGGGAAGTGTTTTGCAAAACTATTCTGTTGCGGTATTTTTTTTTTCAGTTAAAGTGTAAACTTTTTTTTTGACTAGGTATGTACTTTTATTCACATTTTATTTGAGTGCGATGGCGGCACTTTGTTAGTTTTATGAGGTTGCGAGATAAGTTAGATACTTTAATTAACATGAGGATAAATAGCGCTCTTCTACGATTAGAATAATTGGATTGGGGAATAGGGTATAAATAAATTCATTAGTATTTCAATACAGTCAAACGAAGAGAAATGATTTGTTGGATGACATTTGCTGCAACCAACACAGAATTCATTAAACTTGTTAATTTTATCAACATTCCGGATGTGTGAACAGCAACGTCCGTGTCATTTGTGTAACAATGGAACCTGGTAACTTAACTTACATAATGGGTTGTCCATCTAGTGGTTTCTTTTTAAAGCAGCTGCCTCCCACTTAAGATCTTGACAGAAAGTCAATATACCTTTACGCTTGAACAACGTTGGAAATATTGGAAACATATTTCTAATGTGAGTGCTGTGTAGATTAAACAGCGCATTTTTGAAAAGAAATTTTGATCCCGAAATGAAGCACTTACCGGGCCTGCAGTACGCAAGTTTGTGCAAAACGTTCGTGAGAATGGTTTGCTAGTGGACAACACTCATGGTTAGGGTGGTTCAAACATTTTTTTTCTTTTTTCAGGTTGGCCAACTCGTAGATTTGTAACACGTGACTAAAGTATTTATGCTGTAGGATTTCGGTTGGCTATCTTTAGTGGAAGAGAGTGCTCAATCGAATTCTATTTTTGATTTTTTTGTAAAAAATACTTGGTCCTAATTTTTTTACAGGTTAGTTACAAGTGTCAAATTTATCTTTTCTGCTTTTGTCTGAACAAGACAATAACTAGACAGCGTAGATCGTTGCGGAAACACAATAAAACATCTGTGAGCATGATTATGACATCAATCGACAAGAAGCTAGAAAAGGTTAATGAACGTTCTATAAAACGAAAGCAAAGAACTGGCGAATTAAGGCAAAAGGGTGCTGAAAATAATGATGCAACTTCGGTAGCGCCAAGTAAGGAATTAGCACTTGATTCCAGCTTTATTTCTAGTTCTTCTAGTAGCGCTACTAATACTAAGGATATGCGAGAAGATGAGTTTGTTCCGACCTTACGAAAAAATACCCAGAGCTATACCAGTGCCAGTGATAGTCTTCCATCCACTAGTGGTCTTTTTACAAAACACTTTACAAAACCAGCGCTCTCGATCGTAACAAAATAACCGATCGGGAAGCAGAAAGATTGATTGTCCGCTGCACTTTTACGGCTAATAAGAAGGTCCACCTTCTACCTGCTCTACCGATTCTTGTCTCTGGAAATCGTATCGAAAAATTGTAAGGCGTACCTAAACTGACTGCAGGAACGGAAGAAAATACGTCTGATAATGTTTTCGACGCCATGGACAGTGGAACCTCACAAATAAAGTCCAAGCTATGGGTTTTGACATTACTGCGGCTAACACCGGTGCTAAAATAGGAGCATGTGCTCTCCTAGAATTGAAAACATGGCGTGATCTTTTATGGCTTGCTTGTCGGCATCACATGTTCGAAATAATGCTTTCAAAAAAGCTCTCCCGAAATTCTGTTATTCAAGAGATTCAGAGATGCCTGGGATACATTTTTCCGAGATGACTATGACTGTCTTCATTCCAGTTGCAGTACGAAACAGTTTGCTGAAAGTACTCTTGAAAGTCTTACAACAGCTTTAGCTGGAGAAAAACAAGTTCAGGATGATTACAACGAGCTGATAGAGCTCACAATGGTTGTTTTGAACAAGTCACCTGCGAGGATACATTGGCGTTCTCCGGGACCAATACATCGTGCTCGTTTGATGGCAAAACTGCTGTATGCTATAAAAAATTGTCTTATTCGGAGTAATTCAGTCATATTCAAGCTGACCAAAAGAAAAGACAAAAGGAAGATGAGATTTGTTACTTTTAGTGCACTCATTTACACCAAGATTGGGATCGAAGCGCCTTTGGCAGCAGATGCACCGATAAATGACTTACAACTTTCGAAGAGATTGAAATCGTATTCCAAAGTTGGTGCATAAGCGAGGATTGAGGGTCTACCTCATTTATGGTACTTATCCGATGAGCTAGTAGCCTTTGCTCTATTTTCCGACAAGGTGTGCTGTGATGAGAAAAAGGCTATTGTTCCAAGAATGGATTTTAAGGACGACCCTCGTTCAGTAAGAGGTAACTCTTCTAAGCTATCAATCGAAACCACTTTGAACGTCTTTGCATCGTAAAGAACATTGCAGACACTCGCAGATTTAGATTTAAAATACTCGTTCTTGAAGCTACCACCTGAGACTTGGGGTAAGAATGATGATTACCTTCGGAGCAAAAGTTGCATAAGAACTTTGTGTGGTGAACGATGCTGCGGAAAGACGTGTAAAATTGTTTGAGGATTACAATACGATAATCAGAAAATAGTTTCTACTGAGACTTCATTAAAAAAATAGCTTTAAATTGAAAAAAATTAACTTTATTAACTTTAATTTATGTTTTGCTTTGTTTCTATAATTTTTTTACGTACATATTTCAATAATATTTTTGAATAAAACATTTTTTTCTGAAGATAGTTTGCATTATTCATTTATAAATTTTTTAAAGTCTTTTTTTGTAGAATCAACATATTTCAAGGTCGATGAGCACCCCCTTTTACGTTAGGTAGGAAGCTGTAATGTACCACTGTTCACAGAAAGGGCATGTGTAACAAAATAATGGGATGACGGGACTTCTTGTTGAAAAAAATGTTTTTGCCATATTGATGTGGACGACCCTACTTATGGTTCCATTCGTCGTTCGATGCGCACAGTCGAAATTGTGGCTGTTATAGCCGAGAGTTAACTACTCAATTCAGGAACATCAACTCGGCATCGATCTCAACAGCTTAACATTTCACGCACTAGCCTGAGGAGAATTCTGCATAACGATTTCGGATTCGCTTGTAAGGCCCAATTGATTCAGCAATTGAAACGCTTCGCAGTTTGGGCCACAGAACAGCTTGAATTGGACAACAATTTTGGACGAAAAATCATCTTTACAGACGAGACGCACTGTCTGAAATCGAAGACATGAATTTGGACGACCTTTTAGCACCAAATTCCCAAAAAGTGTTAACAGCCGTCTTTTCAATTTGACCCCTTTTGACTTTTTTTGTGGGGAACCGTGAAGAACCGATGTTATGCTAACAATCCGGAAACGATTCAAGTACTTAAGGTGAATATCAGCCAAGCAATCCGTGAGCTACACCCCGAAATAGTCAACATAGTCTTGGAAAATTGGAGTGCCAAAATGCGGTACAGCGACTTACACTACGTTGTGTTCCATAATTGATGGGAATGTTTGCTCGTAAAAGTAAAGCCACAATCAATACATAAAATTTTTTTTGGAAAATTAGCCCTGTACATATGTTAAGAATCTCTACCTGATAAAGGCAACCTTCTACCCTCTTCGATCCTAGGCACATAGCTTCTAGTAATTCAGTCCAAGCGTTTTGAAATCCATGATTTAACATGATTTGGTATTCATTGTCGCTTCGAACCTGAATTTGAGTATATTGGAGTATATTTTTCACTCGATTTGGCTGAGCCAATGCAGGTAGTAGACGTGTTTTGAAGTTTTGTACTACATCCACATCTTGGTAAGCTCATAGAGCTAACGGTTGTATCTTCTCCTCCATTCGCCTTCCTTTCATACAAGACCAACAACTCGACGAAGAATTGCCTGTTATTTGCTGCACTTGCTGTTTACATGATTGGGTTTAAGAGAGCTGTTTCGAAATTGAAAATTACATTGCATGCCCTCCAGTGCTTGGCAACAAAAGTGTATCAGCTTTTGATGGTATCCCAATTGCCGAATTCCATCATCGGGAATCTAGGCGATGGTTTCTATCAAGCGCGACCTTAAATTCGATAAATAGATTTCCAGGATTTGCTTTAGTGTGAAAATTTGTTATATGGTCAATCTGAAAGAAATGCCTATATTCCTTGACAGTTGATGCAATACAAAGGATTGCCTTTTCTGTCCTATCAGTCTTTCGACTTTTTGCACATTAAAAAAATTAAAAAAAAAGCTGCTGGAATTGCTGCCTGAATACATCTAGAACTACTTCCGGGTCAGTGACAAGGTTAGTATTATTATTGTTTCGCTTTTTTGTAGAATTGACGTATGTTATATGGCGTAAGCTTGTTATCCAGGTAATATACAAATTTTAAGCTTCCATTTACCAAATAGTGGTTAACCAGCGATCAAGTTTCAACATTTGGCCGAAAGTCTTTATTGCAAACTCGTACAGTTCTTACATAAAGATCAAGTCGCAACAGTATTATAAATCGAAAGGGAGTATACAGTCATACAGTTAGAAGAATTCATACACCTTCTTAGAATTGCAATTGATTCAGATATATCATGGCATCATTATGTAATCTCTTTTGCGAACTCAGTGCGGGTTAAACTAAGATCCCTTTTAAGAACTAAGTTATATTTTATCAAATGATAGGATGACCGAAATCAATGAATATTCGGCATAAAATATTATGCTCCATAAGTTGACATCTTTCTTAAAATTCTTTTTAAAAACTTATGATGGACTGTGAAGTTATGATTTTTAAATCAAGCTCGATGATTGCAACGCCAAGGTAGAAATACAATATGTGTTTCAGAATTTCCAGAAATCATAGCCTACACGACACATCTGGTATCAGACTTCGGCTAATTGACTTTGCTGCAGAACTAAATATTCTTTTTCACCACACAAGGCAAGTAAGAAGGGCTGCAGCCAATGATTCGAGCTACTGAAAAAGTAGCTGCTTAATTTTATAAGCAAAGAAGAAGGGTTGAAATGAGCGATTGATATATCATTCAAAACAGAATATTTTATAGATAAACAAATAGACATCATGGTTGAGTTACATTTGTTAGAAACTGGTCAACATATTTACGAAGATATTAAATCATAATTCTCACCATAATCTGTTAATTATGCTGTGCAATGATGGTCAATTCGAGTAAAGTCATTTTCTAGTATTTCTAGATGCCACTAGCAATGGGGGTTTCGAACTGGATTGTATCAGTTCTTTTGTCTTTAAGACGTTTTCTTCCCATTTTAAGTCATCGCAAACTCTCTAATATGATCTCCAAGAATATGTTGACGACCTCGATTGTCGGACCTAATCTATCTAAGGAGATCTAGAAGATCACTTGTATTAATATTAAAAAAATATCGGGGAGTTCACCGCTCCCTTGTCTGTTCATCTAACTAACCTTAAAGTGGAGGGTGAGTTAGGAGTAACAACGATTCTTACTCTATGGAGGACAGCCGCTAACAATATTTTTTGGGAAATTTCTGTCATTTATAAACTGAAAGTTTGAAATTATAGCAATAACTTGTGTACAACAACACTATTTAGTTGGAAAATAGCTGTTTCGGGCAGCACCAAGTGTCCTCACCAGATTCCTCCTAATAGTGGCGCTATGTTTATAACCAAATATTCAATTTCCTCAGTTTTTGAGTTCTGTGGAACTATCAACTCTAGTAGATTGATTTTTTACATCAATTTTAATTATTTATTAACTTTCGCGAACAAGAAAATATTTTTAATAGATTCTTGGACACCAAAAATAGGAGAACCCAAAAACATTAATCCCTGCGATTCATCCGTCGGCATCGGTCTTTCGATCCGAGAAAAAGATTTTCTGCAACATCGTGTTAAGTTCTCGTTTTTGACCACAAGGTATAATCAGTTATCGAGTTTCAGCAATTATTAAAAGGTATCTCCAATATAGCGGTTACCATAACCACACCATACCATACCATACATAGATAAATTTGTTTTTTAACTTTCTCTTACAAGGAAAAAGGTATTGTTGTCGTTAAAATTTTCGACCTTGAGCTTTTGATTGATTCTAACATTACAATAATATCGGAAGCCAAAAAAGTGTGTTTTTTTTTTTGAAATTCTGTCCGTAAGTTCGTCTTTTTGTCGGCCAATTTGTCCGTAATGGTAACGATGATAGCAGAACCCAAACATATTTTTTTTTTTGGAATTCCGTCCGTCAGTTCGTCGTTCCTTCTGTTCGTAATAATCTCTCTAAACTCAATTATCTTCTGCTTTAGGTTTCTGTGTGCTTTGTTGATGCATTTTTCAATTTTAATTTTTAACCCACACAAAGCATGTATAACAAAATACCACTCCTTGCTTTTGTGCTCATTGCCACGTTTAACGACTTCGGTAAAATTAAATAATTGTTCCATTTGACATAAATAGCCACGGGTGGATATTCCATTCAGTATTGATAATTAATTTACTTAGCATTCCACCCAAGAGCACCTCATTAAATACTTCCTCCCAAAAATACGACAAGTATTGCTCGGTCTCACCCCCTCAAATAGCATTTTGAATAATCCTTGCAAATGACAGGTGCTACCATGTACCTTCACCCCGAGGGAGGTGTCCTAATGAAAACTGATTATACCCCCCATCGCACCATATCGTTATTTGTGCAGATTCAATTCCACCCACTCACTCGAGGATGCTTACGAAATCCTTATTAATATTAATGAGTCGTCCGGCTAACTAACGCCACTTCAACTTCAATTTAAACAGACCTACCCTCTATACCATCCATGCAATGTCTTGTTGGCTGGAGTGGGATAGAAGATTTGATACACTCACCGCTCAAGGCTGTTATGTCATTTACTAATTCAAAATTCAGATCAACAATACCGAAACCAAATCACCATGGGAAACGGACAACAAACACAAATTCCATTTCCCACCGTTCACTCATTCTATTTCCTATCACCCGGAAAATCCAATTATGTATAACCACACATGAAATCCTGCATCTGTGTGTGGTGTGGAGAACTGCAAACAGATATATAATTTGCACGCTCCGAAGCGAGCAATATTTTTCAGAATAATTAATTATTATCTGAAGTATTGATATTAGGGTTGGGTTTCGGAGATTCTTGAGGAGAGGAAGATGGTAGATATCTATTTATCCGTTTTTTTTTTTGTAACCAATCACATATGAGTATATTAGTTAAGATCCATAGTTTTCAAAAGATGTGAAGGTATTTTTGAAAAGGGCATTTAGGAAGGTGGCCCATAACGATATGATGTCAAGACAATCCCCAAGAAAAATCTAGACATAGTTCAATCCCCATATTTAATATTTGCCAACAAAACTCAACACGTTTGATATATATCTAGGTACATTTTACTTAATTTCAACTTTGAAGTCAGCAGTCAATTTTGCCATTTAAAGTCAAACAAATCTCCTCCTGCCACCTGCGCTAATTGCAAGGGAAAGCACCGGCTAATTATAGAGGAAACACAAACGCTCAAAATATAGGGCCAGAATGATTTCCAAGCCTATCATTATTCGGCAACAGCGATAGGCGTAGCATCTTTGTTTGATTACATCGAACTATTAAAAGGCCAAAAGACAAAGCTAGAAAATATGCAGCTGTGCACGGTCCAAGATAAAAGTAATTAGCGTACTCTCCTAAGAGCACATTATACAATCCACTGCATCCCGTGCTTGAAAAATAAAATTATTGGTGGTAAAGCCTTTGTCCTTAAGGTCGTTCTGATAACTTCCTATTTGATGCATGAGGAGTGGAGCCCCCTTTTTGCAACACGATATGGTCTTTCTGACTATATTCCGAAAGTATAGCACTCAACATTATCGATGCTTGGCTATCAAGGCATTGCTCGGTAGTCGTTGATATCCACGCATTATTCCTCAAAGACGTAACCTCAAATGTCGATGATATCGTTCCTTTATAGAGGCTATGCAACATATTAAATTTCGTTATACTCACTATGTTTATCGAAGGCGGTGACCGAAATTGCGCTCGAGGTTGCTTTTTGGGGTTGTTTATGGTTATCTTTTTAGAGGCTCAACTTTGAGCGAAAAACCGGCTCTCTTTGAGGTCCAAATCCACACCCGCCACGTAATCATCGATTTCAAATCCGCATGCTACAGCATTTATAGAGACGAACTATACAGATCCATGTATAATTTTGGTATACCATCTAAACTCGACCGTCCGTGAAGGATGATGTTGAAAAATTCTCGCATTCGGTACCAACAAAAAGTTTCAGGCAGGCGACACAATGTCATGGGACTTCTTTAGCATCATTCTTAAGAAAATTGTGAAGACCTACCGAATCAGAGGCTGAATTTGTCATAAATCGGTGCAAACCATTTGCCGACCACGTTTGCGAATAGATAACGAGGTTAAGACTAAGTACATGCTGTCAACTCGAAAGGGACATGAAACATCGACGAATTGGACAGCCACCGAATTTCGCATAAATCAGTGCAACTACTAGTATATGACGACGATATTGGTATTATTAGTCGAACTAAATGTGATGTCATAGCCACGTTTGCTAGTACATAACGAGGTTAAGACCAAGTGCATGCTGTCAACTCGAAAAGGACATGAAACATCGACGAATTGGTCAGAACGTCACCATTGACAAATATATATAACGTGGAGGTAGTACATACTTTGACAACAACATCTTGTTAGAAATAAAACAAACAATTACGATTGCCAACCGCTGCTTCTTCGGGCTAAGAACTCAATTTAGTAGTAAAGCCTGTACTCAAATCACTAGAAGATCCTATATAAGATCCTGATCATCCAATTCTCGCTCTATGGCTCTGAAGCATGAAAGAAGAAATCCTTGGCTGTTTGAAGCAAAAAATTTATAGAAATATCTTTGGTCCCTTTTGCTTGACGCGCTGCGGAGGCGAAGTTGAACAGTGACATGGATATGGTCAACAGAAAACTCCGCATTGTACATTTAAGATGGGTAGGTAATGCCTTGATTCAAAGTTTCACAAAAGCCCATTCAGACTTTTTTGAGATATAGGCAAATATTTCAAGAGCCGATATTCCACTTTACCTTGTATACAGAATTAAATTACATATAAAGGTGATAAATCAAGATGTATTTTTGTCAAAAGGGGTTTTTGGACAGTGCAGTTGCCATGTGTTTTTTACTTAGAATTTTTTGACATTTCATCACGGATAGACTTCTATCCGAACAACGTTTGCAGATCGTTTCAATGAATGGTCTCTCGAGAGACTTGCTATCCACTATTTCCCACCAAATTTTTATTTGGCGATGAGGTCCATTTCTGGCTCAATGAATACATCAATAAGCTAAATTGCAATATAGGGGTTCAATAAGAACCGGGATAGATAATAGCTGCAGTTACATTCACTCAAAACGATCTTGTGGTGTTGTTTATTGACCGGTGAAATCATCGGTTGGTATTTCTTCAAAAATGAGGCTGGCACCAATTTTACTGTAAATGGGGCTCGTGATCGCGTCATGCCATCGCACTTTTTTTGCCTGAAATCGAAGCCGAAGATTTCGACAACATTTGGTTCCAACAAGACGGCCGGCGCTGCTTGCCACACAGCCCGTGAAACAATGGACGAAGAGACCGCTTCGGTGAACAATTAATTTCAGGCTTCCGACCAGTAAATTTGAGAGCAAGTTCATGCGTTAGAGCTGCGCACATTACAGACTTTCTATCGGCCGATAGTTTGTCCGGGAAGTTAATCAGTACGGACATATATGGAAGCGCGCACACTAAAATAATTAGGAATCGGTCGATAAAATAGTTTGATAGACTATGTAATTGCCTTCAAACTAAATTATCGGCAAGGCGTTGTAGCAACACGTACACAACCGATTATTTAGTTAGCCGATTGCTCATCTTGCGACCACTTTATGCGAAATCCGATTACCTAACAAGCAACTCATTCGAGAGTAGTCGGTGCCAGTCAGTGTGCGCACTTACCACCAACCCGACTTTTTAATCTGCCCATTGTGCGCGATAGCAGCCCGAAATGGCTAAACTATGTGCGGGGCTCTTAAACTTTTTCCTTTGGGGGTACGTGAAATCGGTGTTTGTGGATAAGCTAGTAACGATTGAAGTATTGGAGCATATTGGAGTTATTCGTGAGATACCAACGAATATGCTCGCACCCGAAATTTGGAACGTCCGCATGGGCGAGCTAGTTGCGCCCAACAATTGAAAAAGGTTATCTTTACCATAGGTGGCGTCACTGGACACTGCCTAATAGATAGGCACGCAGAAATGCTAGGCCCTTATTCGAAAGGCTTCTTTAAGAACTTTATGGACGAAGAGGGAAAGAACGGCCCATCAATCAAAAGGAAGCTTCATATTGTAGGTTATTTCTTTCAAAATCGCTACGATTTGTCAACTACGGGAGTGAGAAGTCTTCTCCGCTTCAAATAGCACAGATTGGTTTTCCTACAGGTAATAAGAATCAAATTAAAGATTTACGTGGTATCACAATGAACCATAAAACGGTCCTAGTGAGGTGGCGAATCGCTGACAGCCACTCTAACCTAACCAAACCTAACCTACATATTCCACCTGCCTATCTGTCCGTCTAAATGTGCGTGCACCTAGGTGCTTACGGTAGGGTCGAAAAACAAATGCATCAACAACTCGTAACTGTTTGGTGCGGATTTTTGCTAGAGGCATAATCGGACTTTTCTTCTTTGAAATTAAGTCAGGCAGTAGCAATAAATGGTGTTAGTTATTCTTAAATGATAACCCAGTTTTAAGTGCCTAAATTGTCAAGATATCGATGTGACCAATATGTGGTTGAAACATGTGCAGAAACAGTTCAATTACTGCATGAGTCATCGGCCGTTTTTGAGATCAGAATTGGCCATCCAGATACAACGTTTCAAGGCCAATGGAAATTGTTCTTCGTTTTTTTTTAATTCAAAGGTCTATGCAAACAAGCCCACGGCTTTCAGCATTGAAAGAGTAAATTGGGCGTTTTACTATTTGTGATAAGCCACATTTATACGAAACGGTTCTAGAAAATTTTAATAAAAGAGTAGGTACTTGGCAGCAGAGTCTTGGCGGCCATTTATCCAATCTGCTTATTCATACATAACCCCATTCTTTATACTCTATGAACCAATAAAATATGTAAGTTTTAAAAATTTGTATTTTCTATAAAAATTACATTTAACGTAACTATGGGACACCTTTTATTATGAGTCGGTTGATTACACTTACGTACCACGTCACAGTCGACTATATCATAGTCAAAATCGTTGATAACTTTTTGCTATGTTAGCTAATTAACAATCCGATCTCAGTTTTAAGAATGTGGTGGACGTCTTAAATTGTTCGTAAAGAAACATTTTTTTAAAAGGCACTATAATGAAACTAAACTAAAGCCCAAACTACTTCTACTACTCGAATATAAAAATTTAATTTAATTCAAAACCATGCTAATTTTAAGAAGGATTTTTGTGGCTAATGTAGTTATCATAGGAAACAGTGCAGGTGGCCATGGCTCAGAGGAACTCTGCGGGTTCAAGCCCAGCAGCATTGTTTTTCTACAAAAATCGCCAGCTTATCTGAGGCCACCTGTGTCTCCTCCTCTATGCCACGTAGGTGTATGTTATATGGCTTTCCTTCTATGTATCTATCAGTCTCTCTCTGTTGTATAAATGTCTTGATCTGTCCCAGCCGATGGCCTCAGTCGCCAGTGCTGTTATGTGTCTGTAGTTCGTTGCATTCATGTGCGAAGTACTGTGATGTCAATGTAAATGTCAATGGTTATCCTACAGGTAATAAGAGTCAAATTAAAGACTTAAGTGGTATCACAATGAACCATAAAACGGTCCAAGTGAGGTGGCGAATCGCTGACAGCCACTCTAACCTAACCAAACCTAACCTATATATTCCACCTGTCTCTCTGTCCATCTGAATGTGCGTGCACCTAGGTGCTTACGGTAGGGTATCCATATACCTCAAACGAAAAAGAGGACATACTTAACAAAGTTCAGAATAATATTCAATATTTTTGGAAGATAAAAAGAAAAGAACCCATTTGTTAACAGATATAACTTCTTTAAAGGTATCATCAGTTAATATTTCGTTCAAAAATGTTTTAATTACAAAATTGGTCGAACAGTTTCGAATCGTCTAACTCCACAGCATTTGATGTGAGATACTTGATACTTTCTTCTACTTCAGACCAAACCGGTAATTTATTTTAAATTCATCCAATTGAAGGAAATGAATTCTTCAAACTGCAATGTCCATTTTTCGATGCATTCAAAAAACTTTTCATAGCATTTGAAGCTATCCCGTTTAAATGACTCCACTTCACTTTGAAAGCCACGACGAGTTAAATTAAATGGCAGAAAACGTTGATCCAGTCTGTTTCTTATTATAGATTTTAGAGATAATAGGATAGCAGAGACTTATAACAGTGAGTTCCCTTCTCTTTCCATCTCTTTGGTTTTAAAAAAAAAAATGTTAATGAATGCGCAAAATATAAAAAGTCTTCATTTAGATTTGAATTAAAAAATATTTCCAAAACTGCCGGGCAGTTTTCATTAGGTAAGAGATATTGCTTAAGAGCTGCAAACCCTAGTAAAACTCTATTAATAGCAGGGTATAATTATAACCATTTAGTAGTATAACGGCGGAGCAAGTCCTTAAACTCTAATTCCATCGCAATGCGAAATTCTTTTAAGCCATCAGTTCTTACTTTATATATAGAGAAATAATTATATTTTTATAACAATGATTTAAATATCAATTTAAAATGAATCAAACGTTTTAAGCTGGAGTTGATATCATATGGACGGAACAACCAATTCCAACTAAGTCTTTTCCGATGATGGACTTAAGTTTCTGAAAAACGTTTTTCAATCCTGCTCTGTTTACACCTCCAAAATTGGTGTTACAATTGTCCGCGGAAAATGCTATGCACTTCGACGCGATATAAAATTTGGTTAAGCATTTCACTATATTATTACTTATCTTCTCAGAAGTTCCATTTTAAAATTTATCCAAATGAATTAATTTGGTTTTAGTTCCAAAATCCTTATCAAAATTAGTATTGGAAACATCTTATTGTTGCCGTGATTACTACCATCTGTAGAAACAGATATGAAATGAGTTTGAGAAACAGCATTGAAGATTTTTCTGAATTGCTCTTGTCTTTGTATGCGCAGATTACAGACGTTTCGCAAACTCAGAGTCTTTAAAGATATTTCTATATAAAATACTCAGTTGAGCACAAACTATAATGGTGCTTAAGAGCATGGAACGCGAATGTTCCTTCTGCAGCAGCTATACTATCGTCCAATTTTGTTGATGTTCAAACAAAAGCGGAGGTCAGCTGAGGGTCAATGACTTTTTTTCAGGTACAATTCTCTGCCTCGTTTCTTGTTTCTTGGGCAAGCACCTACGTATTACGTAGTGTCTTTTTACAAGTTCTTCCGGTAAAAATCAGTTTACGAAATATTATTAATTTATAAAATTAATTTATAAAATGTCAAATTATATAGGTACCTACTTATTTTGAGAATACAATGAAAACTTTTGATTTTGTTCGAGAACTACAAAGCTTAAAATGACGGAATTGTTTTTATACTGAAATTCAAGGTATTAAAAAAGAAAACAAAAAGAGAACCGAGCAAATAAAGAGGACAACCAAAGATCCAAGCGAAAAAAGAAAGTGTAAAATAGATCGCTGACAAGAAGAGATGTTCTGGAAACCGCAGCTTACGGGCTAGACAGATTTGATCGAAATGATTTTTATAAAAGATTTTAGAGGCTTTTTAAAACTAACAGTACTTACTATGTATGAGTTTTAGAAGTAACCGTTATTAGGTTTTTAATAAAATAAGTCAGTTACTCATGAATTCGACTCCGATATGGTGAAACCCACATATCGATGATATGCAACTTCTTATGGCTTAAATAACTCATGACGCATACCACAACTGATGTTATACATAATTGATTTTAGTGTAAGGTTATCTTGTCCGGCAAGAGCTAAATTAAATCAGAGGCATATGCGAAAAAGCTGCAACATAAATAAGTCTTCGACTACATAATCTGCAGCCAAGAGAATTTTCGATTATCAGCCTTAAGATTTAAGACAAAAAGAAATACAAAATCTTTGGTTTAAGAAGAGTAGGCGCATGCTAAGACTGACTGGAGCAGCATGTGAGTATGGATAAGTTGTTAAAGCATTACTTTTTTTTTGAAGAAGAAGAGTGTGCATTAGCTCTCAGTTATTAAAGTGGACATATAATCCTTTTCCTCAACCAACATATCTGTCCAATTAACCCGGTCCTTCAAGTTGGTAGAGATCTGTTTCTTCTTGTGCGCACCACTTAAAACAAGGTCTGAATCGTCTGCGTCCGTTGATTTGAATTTTTTGATTTGAAGAAACTGCGATCCGGAGCATTGGTTCGGAGGCGTTTAACATTTCCGAAAAATGCTTAACGGCCAGTGCGGAGTTTTTTGACCATGTCCAGTCCATGTCGCTGTACAGCTAGTTCGTGGCCATCTTGGTCTCCATAGCCCGTCACCGCGAACGAGACCATACAATGCGGAGTATTGTTTTTTTGAACCATGTCTATATCGCTGTACAACTCGTATAGTTTTTGCTTCAATCTTCGTCTCCATAGCCTGTCAAAAGAAACGGGTCCGATTTCGATCAAAACGACCAAAAATTTCTTTATCCGCTTTTAGCCGTGTTATTACTGGTACCTGCCATATAAAAATCATACATAAACTCAATTTGCTCAAAAACGTCTCTAATGATTTTGATTAACTTCTTATATGAAATAAGCATATTAGTTCCAACAAAACGGCATACAAAGTTTTTTTTCGAGAAAATCCATATAACGGATTTTTGCATATAGGCCATATTAAGAAAATTGTCAATTTCTCGCAAACTATTTGGCCAAATTGAATGAAATTTAATTCGTATACTACTATTACTGTTTTCATGAGTTCCACATAATTGGTTGTAAGCCAATTATCTCTAAACGGAATTTTCAGTTTTGGCCAATAACGGAAAATCATTATTATTCACATGGACACCGATTACTTTCAATGACGGAGTAAACGTTCGTATAATCACATTTCGACATTATTTATATCAATTTAAGCATCATTAATCAAAATATATATTATTGTGTATTTTGGCCATATTGTTAGGAACGTCAAATTAAAACAGAAAGAGAAAGTTGCATACGACCCGATCGTGCACCCCCTACTAGTTTGGTATCCAACGCGTCGGTGTGGTCATATCTGATCCTAATGGAGCAGCAAATTTCTCCATCGTCATGCGGTTTCGAAATCGATGAATAGACGGTGGATATCGATTTGCACTTCGTACGGTTATTCCAGGATCTGCCAATGTATGAAGATTTGATCAGGTGTGCCCTTTCCTTGCCCAAAACCACACTGCTAAGAGCCGATCATTTTGTTGGTAAACAGTTTTAGGCGTTTAATTATTGTAATGTTGAAGTGACTTTTGAATCTGTCAGGCAAATGATACTGAGGTTCTATTCTTTAGTCCTACTTTCATCTGTCTAAGTTTTTGTTATTGAGTTGGTGAAGGTTGCTTAACAAATCATCTCCACGAGCTTTATAGAGCTCGGAAAGTCGTCATTTAGGCTTAAGTTTAAATACGGCTATCCTCACTTCACTCAGGTCATGTGTTTGGAGAATTTTCGCTGCCCTCGCAAATATTGAAAGCTTCGTTCTGTCTGACAGCGGGAAATTCCTCATTATTGCGTCTAACAGTTTACAGAAGTGGTTCTTTCTTATGTCAGCACCGCCTATGTCTCATCTACGGTCGTTCTTTGTTCTTCTCGAAAGGATACTGTTCGCGCCTTCTATCCCTGTTTTTAAATTTTGTTAAAACTTACAGACATTTTTTATGGGGTCGCACCTCACTATATCTTCAATCTCGTTCTTTTCTTGCTCGTATTCCTGCAGCTTTGCCTTGTAGGCCTCATTTTTGGCTGCGAGCAGTGAGTTCTTGGTGGTGGGCTCCTGAAGCCTAGGTATAGTGCAATACCAATTATTCATCAACAAAAATCAACATTCCCTAGAATTTGGTAATATATCACAAAGTCGATAATATCCACATACTAGTTATTTCATTTTGCTGTCTATCCCTATCAAAAAATATTGGGTAAGAGAAGTAGAAATACTGTAGAGCTAGGCGAAAGTGGATTTTCAATTTAAAATTACTTTCAATCCCAAAAATCCGCCCAACCAAGCCAATACCACTAAAAATGTAGTTACGACCAGAAAGAGTATACACAGCCAAATCCAAAACGACATCACAGAGACGTACAAAGCATACAATGTAGAACTGCTCTACTCTGGTTATAGTCCTTTTTGCTGTATAGTTTTAATATCAACATACCAACATGTGGACTGTATCGAATAAAAACCAAGAGAATTCCGATTATGCATATGGTTCATGGCGTTTCCATGTATGCAGTGCTTGGACAGGGACGACATATTGCATAAAATTCGAAAAACATAGAAAAAGGAGAAATAGTACTCGAACAAGATGCGAATCAGTATACCTAATGGAAGTAGATGGACGCTGTGCCAACTAGTATGATATAAGCCATGTAGCAGAGTTTTCAATTGGAAATCCTTGTCGCAGACATTGTTTCGTGAAGCTGAAGAGTAAAATAGGAAAAGTCATTCTTCCCCATTCTCAAGAGATTTAATGGTCTCTTTATTTTTGGGACAGTGGCGGCTGCTGAACAAATATTTAATTTTTATATTTTTATAGTGTTAATACTTATACGCAAAGGGTATACAATTATTATCTCCTTTTGTAAATTTTGAGATATTTATTCGTGTGGGTCTGCCATGTGTAAGCTTAAATAGCTGACCTGAATGGCTATCTTTAGCTTTTGCTTGTATCTGAGTCAGAAGTAAGAGCCGTAAGCGCCAACACAATGTGCATCTGCACTAGAATCTGAAGCGAGAAGTTGACTGCTGCTCAACATCACGATATAGATTTAAGTTTGCCACGTGCTGCTTCTTGTTTTCAATTTACATAGGTAGAAAGAGAAGACATCTATGTAAATGTTGTAGAAAAATTTAGCCTACGAAGCAATACCTCTGGCAACAGACAAAGGCTTATTGTCTTTGCTGTGGAACGAGAGGTCACTATGACCACCACACGGTTTTCTTACCTCGATATCCGTAAGAATACATGGCGGTTTAAAGTTCAACGTTCAAAGTTCAATCAAACTCCTGCAAGGAAGCCGAAAGACTTGAAATTGGGAATGAAACCTCGTATCACGAGTCGGCTCTATATCATGGTTATAAGACCAATAATTCTTTATGGAGTAGTAGTATGGTGGACAGCGCTAGAGATAGATTTAAACAGCAAGAACAAATAACTCCAGCACCACTTGACATTCTTTGTCAACTTCTAACCCTCGATATTTTCGACAAGCAAATGACAACTAACTCAGCCATACGTCTTAAAACCATTAAACAATGGTCCAATATTCAATCTGGCCACTCAAACATTCTTAACGAACTTACAAATATTACTAGGTTAAACTTTGATAAGAGTTTACAGGACAGAACGACATGGGAGAATAACGAACCTGTGATAAACGACTCGATCCATTTTTATAATGATGGCTCCAAACTCACCCACTGACGAAGTGGGTACTGGTTTCCTCTCCGACAGGCTAAGTCTCAGCCTATCTTTATGTCTTCCTGATCATCGCAGTGTCAAAGACACGGGACTAAGTTACTAGTTTTTACCCTAAACGTGTTCACTAGGTATTCCTATCGCTAAATGCAAAAGCTTACTAGCACAACATGCTATAATAGCAAATCAAACCTCAGTTGGAGTCTTGGCACGATGTGTCAAAATTTGGAAAAAAGCAATATTTGAGAAGATCACATGGACTGATTTCGCTGGATAACCGAAGATTAGAGCCAGTCTAGATTAAAAGGCGGGCAAACAGAAAGGCTAGGACTCAAATCCAATGATTCTGTAGGATCTGAATAGCGGAAAAGGAAGAAGAAACAATACTTCATCTCCTTTGTAGCTAACGGCCCTACAAAAGAAAAGGATGCCCATCTTCGAGCTTACTATTTTCATAATATCAGTGATTTGACAAAAAATCCTCCATCTAAGGCTCAGAATGGTTTTCTCACGGGTAGTAAGGAAAATGCGAAAGTTATTAGTATTACTAGGATCTTAGACCAAAATGGTCTATGTATGGTATGGATCCAGCATTTTGGATGTCCAAAAATTTCTAGGGCCTAATTTCTAATCGGACCACTATCTATTTGCTGCCAAGACCCAATAACAAGCTTAACAAGGCGGCCGGAAATGACGGCATTCCCGCTGAGCTTTATAGATGCGGCGGAGATGTCTTGGTACGTAACATTACCAAATAATAAGCCAAATCTGGTAAGATGAAAATATGCCTGAAGAATGAAGCTTCAGCATCGTTTGCCCGATCCACACAAAAGGAGACCCTCTGAACTGCACAACTACAGATGTTCACGGAACATGAGATAGTAATAAGTATATGTATATTAAACTTAATAAGGTGATAAGAATGCAATCTTATCACACATTGAGAATATGGGTTCTTGTGTGAGGATAAGGATTTTATGACGGTCTGCTATATGCGCTTATCTCATATTATGTATAATAAAACTCTTATCTCTCGCGAGCATAGCAGATCCCTTTTCCCACACATCATTTTAGCATGTAAATGTAGATTAAGAATATTGTATAAATAGCTGTAGTTTATAATAAAAATAACCAGTGTCTTACAACCACTCAATCGTGTAGGTTTTTTAATTCGTAGCCATTCGCCGTGTCGCGGATTAGAATTGTACAACAGAGGCATACGTCTATTCAAAATCGCCTCCAAGATCTTATCCGTCGCAATATCGGGTTTTTCAACAGGGACGCTACAAAAGTTTAGCGACAGGGACAGCAAACGACGCCATATTTCTTCCCGCTATTTTAACACTTCTCTTCAGTAAGGTTTGCCATTTCATGATGGAAAGATAAACGATCCAACAACGAGTCGAAATTATTAAAATTTACAACCGAAATTCGGAGTCAGTGGCCTCAACGTTAAGAGCGCTACGTCCAATTTATGGTCGTCATAATCGTCCTAGCAGATCAACAATTGAGCGTCTAGTGGAAAAATTTGAATCCACAGGCACAGTACAAAATTTTCCCGTGCCAGTGAGACAAAGAAGTGCCCGTAGTGTCGAGAATATTGCTGCCGCTGAGGCTTCAGTTGCAAAAAGCCCAAATGTGTCTCTCACACGTCGTTCTCAAGCGTTGGGCATCTCTGTGACGTCGTTGTGGCGAATTTTGCGAAAAGATCTTGGCCTACATCATTCCAAGATTAAATTGACGCAAGAACTGAAGCCGCTTGACCACCAGAAGTGACGTATGTTCGTGAATTGGGCTGAGCAGCAACTTGAAAACGATTCGGATTTTCATCGAAAAATCATCTTCAGCGATGAGGCTCATTTCTGACTGAATGGCTTCGTCAATAAACAAAATATGGGGTATTGGTCAGGCAGCAATCCACACGTACTCCATGAGTCGTCATTGCATCCCGAAAAAATCACGGTTTGGTGTGGTTTATGAGCCGCGGCGTTATTGGGCCGTACTTCTTCCGTGATGATCAAGACCGGCACGTTACTCTGAATGGGAATCGCTACCGTTCAATGATAACCGAATATTTTTGTCCCCAATTGGATGATATGGACTTGGAGGACATGTGGTTCTAACAGGACGGCGCGCGCCACAAGCCACACAGCGAATGCCACAATCAATTCATTGGAAACAAAGTTTGGAGAACGTGTTAGCTCACGAAATGGTCCAGTCGCTTGGCCACTTCGGTCGTGCGATTTGACACCGTTACACTATTTCCTGTGGGACTACGTCAAGTCTATGCCAACAAGCCAGCGACGATTTATGAACTTCGTACGCATATCGAGCGTGAAATTTCAGCAGTATCGGCCGATTTATGCTTGCAAACCGTCGAAAATCGGGTTCAGCGTCTGGACTTCTGCAAGCGTGCCCGTGGTGGCCATGCAAAATAAATCGAGTTCCATACATAATGGCATCGAACGTACTTTCACAGGAATAAATAATTTCATAAATATCCAAAACCATTTTTGTTTTATTTAAAAAAAAACTTTCGTAGCGCTCTTATTGAAAAACCCTTTATATGAACGCCTGTAACCGTTTACAAACAAACTGATCTGCCCTTATCAGTGTAGTTTTAGGCCAGGAAAGCCCACAACCCATAATTTTCACCGTTCAGCAGATCCTGGAAAAACCGCAAGATTTCGAAGATTCCTGCGACAGCATTTATAGAGACGAACTATGAAGAGCCATGTCATAGCCACGTTTGCTAGTTTGCTAACAAAAATGGGCTTAGCAGTAAATGAGGGAGACTACAGCGACATGCTCTTGTTAAAAAAAATTCCGCATCGGGCGTTTAAGATGGCTAGGACATGTATAACCATTGACACTAATACTCTAGATCGCAAAGTCTTCGATTCCAAGCTAAATGTCGAACGCAGTAGAGGAAGACCTCGCCTTAAGTGGCGCGCACAAACCGACCTCAACCATTTCGTAGTGCGCAACTGGAGGCAGTTAGCTAAGGACCGGGCTAATTGGAGCGGCATGTTGATTGAGGACCAGATTCATTCCCGACTCTAGTGCCACTGAAGGAAGTTAGTAAGGTAGAAGGTTTATTTGCACCGAATTTAAAAAGTTAAATTCATATTGTGTGTTAATAAGCTAATGTGCTTATAGTCACTCGTATTGTACTCCTTTTTCAATGTACCTCTATCCCTATTTTCTTTTTTAAGAAATTCTATTGGTGCTGCCACAACATCACGTTTTCATTTGAATTCTCATGCATGGTAATAAGCAACCACCCCTCTTACCACCTGAACACGTGCTTATGTCGCATCTTGAAAGTTCAACCAATGTGCACCACAAATTCTATTATCATCGAACAAGATATTCCCCGCATATCCTCATAGATGTCAATCCTATTGGTTTCGCTTGAATAGGTTCATACAAAGCAGCATGCATACCCATAGATCAAATGCTCATGGTGATGCAAGCAGGTACTGGCTGGCTCATGAGCGCATCATTCCACGGCGTAATATTGGAAAAAGGGTTTCTATCCACACATCTCATAGAAAATGTGGATGAAAATGCACATATCTACTTGCAGAGATACAGGGAGCTAATTTTGTACGTTCTGTTAAAGCGAAAAGTTTTACATACCATAAACGTTGAGTCGGGATGAATGTGCTACGCTGCCCATTGTATTGGAAGCGATGCACTTATAGAGTCCTCCATCATCGGGTCGAACGTGAGAAATATTCAAATGACTTATCACATCTCCAGACATGTCGACAAATTGTCCAATGGCAAATCGGTGATGGATTGACACATCCATTATCGGCTGAGAGTCCAGGAGCCAGGCAAACTGTTAAAAAAATAATGATGGATATAATGGATTTATTTTCTATTTATATATACAAAGGACAAAAAAAGCATAAAAAGGTTATTCGCTTAATAAAATAAATGTTTTAGCTTACGCGCATTGCGTAGAATTTATTAAAGTTAGGGCTGTTTTACAGGGAACAAACATAAAGGGGTACTACCACGTAATTATTTCCCTTCCGTATGACGCTTCTCTAATTTAATTTATTTTAATTGTATTTTACATATAAAGAGGGTTGCGGTTACTTCGAATTTGTTATAGAAACCACGTAGACGTATATTACTAATGGACGTATGGTATGGAAACAAAGCTTACAATTATCATAGACCCTCGAAAAATCGTAAAAAAACTAAACAAAAAAAAAACACTTGATATACCAACCAAGGATTACAAATGAATATCTACGTTTACTCTATGTGATAATACGCATCTACAGAGACGTCGAACAGTGCACACCGAAGAAACAATTGCCGGTGTAGAGCAAAGCCCGAATGAATCGATTCGCCACCGTCCACAGCAATTGGGGCTTTGTCGATCAACTTTATGGAAGATTTTGCGCAAAGATCTTGACTTACGATCTTGCAAGATCCTTGTGCAAAAATTAAAGCCGCGAGAGCATGCGATGCGTCGTGATTTTTGGCGTATGGGCCGAAAATAAGATTGATCTCGATGCTGAGTGGTGAGGCTCTATTTTGTTTGAATGGCTAGGTCAACAAGCAAAAATTTGCCGCATTTGGAGTAAAGAGAATCCACATGAGACCCTTGAGAAGCCATTACATCCACAAAAAATGACTGTTTGGTGTGCTCTATGGGCTGGTGAAGTCATTGGGCCATAGTTCTTCCGAAATGATGTTACCGTTAATGGAGACCGGTATAGAGCCGTGATAACCGACTATTTTCTTCCCGAATTGGGTGGCATGAATGTGGATGAGATGTGGTTCCAACAAGACGACGGTACATGCCACACAGCGCACGTCACAATCGATTTGTTGAAGGAAACATTCGATGAGCGCATAATTGCGCAGAATGGACCTGTTAATTGGCCACCAAGACCGTGTGATTTGACACCATTGGATTATTTTCTTTGGGGATATGTGAAGTCGTTTGTCTGCACCAACAAACCAGAAACGTTAGGCGACTTGGAAGCGAACATTCGTGGCGTTATTGCCGACATACGGCCCCAAATGCTCGAAAGAGCGAAGTTGGGTTATAACGAATTTTTATTTTAGATAAATTAAAAAAATGGTCGAAAATTGTGTGTGGTTAATTTTTCTTCCCGTAAAAACCTAAGTGTACTTAGTATATAACTCAAGTTATACAATTCCCAAAGAACGACATTTGATTTTTATTTATAGGTATAGATATTTTTTTTATTGACCCAATATAACTACAGATTGTTTCATAAACACTAATACTTACTTGCGGTGGTGGTGATCCACTAGCTGAACATTTGAGAGATATCATCTGTCCCGGACGCACATTTTGCTCAATAAATGTATAAATCAATTCTGGTACAGTATCTGTAAGTATAATCAAAAAAATTCAGATTAAAAATGTGTACACCATAACCGGCTAAAGTGGCAAATTGTATAGACTTCAAGAATAAAATTGTTCGTTTAAGTGACCGTCAAATCCTTTTTTTAATACCACTAATAATAAAAAATAAACAATATACTGCAAATCACTTAGTGAAAAATGAATGTAAGCTCAGCTTAATATTTTTCTCAAGTAAAAATACAGAGGACTGTCCCACTAATTCGGTTTTCATAATATCTTTTAAGCTTTTTCAAACAAAATTTTTAAAAGGGACGGTGTCCTTAGAGGTTCAAAACAGACTAAAGGCCAAATGTTGCAATAATAATGGCTAAAAAAACCTAGCCGTTAAGCTGTTAGCATGTTGCTTTTCATATCGACAGTATTCTCTTTGAACATTATATATCTAGCTGTGACATTTTACACTTCATAAAACTAACAAGCATCATTCCTTCAGTGGTACTTCTCTATACGATCATAACAATCTGCGCAGCTGTATAGAGCTAGTCAACAACACTTCGTTGAGACATATTGATTGAATGGACTCAAATAAATATCTGCAGAGTCTTCGATTTCCAGCCACAGACTGTATACGCAGTAAAGGAGAAACTGTAGCCACTGACTCAAGTGCTCAAATGAAGGCAGCGAGTTAAACTCCTAAGCTTATTTTAGAGCCATGTTAGTTGATACAACCTGGAACTGTTGTGCCAATTAAGTAAATAAATATCTTGTTCAGACACTTTATCAAAACCGTTTGACCTAAATTGACGTTTTTTCTGAAAGTGGACTTCTGCTGGAGGCAGAGCTTATACAAGGTTGGCCAAAAGAGATTACCCTATTGGAATTTGCTCATATTTTATACTAGACAGATGTAGAATACAACTAAACAAGCCATGGAGCGATACACTTCCCAAGAACGCGGAATAATCGTGTCTATTTTGTTGCGTAACAATTCGACTGTAGTGTTGGTGCAGCGCGAATTCCGTCGCCGATTCCCCGGCCGTCCGACACCGACTGCGCAAACACTGTCGCCGGAAACTTCGACCAGACGCCGTGCTTCGCAATTAGCCATCAGCTGGTCGTCAGCAAGGCGAATTTTGGTTAAAGTCTTGCGCATGTTTCCGTACAAAGTCCAGCCCGTGCATCAGCTGCTGTCTGTCGACCGCCAAACGCGTGTAACCTACGAACAAGCCATCCTTGATATCGAGGACGAAGCGGATTATTTTACGACCAAAATCATAATAAGTAATCAGGCTCATTTTCACCTCAGCTGCTATGTGAACACGCAAAACTATCACTTCCGGGGCCATTACAGCCGCGCAGAGATACTGCATGATGCGATGTTAACGCTGGATGAGTCATCGGGCCATTTTTTATTTCGAAAACGCCGCTGTCAAACGACAACAGTGGACGGTGCGTGCTATATGGCCATGTTAACCGAGTTTTTTCTGCAGCAGTTGGACGAATTAGGACTGGAGGCCATGGAGGCCAGACTGGCCCGCAAGACCGCCCGATTTAACCATTGCAGACTTTTTTTGCGGAGTTTTTTTGAAGTCCCGTGATTACGTGAACAAGCCCGAGACCCTGAAAGCCCTCAAGGACAACATTCGACTCGAGTGCGAGAATTTTTCGCCCGAAATTCTCGCTGAAGTAATAAAAAATGTCATAAAACGAGCAGCTCGTATGGCAATCAATTTTGACGGCGCAAATTTGGCCGATATCATCTTCTGGACTTGACCAATAAAATTCTAAAGGTTCAAATAAACATAATCAAAAAACGGAATCAAAGTTTTTCATTTAGAAAAAAATTAGGGCCAAACAAAATCCGATGACTTCTTTTGGCCCACCCTGTATATCAAATTATATTATCCTAGCTAAACATTTTCAGAGGGGCTATTATGCATTGGGATAAGGTATCTAAATCCTTTATTTACGAAAAAGCACCAAAAATGTGGGCATGAGTTAGTTGAAATGGTATATTGCATGTAACATTGTTATCGAGTATTTTCATGAATATTTATATCGATTTCGTTTTTGGAAAAGTTATCCAAAAAATGGTTGTGGCAAAAAACTCCAAAACACTTGTCTACATAAAACCTTTTAAACATTTTCTATGGTTTTACCAAAAACAATGTGTATCTGAAAAGAGGGTCCAAAATTTGGTGACTGGTAAATATGGCTGGGTCGACTCAGCCAGTTGATCTTAGTCGATCCAAATACCTATCTTATCTTACGGTTTGATCATAAACAATGTGCATCTGAAAAGTGGGTCCAAAAACTGGGGACAGACAAACATGGCTGGATCGATTCAGCCAGTTAATAATAGTCGATCCAAATACCTATCTTAATTATTTCTATATGTTACAAACTATTGAAAGGGTGGGGTATGAGATATGAGATATGGTACCCATAGAGGTACATAGGTTTTTACATTTAACTTGTGTCATAGTGAACAAATTTCGATAGATACACCATGAACTTAAAGGTCGAATGAAGATCGACTTCCCTTTTCAGTAAAAGGTTTTAGGAATGAATTTCCAAAAAAAAAACAATCGGTGCAAAATCATTGGTCATTGATAGGAGCATTTCATCTATAGACCATTTTAACCAAGGCCCACTTTTTTGGGCGTTTCCTTATAAAAACCATTTGTATATCTATCCCAATTGCACATACAATAGAAAAACGCAGTTTCCCATATCTTATTTCCCATTTAGTTGTAAGGTATAACCACTTTATCGGGGCGTTTAATTTGTGGATGGAATGGGAAAAGATTATCTCAAGATAAGCCAAGAAAGATCTTGGTTTAAAACTTCATAAGAGTTGAAACCATTCGGTCATTCTACTCGTCGTAGGTTCGGTAAATGGGCCTAAAACATGGTGAAAATTGATCCAGCCTTACCCTTTTAGCAGAATTTTTGGGAAAATGAATTCAAAAGTAAGTCACAGGAAATTAAATCGACTGTGACGTGGCACGTTAGTGAAATCAACCCACTCATAATAAAGGGTGTCCCATAGTTACGTTAAATAAATGTAATTTTTATAGAAAATACAAATTTTTAAAGATTACATATTTTATTGGTTCATAGAGTATACAGAATGGGGTTATGTATGAATAAGCACATCGGATAAATGGCCGCCAAGACTCTGCTGCCAAGTACCTAGTCTTTTATTAAAATTTTCTAGAACCGTTTCGTATAAATGTGGCTAAACACAAATAGTAAAACGCCCAATTCACTCTTTCAATGCTGAAAGCGTTGGCTTGTTTGCATAGACTTTTGAATTAAAACAAAAAACGAAGAACAATTTCAATTGGCCTTGAAACGTTGTATCTGGATGGCATATTCTGATCTCAAAAACGGCCGATGACTCATGCAGTAATTGAACTTTTTCTGTACATGTTTCAACCAGATATTGGTCACATCGATATCTTGACAATTTAGGCACTTAAAACTGGGTTATCATTTAAGATTAACTAACACCATTTATTGCTACTGCCTGACCAGCCGAAATTTCAAAGAAAAAAAGTCCGATTATGTCTCTAGCAAAAATCCGCACCAAACAGTTACGAGTGCATTTATTTTTCGACAATTACTAGTGGGTTTTCCGAACCAGAAATGAGACAATTTTGACTATTAACGAAGCCATTAATATGAAAATCAGCTTCATCATTGAAGATGAAGATGACGATTATTTGATTTAAAAATCAGAATCCACTTTTTGTTGTTCAAAAATCCACGAACTCTCTTCACGTTGCATGGTCAGTAGTCTTCAGTTCAAAGTAACACGATTGTTCTCGATCCTGTAACGATTTGGAGTTATTTTTTCTAACACCCAAAATCTGTAAATGTAAACATCAAATTGATACCAAAAGACACTCCAAAACTTCAGAAAAAATCAATAAACTAAATACATATTTAGATTTAATGATGTAATACTTACCACCCAACTTAAGTTCAGCCATGGCTTGTGCACTTGTCTTGTGGTTGCCGACCAAACATTGATAGATCCCCTTATCCTTGCGTCCGACATTTTGCACCATCAGTGATGTCTTCGATAACAGCCGGATACTATACGTAGGAGAAATGCAAACACAATTGAATTCACATTATCCCCAAATACATGTCCGATAACAAACTCAAATCTATGTAAAGTATACATTAGCATATACAAGTGTGTGTATAGGTGTACTCTGGTCGATATTCTATGAATATATATTTTGAGTCTAATATAATCAAGTAAATGGAGTTAGTCCTATAGTTATATCTATGCTTACTGTACATATTACATCAAATCTGTATCAAAAAGCTTTTAAGGTATACACGCTAACAAAACAAACATACGCATACACACATTCGACTGAACAAACACATTTTGCCCACATTAATATATTCATGCCATCAGTAGGAAGGACGTTGGACATCGGACAGTCACTGCTGATCAAATATCGTCAACATTTATTTTGCGAATACCAAACATATGCAAAATTATCAAAAATAAAATAGATTCAACACAAACATTGACATAGGCCCTGGTCCGGTTTGGGTCATCTTCATTATTTGGATTATATTGTGTGCTCAACATACGGCCGTTTTGATGAGGTCCTATTTAAAGGTGGGCTGTCCAACAAAAAGGACACAGATAGGGTATTGTGAAGAGTAAATACAATCTGCGTGCAGCAATAGCAGAGAATAGACGGTGCAATAGGCGACAACAACATCATCGACAAGATGATGACAATATGGGCATAGCCATAACATTGTCGGTAAAGTCTGCTCATCCATGAATACTCCGGAGTTCCAATGCACATCGTAGATGTCCTACGACCCGCATCTGAGCAGCTGAAGATTTACACATCATCGATCGAAATGTTCGTAGATTGGATTCGCCTTTATCATATCTGCACGTACCTACATTCGCACACTCACACATGCATATCAATACAAAATACCAATTTGCATTCAATTTAGATTGAAATTTGAAATTCACTCACTTGTCTCGCCCAGTACTGAGAGCATTATCCTCCATTACGGGTCGACCATTGTGCAGCCATTCAACGCCATCTACTGATGATCCCGTCGTTGAACAATTAAATATTGCTGTGCCGCCTGAATTGGCAATTTGTACTTGTGGTAGGATGTGCACAGAGACGTATGACTCGACTATCAATCGGATTTCAATCCTTTGTTCGCCAAATTGATTTGATGCTTGACAAATCTGTTGAAATATTTATTGTACTTGTAAAATTGTATTTGCTTTCATTAGAGATTTTAAAATATAAACAGTTCGATTCATTTGGATAGATTAGATTTTGAATTCGTAGTTTCAAATATCAACATCGACATAAAAAGCAGAATTATTCGAGAATTTCGACCTTAGTAGCAAATTTAGAGAAATCCCGAAAATAAATGTTGCTAACGATGTGTTCTTTTTTTATATACAGGGTGTGGCAACATAACATCCTTCTGATCAAAACTGAATGAAGCCTTTTTCATGAATTATGTTTTTTTTTAAATATTTTATAATGTATGTACTTAAGTGATGTTTTGTTTTATACAGTTTTGAAAATCATATTCATGCCCATGGGATTCATCCTTAAAAAAAGAGTGTGATTTCACATGCGGTAATAGCGAAACTGTATTCTGTTTAATTTGTAATGAGATAAATACACTAACATTCCATTCCATTCCCTCACAACCTAAGCCCTATAATTGCATTTATATTTTTTTTGTTCGTTACACTTTTTCGTTTCCAATTCGCACCATCCAAAAAGACAGTTTTCTAGAATCGCCTTATCTAGATTCCTTTCACCCAGAATAATTAAAGTCGTGTTTGGAGAGTTCCTGCGCAATCGACAACTTGTTCGAAGTTCATTACTAACCTGTAGACTCTTCACTGAACGCTCGCAAAAAGCAGACGGATGTTTACGCGAAATGTTGGAGATCTCATGCCTCAATGGTTTCAGGTAATCGGATGGGCCTATGAATTCAAGTTCTTCTGCTTGTCACAATCGGGATTTCTCTGAATGAAGTGACTCATGTAGCGATAGATTTTCAGTCCAGGACGGCGTCTAAAACGGCATAATTGAAGGGATTCCGTAAGGTGTCTTAGATTGCAATCAAAAAACATCCGAAGCATGAAGTAACGTTTTGACGGCAACGCACGATTTTCACATTTTTTACACATGATGATAACTGACCGCAGTATGAAATAAAGCTTTAGAATCACGCCTGTCAAATGAGATCAGTTACAGACTCCTACACCCTGAATGGAACGGTTTCTAAAAAATAAGTTTTGTTGAATAAACCGAATATTAGTTTCCATTAGGTTTTGGTTTTTTGTTGTTCGTGCGTTGTAAGGTGGTTCAAACCACATGTCGTCGGTTTCGTTGCTGCTAGTCATTCAGTCACATAGCTCTGGCATGCGCGATCGATTCATTTTTAAACCGGAGATCCTGTCTTTCTTTTCGCCTCGAACCTGCAGGCTGGGATTTAAAAACTCTTCTGGCTCGAAAAATGTTGCTTATTCGATCGATGCGGCTGAGCCAATATAGACTACCCATTCCTATATATCTTCTTCTCCATTAGCTTGCCTCGCATACAGGGCCAAAAAATCGACGAAGCATTTTTCTTTCGAAGGTACCTAAGGTACATCGGCACCGTAAATTACGACTCTTAGAATTATGGTCCCCTAGAGCAAACATTTGGTCTTTTGGGTTAAGAATCTTAAACTCCCTCAAAACTGTTTGCAGGATTTCCCTTAGTGGGAAAATGTTGTATTTGGTCGATCAGACAGGTCGAAATCTACACTGTTACTTGTCGATAGCCGTGTTGCAAAAGGACTCAAGACGTTCACAAAGCACGTTCGATAGGATCTCTCATGATCTCATTGTACAAGAATCTATGAACAAATATTGAGTCACATATAATCTGTCCTAGCGAGGTATCCGTCGTAGCGGACAATTTTCCGCAACACATACTTCGTCGTAGGTTCAAATTTCATTCGAGGTACCGTCATCGGAGCAAAAATCACATCACTACAATTCGTAAATATATTCCGCAAAGAATTTCTGTCGGACGAAATCGGAATAGGAATTGCACTAAGCTGTCAAAAATTTGCACGAAAAGTGCACCTGAACGCACTTCAACGCAATTCGCTAGCATGTGTTATCAAATGTCGGAGAAATATTCCGAACAGCTTTTCGGAAGAATACCGCTCCGACGGATACCTCGCTAGGGCTGAATGTCTTACATTCGCATATATGGAAGGAGACTGATCAAACTTGTCGATGTAAAACGGCTTGGTTTACAGTTGTATCGTTGTAAATGAGCGTTCAGATGTATGTAAAGTTGTGGAATTCTTGTTTTTTTTCGTCAAAAGTTGAGTTCTTACTAAGCTGTGGCTACTAACTTCGACTCTCAGCCTGTGACGCTTGATTGCTTAGTTCCTGTTCCATAGAGGGGGTTTTAATTTCTGTGTAATGTTTTGGTGAACGGGCTCGGTGGCGCGATGATTATTGCGATGAACTGCCGCGCAGAAGGTAGTAAATTATTTTTCACTAGCCCTCCTCTCATGATGATCTGACAAATCATCCGAGTAGTATCAATTATCAAGAAAAGCTTATCTCAACTTCGCCGTTCGGAGTCGGCATAATACAGGAAAGGATTTTCACACGCACACATGAATGGCTGTGAGAAAGCTCGTCACTTGGAACTAACGAGCCTGTTGCCCAAAAAAAATTTAATTTTGTAAAGTTTTGGTGTCAGCAGATAAGAGCGGGAGAAAGAAAATATATCCCCATAATAAGGCGAACATAATCTTTTCCCAAGTCGGCAACGGGATAATTCCCAAGTAAGAGCGGTGGCCTCTATAGTCCCACTTATGCTGGACTAAGTGAACTACCTTTTTGAACTGCATCGACATCTTAAAGGTTAATCAGGATCCTTGGAAAGATACGTGTGAGGCCAATATCGTAGAAGATACCGAATGCCGTTTTTTCTAGAGGCATTTAATAAGTTGGAACTGACTCTCCAGTGTGTGTGTTGTGCCGTCAGGGGAACGTTAAATTTAACAGATTTTTTTAAGCAAAATATAGTTTTGATAGAAAATACAGATTTTAGAGATTTTTATTAATTCATTTATAAATATGGCGGCCATATTTTGCACGATAATTACCGACTGCTTCTGACAAACTCGGCTGGTTGTCGGACAACAGGTTGAATAGGAATTTCAAGGGTAAATCAGGACCCTTGAACAGAGATGGTGGCGGATGAGACAAAAGGACAACGGCAGCGGTCAATCCAGTAGTGGATATTGATGGCCCCGTTTCCTAGGAGTAACTAATAAATTGGAACCGGCCCTCCAGATAAGAGGTTGTGCTTTGGGTTAACTACCCACCCATGGAAAAAATACACTACATTTTTTTGAAAAAAAGGGCAACGGCAAAAAAAGCAAACAAGAGTATGGAAAACTACGGACCATGCTTTATTGAGCAGAAACAGCGACTATTTGGATGCGGTTTTGTTATAAGTGGCAGACTACGGCAAGAAGTCTTATGTTTCCAAGTCATTAGCGAACGCTTTGTAGCAATCCGAATCAAGATCAAATTCACCAATATAAGCCTTATATGCGCTCTCGCCCCGATGGAGGAAAAAGACGATATAGGTAAGGATTGCTTCTCTGAGCTCCTTGACAAAACCTATGAACCACATCCGAAGTACTATGTTGAAATCGTGCTGGGAAGAAAAACCCAAGAAGTCGAAATCGCTGCCCACCACCAATTCATCGATTTCAAAAACTCGTACGACAGCATTTTGGTATATCGCCCAAATTCAACATTTGTGTAGGATAACGATGGACAATTCTCGCTGCTCCATGAGGGTCGGAAACGATCTCACCCACACATTCGATACCAAAAAAGGATTTAGGCAAGGCGATGCGCTGTCAAGTGACTTTTTTAATTTGATTCTTGATAGGATTGTGCAAAACTCCCTAGCCAATACCAGAGGCACAATTTTTCAAAAATTAGCTAGCATACGCCGACGATATTGATATCATTGGTAGGACTCAACGTGATGTCATAGCCACGTTTGCTTGTATAAAGAAGGAAGTGGCAAAAATGGGTTTGCCAGAAAATTAGGGTACGGCGAAGTACATGAGAAAGACACACAACATCGACGAATCGGACAGAACGTCACCATTGATAAATATAACTTTGAGGTAGTACGGGAATCTGTCTATCTCGGCTCCGCTGTTTACTCTGACAACAACGGCTAGTCAGAAATTAAACGAGGAATTACTCTTGCCAACCGCTGTTTCTTCGGGCTATGAAGGCAATTCAGTAGTAAAGCACTGGGCATTTAAGATTGCTAGGGCATGAAGATCGAATGGACACCAATACTCCTGCTCGCAGAGTCTTCGATTCCCGACTTAACATCGGACGCAGTAGAGGAAGACCTCGCCTCAATTGGCGCGCACAATTAGCAACCGACATCAGCCAACTTGGAGTGCGCAACTGGAGGCAGTTAGCTAAGGACCGGGCTAATTGGAGAGAAGCATGTTGGTTGAGGCCCAGGTTCATTCCAGACTGTAGAGCCACTAAAGTAAGTAAGTAAGCTGACAAAGCTTCATTATTTTTAAAATATATCTTTCGTATGTCTATTTTAATTTTTACTACCCGCGAGCTGTCAGCTGTCACATTGCTATCTTTTTCCTCGTTGGCATTTTACGTGAATTATGGAACACTCTAAATTTACTAACTTTTTAACTTCATATATCAAATACTCATAATCCCTCGCTAAGTTTATATATACTCCCGGAAAAGGTTTTCTCTATGACTATAGAATTTTTAAGAAATAAATACTTTTTTCTTTAACGTTTAATTACTTTCTTTTTCAGAATTAAACTATTACATAGTAATAAGTCAAATCAGTCTGTATATATAAAAATACCAAATATGTATATATTAATGAATAAATAATTAAATTTATAAATAATCCATTAAAATCTTTTCAGTTGTCTTTCTCTTCTTACCACAAAGTTCTTCCATATATTTTTTTTTGTCAAGTTGTTACTACATTCCGCAATTTGTTTTTACGTTAAAAGTCACTTATATAATTAAAAAATCTAATCACTTACTTCTTTACTTTAGCGACATAATTGAAATCTGAAATGTACTTACCCATTTCCCTGAATCTCGATCGTCAGCATTTTTGATGAGAAGAAGTGTCCTTGATAGTATAATCCTCTGTGAAGAAGGTATCGGATACAACGCAGACGAATCAGATACACGATACCATCTGACAAAGTAGCACAAAACATGCAAACGAGAGTGAAAAAAAAATCCAAATTATTTATCAATTATCAAATCAACAGTACTTCGTGCTCCTTCACAGGTTAACTACGATTACGATAAGCCCTAGTACGGCTATGAATTATGTATACGCAAACAGTGAGCTCATCTCATTATGCATGTTATTCGCCAAGGATATACTCAAAGTCAATGGGCGCCCCCATTTGAGCGGAAGTCAAACAAACTCCTGAATGGAGTTCAATATGATGTACATCCGATGTTGCAGTGCAATACCACCCCTGGAGTATAGCGTAGTCTCATTAAAAATGTATCAAGCAAAGCACTTGTGCTTCCAGTGGATTTTTCATGAGAAACCAGCATAAAAGGAGTAGGTGGAAATAGACACGCAACTTTGAGTACATACAGTAGCAGGATGAACATAATCGCTAGCGCTTTGTTCCATACCAGGATTAACATTGTAATTGATTGTAACGTTTCCAGCTTGCAAATACTCAGAGTAGATAGGGATTTGTAAAATCTTCGGACGTCTGAAGTGCAGGAATATACGTTGAATTCAGAGAAAGGATATGAATAAGAAAGCTACAGGAAATTTGAGCTAACTGCTTGATTAAATCATTTTAGTTTACTTACGTAAAAATGGGAAAGGGATTTCCATGAATATTACACGGTAAATGGACGTCGTTGCCTCTATCAACGTGAATCTCAATCACAGGTTTTTGATTAGTGCGAGGTGCTAAGTTCTTACTTAGTTCTGAAAAGAGATATTTAAGGAAAATAGATGTTAAGAGGATGGACTTGGAAACGTGCCAACGCTTACCTTTAACAGCTGGTGTAATCGAGTCACTTCGTTGTCGTTCACCACTTAAGGTGTTAGTAGTAAGACATGAAAACTTCACCAACCCATCTTCGGAGCGTACTGATCGAATGTAGAGGTCGCCCGATGAAGAGAGAACCACATATCGCCCGGCTAAAAAAAGTGTCAACAAGCAAAGTTGTTACTTCTGATATAGTTGTACTTCGATCAAACATATACGGTAATTGACAAATAATAATATAAATATAATTTTCCTGAAATAGCAACGTTTTTATTGAGCAAACATGAGAAAAGTTACAGAGCAGGATGTAGGATTTCAGGATGGATAAAGTGAATATCTAAGTGAGCTGCTTCGAAATATTCGGGATATTAGGAATATCAAGGCACATGTGTCGTATTTACTAATACAATTTAAATTTTAATTTTTTCTTATACTGGAATTGATTTAGACCGGTTAACAATTTAGCTCCGTCGATTTGACAAACAAAAGTCAACAGTTTCAGTAGCTGATTCTGCTAAGTTGCAACTGTTATCTTTTTAAAATCCTTGCCTACTTGTTTTTTTTTAATGGTATCTTTCTTACTCTCCCAAATTCAATATTGTCTTCGATACTATTGTAGAATTCCCTCTCAGAATTTATTTGGACTGATCTATTTTTTGAAACAGATAAGACCAAATCATAATTTGAGCTTTTGGCTCTTAAAGAGTTATGATGAGCCACAAGTTCGTTAGATCACAGGTGTTTTTTTTAATCTCTTTGAAAATGCTGAGGTTAGTTTCCTTTATAAAAACATATGAGAAGGCTACAATCCACTGTGTGGATCGCTTTATACCCTATTCCATCCCATCCTTAAACAAATATCCTCAAAACGTCAGATTTATGGCGATGAAATATAGAAAATGTCATTATCATAACATATTGTTCAGACTATTTATCAAAATGATTTATGGTTTGACAAAAAACACCGTTTTTCGTCTGGTTATACTAAGAGGTAGTGTAAAGGAATGGTCTTTGTATGAAAACGCCTCCAAAAAGTGGGCGTGGCTTAAAATGAAATATGCAAGAAATGTTTATATTAACCGAACCAATGATTTTGCATCACCATTTTTATTTTTTAATGGTGTTTAAAATTGTTCCGATAAACGTGTTTTTACTAAAAATGCTCCCAAAAAGTGGGCGTGGCGAAAAACCTTGAATAAACAAAATTTAGACATTATGATTGTCTAAATATGTTGTTCAGACACTGTTTCAGTATCTCTAACGGTTTTGCCTAAAACTATGTTTTTTTCAAAAAGGGGGCGTGGCAGTGGGCGGATTTCAAAAATGTTTACACTTGTTCTGCTGGGAGCAACGACAAGCACGTCATCATTCTAGCTCAAAATTTAAGGCCCAAAAACTGGTGACGTACGGACGGACGGTGGACAGACATGGCTAAACCGACTCAGCTATCGATTCTGAGTCGATGCTTATACTTTGAGGTATAACTAGCTCAATTATTGCTCTATGTTACAAACTATGTATCAAAACTAATATACCCCTATGGGATAGGGTATAATTACGATTTCCCTCACCGTTGAGTCGATGTGTCTCTGGCTTTAGCCCGCCTTTTTTTAAATCTAAATCTAAACCTAAATCTAATCTGGTTCAAGTAGTAGGTTTTATAATATGAGAATATGCACAGCTTTTCATTTCAAAATAACTAAATAGTGATCCAATAAGTTCTTCGGAACTTTTTTTTACAAAAGAATTTAATGTTTGGCAAAAAGTTTTTATTTGGGCTGTAGGTTTGGTTCATGTTATATAATTTCTATTTGAAGATAATTTCCTTCAAATATTGCCCACGACTAACTTATAAATGGTCCATTATGTGGCTTCAATTTTCGAACACGCTTTCAAGCATAGCCGTTATTCGATGAATATCACGATTTATGTTGGCATCTGAAGTTGTAATCTTTTCTGGTTTATCAAAGTAACAAGAGATTTCACATGTCCCCATAAAAAAGTAATCAAATGGTGTCAAATCACAAGATCTTGGTGGACAATTGACTGGACCATTTCTTGCATTTTCGGGGTTACACTTGTAGCTTTTGGATTACCTCTGGTTGTTTATAGCTCCAAATAACGAAAACTTTGTCGCTAAAAAAAGTTTTCGATAAAGTAATGAATCAATTTAAACGTTTCCCAGTTACACAAACCGAAATTAAAACGTCGACCAAATACAGTCGGCTTCAATTCATTGAGGACCTGTATTTTTTAGGCCTTTAAACCAAAATTTAGCATGCCTTAATCTTGAGAACTGCTCGATCATGATCTTCACGAATACTTTCTGCTATTACAGAAAAATTCTGAACAGTGCGTTCATTCTATAAAAAAAATGTAACTTAGTAATCGTTGTTCCGGTGTAAGTCAATTCATTTTCAAATGGCAATACATATCTACTGAACACAAACTTCATATAGGCAAGCTACGTTAAAAAAAAGCGGGACGAGCTCGCAATCAGACTCAGAGAAATGTAATGGCTACTTGGAAGATACTCGAAGCTAAGCATATACAACAAACTGCTTCTGCATAAGCAAGTGCTAAAACCTTGTTGGACATACGGTATACAGCTTTGGGGTTGTACCAAACCAAGCAATATTGCTATACTGCAAACATTCCAAAACAAAACCCTAAGAGCAATAGTGAATGCTCCATGGTATATTAGGAATAGTGATATTCGCAGAGATTTAGGAATTGCTACCGTGAGTAACGAAGCAACAAACTTTGCTCGCAAGCTTCGTACTCGTATATATGTTCATTGTAATAACGAAATAATCCGTACTCTGGACGTGACAAACCTTGAGCGCCGGCTACAAAGAACAAGACCATTCGACCTAGCGCCATAAGGAAAAACCGCATGTAATGACGGTATTAGTAGGTGCGTTCACTGGAATGCTACCTACCAAACGCGATTAAAACTACAGAAGCGTAAACTAATTGTTAAGGATACTTAGTCGTAGTCACCACAAAAAAAAAGAAAAACATGAAAAAATGAGAGGAATAAATTCCATACTACTATGAGCACGCGCAGCCGGTTCTCATAGTGCCTCTCTGAGGGGTGAGGTTTAGCCCGTAGGCATATATTGACTGACACTAATGAAATTGTCAGGCCCGAAAATATATGAGTCGGGCATAACCAATGGTACGGACCACTAGTATCCTATGAGGATTGCTCACCTCCGGGCGCACACGAAAAAAAAAATAAAAAAAATATAGCCAAGCTAGTTGACAAAAAAACAACGCAATCGAAAAAAGTAACTCCTATTACTGGAATTAGAACTACTTTTAGATAAGTCAAAAAACTAGAAACAAACGTACACAGTTCTGCATTCAGCTCATTTGGAATACACAAATGTATATGTAACGTGTGTGCCATCTAGGAGTTTATTTTGTAATCATAGGTTATTTTGACACTGACAGCTACTTCCTAATCGAAATCTCCGCGGAACGAAATGAGTCTCTTTACGCTCAAACAGTACATAATTGAAAATAAATGAAGCCCACAACGTCTGCTGTACGCAAGTTTGTTCAAAAAGTGAAAAAGACTGGGATGCTGGTGGACAACACTCATGGTCGCAGTCGTTGTGCGCACAGGCGAGAATGTGGCTGATGTTGCCGAGAGTGCGTGATAAGATTGCATGAGAAGTCTGCATGGAGCCCAGAGCTGCATCAAGTCTCTGTTTCTACATAAGGTATTCTATCATACCAAATACCAAGATCCAGATCCAGAACATTCCTGACTGGAAACGCAAAATAATATTTACAAAAACATCTGGAAACAAAATTATTCAGACTAATTAAAACCAATCATACACTCACAATACAGTTTTTATTGAACTTTATTTTTATCCATTCATTAATAAGTTCCAATCAAAAGTACTTTCGGATGATTTAACATTTCACTACCATATCCTGGCCCCATTATTGAGTTATTGCAAATAACAAAAATATATATATATATATATATATGTAGAACAGGGACCGATGTCTGGTTGTATTCTTATCAAAAAAAAAAATTAACTCACAATAAGTGTTCGTAACCCATATAATAACGAAACACGGGATATCCCTTTTCGCTCACGATACACAATTGGCACGTTGTCCGTGACAATCCTCAAACTAAAAAAGTTCACACAGTAGGTACACAGGTATCTACATGAAAAAAAAAGTAAAAACTCATGCAACGATAAAGTCCATCCACGAGGACCTATTTTTGATACATTTTATCGGAATTCCATTCAGCACCGCCACCAAAGGATACAAAAAAAAACAAGTAACATACTTTTAACTGAGTGATATCCATAGATATACAGAACATATACATTTGCAATGACAACACTCTTGTATGTATGTACTTCATTCATCACTCTGCTGCAGCTTCCTATGGCTGCTTTGAACATATGCATGTACACATCTACATATATATTTTTAGTAATTTTTATCTTCCCTACTACAGCGTATGCTATGTTCGATTTTATTAACCCCGTTCCGCTTTTTAAACTCAGACTAGCATGCAAAACGCCTACAGGCAACATACATTACATGCAACAAACAATTCCAATTGCTGAGCATAAAGGATAAAAGAGAAAAACGCACACTCACCCACATCCGACTGATCCGGCAAGAGCACCTCGTCCCCCCGATTCCAACTGGTCACTTTAACATATTGACGTACATAGTCTGGTATGGTGCACTTCATCAGAGCCGAGTTTCCCAAATAGACTTCGGTGTTTTCCACTCGTATATGGAAATTTCGCCTGACAACTGTAAATGTAAATATTGAATAAGAAAATAGCGGCCTCAAATGAAAATACGAAAATGTAACGGAAGGCATGTAAACAGAAATGGAATGCAGCGAAATCAATTACATCATCTGGCAAAAGTATAAAGTAGATTCTACGTAGCAGATGTAGATAAACTCGTCGAAAAAAGTGTCAGTGTAGTTGTAGTCGATGATTAATTTGGCTTCGAGCTATTATCTGATACTCCTGCAGATGTACATGACTTCCTGACTTTATAGCTGCCGCTGATTATAAAAAGGATAGAGCCTCGCGACGGTATAGTGAGATAAACACGGATGATGACAATGGTAGTCGATTACCTAATGGGGTAAAGATCCTGAACTTCATATTTATTTTGGATACGAGAACGATAGTATACAAAACCTCTAACCTCAAACTTCAGTCTGCTTCATAGGTTGTGTTTAAGACAAACAATAAACAGCTATGTGTGAAGAGTTTTGGAAAGAAGACTATACGTTATAAGCCTGAACAAATTATTTTATATTACCTAAGTACTCTAAAGGTCCTGATAAGCCTAAACAACTGGAAGTACTCCATAAGCACAGACAATATTATTGTCTGTGCTATAAGGATGCAAGATTTTACATAGAAACGCAGTTAAGTTGAGACCTAGGTTCATATAGTGCTGTGAATTCACTGTAACTGCACGTCCACTTTCATCTTTTAAAATATAAGGGCCCCGCACCGACATTGCAGCCCTTATGGTCACTTTTGGCGGAGGAAGGGGTCTCTTATGCCTGCGTTTTGGATTCGCTGCACTTTAGTAGCGTCAGTTCTCTTTACGTGCCCATTAAGATGATGAGCTTCATCCGAATATAAGATGTTGTTAGACGTTGAACAGGCTCAAGCCTCTGACTGGCATCCTGGTGCTTCAATTTTTGCACTAATTGAATTGTAACGGGTGGTTAAATTATAAGAGCGTATGTTGAATGTGAACCACACCAAAACGTCAACTTTTTTTGCACTTCATTTGACATTTCTCAATTACAGACTAACTCAATTTGAACCTATTATGGCTTATTATGAAAATGGGCGTTCAAATCAAAACGCATTTCGTGCACTTCGTTATTTTTTTCGGTCAATTTCATCGTCAAAATGTACGTACAATCGGAAAAATCGTGCAAAAATTGGAGCAAATCGGATCTGTAGGAGATGTGAAAACACCAGTGCATGCTCGTACTGCAGGAAATATTGTTGCTGTGTTCGCGATAGTGTGGCTGAAGAGCACTCGTCGTCGTGCCTAACAATTGCACCTCTAACGCTCGTCGTTGATAAAAATTATGCATAAAGACTTTCATTTACACGCTTACAAGGTGCAATTGACTGAAGAACTAAAGCCTCTAGACCATTTCAAGCGTCGGCAATGGTCAGAATGGTGGCAAGAAATAGCAACAGTGGATGATCAATTTTCGAAGAAAATCATCTTCAGTGATGAGGCACATTTTCATCTCAGTGGATTCGTCAATAAGCAGAATTGCCGCATTTGGGCGAATGATAATCCAAGTGATTGTCAAAAACCAATCCACCAACAAAGAGTGGCTGGCGGAATCATCGGGACGTATTTTTTTTTTTTCAAAATTAGGCCGGTCAGGCAGTTACTGTGAATGGTGTTCGCTATCGTGAGATGATAACGAACTTTTTATGGCCCGAATTGGAAGATATGGATGTGGAATATGTGGTTTTAACAGGACGGTGCCACTTGCCACACATCTAACGAAGCAATGGCTATTTTGCGCGACAAATTCAATGGCCGTGTTATCCTCCTGTGGTGGCGATGTCAATTGGCCGCCAAGATCATGTGATTTGACACCGTTGGACTTCTTTCTTCGGGGTTATTTGATAGGAAAGGTGTACATCGATAAGCCAGCTATAATTCGAGAGCTAAAGGATGAGATGATGAGCCGCCGAGGTCGCGGCTACATAATTCAACCATATCCATATTATCACAATATAGAGAAATGACAATAATTTCCAAAATGACTTGTGTTTTATTCAAAATTAAGAGAAACTGCTTCTGCAAGATGCTTGACATAACTTACGAGAGACTACCGAAGTGAAAAATTCAATAGTCAGATTCTAACGCAAAGGTAGGAAGAGAAGACTTCTTAAGCAGTTTTGTCGGAAAAGACAACATATGGCATATGGTCTCCCAACCTCGATATCCATAAGAAGACATGGTGCTCTCCGAACAACGAACGGTCAGTACGAACGGTATTCAGTACTCTGGATGTCCGAAAATTCCTGACATTGATATACACCCTTTTGTAGCCAAGATGAAATTCTGGATATCCAACACTACACAACAAATAAGAAACAATATGAGAAAATTTAATATCGAAAGACTTTAACCCCAAGAGTACGCCAAGTAATTTGCCGAACATTTATCCCTTAACTTCTCGATTATCGTCATATCACCATATTATCAGCTTCTAATGTCAAAGTTAACAAGTGATTGGATGAGTCGCAACTGATTTGCTGGGTTCCTCATGCCCACCAGCATAAAACCCTACAAGATCATATATGCCGTAATATGTGAACGCTTTAAACCATTTATCAAAAACCTGATCAGCCCTTATCAGTGCGGTTTGAGGCAAGCAAAGTCCATAACTAATCAAATCTTTACACTCTAGTTGATCCTGGAAAAGGCCTAAGAAGTTCAAATCGTTATTTACCACTTATTGATCGATTTCAAATTATACGCCTTGTTTTGTTATACCATGCAAACTCGCCCGTCTGAACAGAATGACGATAGAGAATTTTGGCTGCTCGATTCAGTACGAAAAGGACCTCACCGAAACATTCGATACCAAAGAGGGAGGCCACTTAACATCGACGAATTGGAGAGAACGTCACTAATGACAGATAATATTTTGACGTAGTACTGGACTTTGTCTAAATCGGCTCCGCTATTAACTCTGACCGCAACATCTCGTCAGAAATTAAACGAAGAATTATTCTTGCCAGCTCCTGTTTATTCGGGCTAAGAAGGCAATTTCTATATAAGATTCTGTATAAGACCCAGATTATCCCAGTCCTGCTCTACGGCAGGCACTGAAGCATGGACCATATCAAAAGTGAATGTAGAAATCCTTGGTCGATTACAAGGACATGTAGAACAAATCAACACCAATACTTCGCCTCGAAGAGTCTTATATTTCCAGCCAGACGTCGGGCTCAGTAGAGGAAGACCTCGACTTAAGTGGAGTACACCAGTAGAAACTGACCTAAGCCAACTTGGAGTGCGCAACTGGAGGCAGTTAGTTAAGGACCGGGCTAATTGGATAGGTATGTTGGTTGATGCCTAGGTTGTGCAAAATTCCTGAGCTCACAGAGGCACAATCATCCATAGATTGATTTAACTACTAGCATACATATTGACTTAATTAGTCGGGCTCAATGTCATGTCACAGCCGCGTTTGATATTATAGACAATTAAGCGGCAAAAATGGGTTTTGCTGTAAGCAAGGGTAAGACCAAGTATATGCTGTCAAAAACAAATGACAGACAACGTCGAAGAATTGGACAGAATGTCGCCATTTAGTGGATTTAAGTGACACGCAAAAGTACATACCGACCTCAATCAACTTGAAGTTAGTTGAAGTCCAGGTTCATTTTGAATCGTAGCGCCACTGTTGTAAGTTAGTACTCTACCTCTGACTACTTTATCCATATTACTGGTGTATAAAGTAGAAACCCAAAAGTTGCCATGGCTGCTGTTGTGAGGTTGCGAAAAACAAAGGGAAGGTTTTACTATCTTTGTTGGATCTTAATATATCCAACAATTGTATTACTACTTGCGATAAAGACATTTCTTGGCAATAACAATGGCTAAGATAAATCAGCAGTCATACTACGCAAACATAATTAAAATTCATAAACAGTCCTTTTTAAAACAGCGCTCCTAGTGAAAACAACGGGGGACAAATAATATAAATTCAAACAATTGTTCCATCGGCTTACCTGCTTGCACTCGAACATTACGACTCAATATGGTTCCAGCGTCGTTGCTAGCTTTGCATCTGTACGTTGCCTCATGCACATCCGTTCGAAAGTATTGTGCGAGAAATGGCGGGAAGTACAGAGTTCCGTTTCCAGGAGTTTGTCTGCAAAATAATAGAAAATTGAGAAATACCACAAATATTTAAGAGAACACACTATGACATAATAAAAAACCGAGGAATCAAAACAAAACTCAAAGTTAAATAAATTTAAAACAATACTTGTCATCCTTTTAGATGGAATATATTACTAAAAGAGGATAAGGCGCATACATTAGCATCACGTTGTAATGACTTGACATATAACATCCATTTCGGAGGATGAAAACGGTTTTCCTTTTAATCTTTCCAGAGAATGATATATAAAATTTTTTATTTTAAGGAACAGTCCACATCTAGGAGCTTATTTTAGGAAGATTTCATTAAAAATCAAAACAGAATGGAAGTCATCTGACAATATGGTTATAGCCAGCGATCATCGATCATTGACTTCGTACAGTGAGTGAAGAACCATGAGGATTGAGTTGATAGTATTAATATGTTTAAGATCTGCTTATTGAGGCAAGTTTATCATTTGTCAGGTAGACATTAAACATATAAGCTTAGGTTAGGTAAGAGTGTCTGCCCTGTTCTTTGCACCCTGGCTAGTTTATTGCTGTTTATAACTTTCAATCGCGCTGTCAATCATACTACTTTTCCATAGAGAAGTATAGGTCATAAAGGGTGATCCATTTCGAGGTTCCCTACTTTTTTAAAGAAAAAACACAGAAAATTTAAATTTAATGGAGAATGTTTATTATCATTTGAAAGAACATTCTTTGGCATTTATTTTTTGAAGATTATGTCTATCAAATGTTGGCCGTTGCTACGTCGCAGATGGTCCATCCGCTGAGTCCAATTTTCGATCACTCGTTCAAGCATTTCGACTGGTAACTGGCGAATGACAGGCGTGATGTTTTCCTCCAAGGCCTGAATCGAAGCGGGTTTGTCGGCATAAGCTCTTGACTTTACATATCCACACAGGAAAAAGTCTAACGGTGTGATATCACACGATCGAGCATTTCGACTGGTAACTGGCGAATGACAGGCGTGATGTTTTCCTCCAAGGCCTGAATCGAAGCGGGTTTGTCGGCATAAGCTCTTGACTTTACATATCCACACAGGAAAAAGTCTAACGGTGTGATATCACACGATCTTGGTGGCCAATCGACCGGCCCAAAACGTGAAATTATGTGCTCACCGAAATGTTCTCTCAATAAGTCCATTGATTGATGCGATGTGTGGGAAGTGGCGCCGTCTTGCTGAAACCAAATGTCGCCGAGATCATGAGCTTCAATTTCAGGCATCAAATAGTCGGTTATCATGGCACGATAACGGTCGCCATTGACGGTTACGTTCGCACCGGCATAATTTTTAAAGAAATATGGACCGATGATTCCACCGGCCCACAAACCACACCAAACCGTTGTTTTTTCTGGATGAAGTGGCAGTTCTTCAATCTCTTCAGGTTGCTCTTCGTCCCAAATGCGGCAATTTTGTTTGTTTACATACCCATTGAGCCAGAAATGGGCCTCATCGCTAAACGAAATTTGCCTCGAAAACGTCGGATCTTCTTGGAACTTTTCAAGAGCCCATAGAGCGAAGCGCACAAGCTGTATTTTGTACGCTTTCAATTTAATATCTTGACGTAAAATGCGCCAAGTCGTTCCATACGTCAGTCCGAATTGCTGCGAACGGCGCCGAATCGACCTTCTACGGTCTTCGTGTACACTCTCAGCTACGGCCGCTATATTTTCTTCACAGCGTGCTGGACGTGGTCTATTCGGTCGAATATTATCCAATAATGAATGAATGGGTGATGGTGTTGCGAATAGTACGCTCAGTAGGCCGATTATATTGACCATAAGTTGAGCGAAGTGCACGAAACACATTCCTCACAGAACGTGAATTTTCATAATAAAGTTGAACAATTTGTAAACGTTGTTCACGCGTAAGTCTTTCCATTATGAAATGCCAAACAATACTAAACAAAAATCGAGATATAGAGCCAGTGCGTGGTACGAGGATTCATTCCCCATTCCATACCTATGGCTTTCTTGAAATAGTTTACTTTTTCTATTTACCATTATTTGATAATTTTTTTTAAATACTTCCTTGTACTTATTTTCTTGATCTATAAACTTAATCTATAAACATTACTGCCATCCAGGAAATAAGATGGACTATGAGACATCTACTATTGACGGTGTTATAGTGAGCAGAAACAGCGACTATTGGGATGCGGAATTTTTATAAGCGAGAAACCACCAAGACCTTTGAGCAATGCGTATCCCTTAGCCTCACGATTAACACCAAACAACCAGCATTGATTGTCGAAGAACAATGGCAACGACGCCAACAAGCCATTAGATCACCCGCCACTGATGAGCAAGGTTTCTCGCGCCCACCAGCCAGAAAACCCTGGTTTGATGAGGGGTGCAGATATATGCTCGCAAAAAAGAACGATGCCAACAAGGAAATATCGTAGTTGAGACACAGTCGATGTTGAGGATATGGAAGAACCACTTCTGCAGACTGTTAAACGGCGATGACGAACAACATTCCACTGTCAGCCAGAACGAACCATTCTTTATTGGCAACGACGAAGAAAATCGGCCACCCGACGTATGTGAATGAGGATAGCAATATCTAAACTAACTCAACCTTAATAAGAATGCCGGAAATGACCACCTTCCCGCTATAAAGCCGGCGGAGATGACTTGCTAAGTAACATCCACCAACTCATAAGCTAAATCCGGTCGGATGAAAGTATGCCTAATGGAACCTCAGAGCCGTTTCCCCGATTTACAAAAAAGGCGATCCTCTGAACTGCACCAACTACAGAAGCATAAGTCTTCTCTTTACTAAAAACCTGATCGGCTCTTATCAATGTGGTCTTAGACCAATAAAGTCCTGGTCTAAATTTTCACACTTCGATCAAATTTTCAAACTTCTACAAATCCTGGAAAAAACCCAAGAAGTCCAAATCGATACCGACCACCTATTGATCGATTTAAAACCAAGTCGATGCGGTGTCATGCGACTTCTTCAATTTGATTCTTGAGAGGATTGTGCAAAACACCCGAGCACACATCAGAGGTACAATCTCTCAAAAATCGGTGCAACAACTAGCATACGCCGACGACATTGATATCAATGGAAGGACACACTATTAAGCCACGTTTGCTACTATAGAGAAGGAAGCGGCAAAAATGGGTTTGGAAGTAAATGATGGTAAGACTTAGATATGCTGTCAACGTGAAAGGATACACAACATCGATGAATTGGACAGAACGTCACCATTGACAGATAACTTTGGGACGGTACGGGACTTTGTCTACCCCGGTTCCGCTATTAACTCTGACAACAACATCTCGTCAGGAATTAAACAAAATTTATTCTTTCCAACCGCTTCGGGCTAAGGAGGCAACTTAGTAGTAAAGCCTCACTCGAACGACTAAGGAGTCCGTCTTAAAAGCGGATGTAAAAACCCTTGTTCGATTTGAGAGGCAGATTCTTCGAAAATCTCCGGTTCCGTTGGCGTTGGCGTTCTATGGAGACGAATATTCAACCAAGAACTTTACGAGCTGTACAGCGACATGTCCATGGTCGAAAATCTCAGCATTGGACGTTACAAATGGCTAGGACATGTAAAACAAATATGCACCAATACTCCGGCTCGCAGAGTCTTCGATTCCCAGCCAGACATTGCCTTAAGTGGTTCGCACAGTGCGCATCTGGAGCTAAAGACCGGGCTAATTGTTGAGTCCCATTTTCATTCCAGACTGTAGCGCCATTTAAGTAAGAGAGTATAAACGGGAGTATGACTGTATCTACTTGCCGTCTATGACATATCGGTTGTATATCGTAAGCAATCATGAAGTCGAGAAAAATATGATGATAATCCGCTTGAAATTCGTTGGTATTTTTCAGGCTTTGAAATGCTCCTCTATTGTTAGAACCTTTTGAATTTGGAAAAATTTTATTTCGTAGAGGTGGCAGGTACCCTTATCTGGATTCAACTACCTATTTAAGAATGTTATGCACTGCGTGTTGTGTTTTTTATATTTCTCGGGCACTTAAGGAGTTATTTTTAGCACAATATGGGCAAGGATCTTTTCGAATTGCAATTCGTATCTTCTACTTATCAGATAGTCAAGCTCTGAAGGTATGTATTTATATGTGGGAAGTTAACAAGCAGTTTCATATACGAAGTTCTTGCATTAATACGTAGAGGGTCTTTTCGAATTGGCCTTATACGGTCCAAGTTATTGCTTATTGCAAAAAACCATCGGAATAGAATATGATTTGGCTTTATGTGGTTCGCACAAGTAGAAACCGACCTAAATCAACTTGAAGAGCGAAAATAGTGTCAGTTATGCAGGGACCGGGCTAATTAGAGGGGCGTGTTGGTTGAAGCCCAGTTTCATTCCAGATTGTATCGACAAAACAATGCTTCGGTGGCATTATACCGTATGAGACAACATTTATGAAACAATCAAAAGTTGTTGGAAGGTAATTTCTGTCAATGATTACCCGTGATTCTGCTTTTATGGAAATCCGTCGAAATAATCAAATCCGTAGAAGTTTGTTTTTAAACAAGTACTGGAGATTAACAATGGCAAAATCCTTGTTGACCCTTCGTCCGGATGGATTACAATGTTTGCCGTATTAGAGTTCACCGAATCAAAGACAGAACTTATTTAGGATATGTTTTCAAACATAAATCATAATTAAAAAATTATGCTTGTATGAAAAGACATCCTATAATTGTCTGCAAGTAGGATTGATGTCAAAAAAAATAATTTAAAAATTAAAAATTGAAATGCTGCCGAAATAATGACATATAAATCGATTGATTCCATTACATGCCAAAATGATGTTCACTAGCCAATGGTATTTTAAATATTACTGTAATCGGTAATAATTATGTTGCGAAATATCAAGCAACCACGTCTTTGCTATGGTACTCTTCTCAACTACAAGTAGTTTATGAAAAACGTTATAAAAGTTTCAATTCATAGGGGAAGATACAAAGGAGAAGAAGTTTTGATTCCACACATCCCGGCGATTAGGACGATAAGCACCTTATGATCTAAGAGCAGCTAATCTGGGCCCATCGTTAACCAATCCAAGCCGGCTTCATGAAGGTCCGCGTCCGTGTGGTAAATGACTACTAAATTTGCTATAAGAGTTGAAAGCTTCATGTTCGAAAGCAATCGTATTATTTTATAAGATAAATATATATATGGGCTCATGAATTTGGATAGTAACTTGGTACTGCTGCTGACCAATTATCTCGGATAGAAGTGATGCTGAGTAACTTATGACATTCTAGAACGGATTTATTAGGGGCCGTTTAAGAAGCTCTTTTGAAGCCTGACCAGAGGCTATAGTCTGGTATCCCGGGAATCGGAAGACCTTAAGACATGTAGTACTCGGACTGCAAGCTAAGCCTGATTTAGGGGTAAGTGCCTTTGTGGGACTTCGCGGGAACGTATGGTATTCAAAGGTCTATTTTTTATAAACTCTGGGATACAGGAGGTGTCTAATGGACCTCGTTCCTTAGCAAGTATGAAGTTCGTGCCTTTCCTATGATTTTCAAAACTGCACCAATGCAACGTATTCTACATTTTGGTGTTAACCAACACTTTTCGATGGTTCTGGTATTGTGGGTAGGCCCACTGTGAAATAATAACAGTAATAGCAAGGAGTTCTCGCATACTTTACATTATCTCCTTTCACGATAACCCGACAAATCATCCAAGTCTTCAATTTTAAACAAAACCATATCTCAATTCACCCGTACGGATTCGGCATAAAACAGGAGATGCCACCATCGTGCAAGAAGCACACATGAATGTTACGCTAAGAATTTCTTTTCCAATTTACCAAATTGACTATTTCGCAAAATGTTTTGTCAACATTAAAATCAGTAAATATTATATACTCTTCTTCCAGTCGTGTCGTCTATATTTTATTTCTACCTTAAGTTCAAATAAATAAAGATAACTGCTATGGCATGACCATCCAGAAGTCATATCAATACAGTATAGCTACCATCGCAACTACGAGTATTAATCTCCATTATTAGTCCGGTACGTGTCACTGTTATGATCCGTAGCGTACACACGATTTAACATAAACACGGATTCCATTCAAAACGACTCATTCGATTATCCTATCTGCTATCTCTAAGGAACTGATTGGTTTCAATAAATCCACTGTCGCTTCAAGTCTCTTACACCGCAAGCTTAAATTATATATGTATCTACGTACGTGTACACTTTCCATCCAGTGAAAGGAAGACATAATCTCTCAAATTTCTCATTGCGATGTGATGTCATTTGTAAAATTTCTCCAGCAGATTTTCTACTCCATGAGCCCCATTCCATTTCTGTGTACGATCTCCCGCAGTGTTCTTATACAAGTCCTTCCAACTGCATGAGAATGTCACTGCGCTGACATGAATGAATGAATGAATGATGATAAAGAAAAAAAAAACATTCCGCACAAAAAGGATTCTCTTCCAAACGCCCGCTTGCCCGCCACAATTCGTCTCTAGCGCAGAGACAAAGATGATAAAAATGAAATAATAATAACAAGACTATGCCAACAAACAAAAACAACTCCCGACCAACATTATTTCAGGGATTTATAATACACATTGTATCCCTGGGGGAAGCCGTAGTATGAGGGAGCCTCACATTGTTTGACAGTTGAGCTTCAGGCAGACTCTCGCTTCAAATCCTGCATTCAAAATACCAAACGGAGAACAAGAAAGAAATGGTAACACAAAACCATGACACACCAGTATAACTGTGAATAACGGAAAAGGCGCGCATACATACAAATACATACCACACACACACCCATACCGGCATTTACAAGTAAAACAGGAATATGCGGCATAAATCCACCTATCTAACTGCGCCGGTAAGCGAGTCTTATCCCTTCGAAGGACCAACACACTTTGTTACAGAATGTTCAAGTCTGTCAGCAAAGAGTTATTGCGATCGTAAATAATACCAGCGACATGCTGAACGATAGAAATGGCATCTACTCCTTTCAACAGGATGGAGAAGAGGATATCTTTTGCGGTACAACCATTCAATTGTTTTTTTTTACCGCCCGTCTTTTTTTTTTTTGAAATGAAATCCTTTGGTAGTGGGGCCTTTTTGGTGGTCAGGCGATAGCCCGAAGCGTATTCGAATAATTGAAAACCCCTCTCAGCGATATGGGATTAAATCCCATGGTCACTTTGTGGAATTCCCTTTTGGGAGATCATGGTGATTCTAACTAACGGCGGGACTAGTAGACATTGAACAATGATGGCTTTTTATCAAAGGGATGTTTGGAGCGATTAAGGATAGGTATTAAGTTGCTTTATGATGCGTCTTTAGTTTGAGCAAATGGGCGAAAAATCCCTAATGGTTTTCTCCTTTTCACAAAAGGAAGAAAGCAATATGTGCAGACTCATGTTCTTTCATGTAGAACGAAGACAAAACCATGTTAGCCTTGTAACCAAATGACCCGAAAGGGGTTTGCAAATAATAAGATAATCTGAATAACATATTTAATGGATCATTATACTTCGTGTTCATATTTTAAACAAAGCATTAGTTTCGTATACGGTAAACCTGTTTTAATTTTTTATAATAATGCAGATAAGAATATTTTTGGTTCTTGTTTATCAGTCTAAATTGGGGTTTTAAACAGGAACATACAATTTTGTATTTCCTACTAATTTTTATGAAAATCATTGAAGGTGTAAAAGTTGCAAAAAAGTGATTTTTCGTTATTGGCCAAAACTAATAATTGCGTTGAAACTCATTTCTGCAAAAAAGGGTTGGCAAGTTGGGCCAAAAGATGTCATCCGATTCTGTTTGGCTATTCAGAATATCGGTTGTGGCTCCCGCAGTGTGTGCCGTTGCTCTGTCCTGTGGGAACCACATGTCCTCCAGTCCTAATTCGTCCAATTGCGGAAGAAAAAAAATCGGTTAACATGGCCCTATAGCGCGCTCCGTCCACTGTTGTCGTTTGACCAGCGCCGTTCTCGAAAAAATGGCCCCATGATTCCTCCAGCGTGAAAAGCGCACCATGCTGTAACATTGAGCGGGTGTAATGGCTCGTGGATTTTCGGTGCCCCAGAAGCGATAGTTTTGCTTGTTCACGTATCCGTTGAGGTCGAACCGAGACTCATCGCTCGTTATGATTTTGGTCGAAAAATCGTCCACTTCGTGCTTGAGATTGAGGATGGCTTGGGCGTAGGTTACAAGCGTTTGGCGGTCTACAGGCAGCAGTTGACGCACGGACTGGACTATTTACCAGTATTTGACCAAAATTCGCTTTAGGCACGATGGCTAATTGCGAGGCACAGCATCTGGTCGATTTTTCCGGCGACTGCTCGACATCCTCGGCAACAGCGGCGATATTCTCGGCACAACGGGCGCGGATATCGCCGCTGTTGCCGAGAATGTCGAGCAGTCGCCGGAAACATCGACCAGACGCTGTGCCTCGCAATTAGCCATCGTGCCTAAGGCGAATTTTGGTCAAATTCACACTCTTGCAACGTCTCGTGTGGTCCTCTTCAAGGTTGGTGTCCAAACGGTACAGTGTTTGCGCAGTCGATGTTGGCCGGCCGGGGAATCGGCGACGGAATTCGCGTTGCGCCAACACTACAGACGAATTGTTACGCAAAAAAATAGATACGATTATTCAGCGTTCTTGGGTAGTGTGTCGCTCCATGGCTTGTTCACTTGTATTCTACATCTGCCTAGTCCACAAATGTCAAAACAGATTTGACATTGGCGGCCATTTGCAAAAATAGGAGCATCTTCCAATAGGGTGATCTTTCTTGGCTCACCTTGTATGTATGAATTATTATTGCAAAGCTCAATAGGAACTGAAATATTAAATTTCGATTAACTAGACAATATATTTTGTGAGACATTAAATACTTCCTTTGGACTAAATTTTGAATTAGAAAAATTCTTTATATCGAATTCGTAGACACTGAGTATCTAGTTTTGTATAAAATTTTAGCGAAGAGAAAAAATAAAACAAATAATATTAAACTATGATTATAATGACAAATGATTTTCCGATTAATAATCGCTACAGTCCACAATGAACATGGGTCTCAACTAATATGCCTTCCCATTCACCCCGGTCCTTAGCTAACTGCCTTCAGTTCGGTACTTACGCCAAATAAGGCAATGTCTACTGCGTCCGATATTTAAATGTAACCGAAGCGGAGCATTGGTCTCTCTTCGCTCTACATGTCCTAGCCTATACGAGATTATGTCCCTGCTCTTTATTGAATCTTTTTCTATATAGCCTGTCAACGAAAACATTATAAATGATTTGTCGAAGAATTTTTGCATCAAAACGTCCAAGGATTTCTTCATTCGCTTTAATTGATACTGTCGATAGTATGATCAGGGTCGGGAGTCGGACAAATAATCAGAAAACTCAAAATCCAAGGAATCCCAAATTCCGAAAAACCAAAATACGGAAAATCAAAAATCCCGAAAACCAAGAATCCCTAAAATCTAAATCCCTCAGAATCCCGAAAATCTAAAATGTTCTATCCAATTCGTCGATGTTGTGTTTCTTTTCGTGTTGACAACATATACTTGGCCTTACCCTCATTTACTGAAGGAATTTCCGACGCTTCTCCTCTATACTAGCAAACGCGGCTATGACATCACGTTGAGCCCGATCAATGATGTCAATATCGTCGGCGTATGCTAGTAGTTGAACCGATTTTGGAAAAATTGTGCCTCTGGTTTTGGCTCGTGAGTTTTGCACAATCCTCTCAAGAATAAAATTGAAGAAGCCACATGACAGCGCATCGCCTTGCTTAAATCCTTTTTTTGGTATCTAATGTGTCGGAGAGGTCGCTTCTGACCCTGTGGAGCAGCGAGAATTATCCATCGTCATCCTGCACAGGCGGCTGAATTTAGGCGGTACGCCCAAAGTAGACATGGCTCTATATAGTTTTTCTCTATAAATGCGGTCGTTGCTTATATTGAATTGTTCAGCCTACCTGACAGCGAGAGATTATGTTACACTGTGTCCCAACTACGATATTTTCTAGTTATTCTCGACAGGATTCTGTTTTTGTCTCCCTGGCTTTGACGTTTTACACTATGGTAAAACTTACGAACATCTTCCGGTGTTCTGGTGTTCTTCCCTCCTTCCTTGCCTATAAAGCTCAATGGCAAGTATCACCTTCACCTGCAGCTCTGCCTTGTAGGCCTCATTTTTGGCTGGAGGATCTGTCGGCATTCTTCGTCAAACCAGGTGTTTCTTGCAGCGGTTTTTGAAAAACTATTACATCAGTTTCGGCTGCTCTAATGGCATATATTGTAATTCGACAATAAATGCTGTTGTTATGGTGATAGTCAAGAGGGTAAGGTATACGAGTTCTGCAAAATACTTGACAGTTTTTTTTTTTCATTTTTTCAGAGTATTTGGCATTTGTTGACCGTGGTGGTTATTTGTGATCTTACTACGACTGAAATAAGTTAAAGACCCTTCGATATCCAAGGTACTAAATGCGTGCCTCAATTTAATTAATCGTTCGTTGATCTGCACACGCCATAACCCTTGTGGATATCGAGGTGTTCACTTTGTACATCCTTACTTTGACCTACAACGGCGGGGTTGTTATACACTATACTTATACATGAGGTTATTGATATACTTATACATGAGGGTATCTCCTGGTTATCCAAATTGTTGAAATATAGATAATAAGATTGTCTAAATATATTATTCAAACCTTACAAATATTTTTTATGGTTTGACCAAACGATGCGTTTTCGGAAATTTGTCCATTTTGTTTTCTAGAAGCAATAAAGAATTCATGTAAGGCATACAAACAGCTAATTAAATTATTTCTACAAATGTTACAGATTATGTGTCAAATAGATTGCACTTTAAGGCCTTGCAAAACCCTTGAACTTTACGATAAAGATGCACATTTTAGGCCAGATCCCTAAAAATTGTCGTGGATGTGATACAGGCGGTCTCGAGATCCAGGCTGCGAGGTTTAGAAAACGTATAAGATCTAGTATCCTTTTACCCGAGATGTCGCTAAGATTGTAGAAAAATGGTTGGTCTAAAGCACGCAATCTCGATCTTTCTAGTGCCGGACATTTGCAGATGAAATGGGAGATGGTTTCTCTCCCATTTGTTATCATACAACTGCGGCATTGAGTTGATGGTTGTATGGGATCCCTCAGGGAACCCTCAGGGATCAGCTCAGAATTTAACAAAAAAACATAATTCAAGATACTGCAGGTCGAAAACTGGATTCACAGAATGGACCATTTGAGATTATCTTTTATGAGAATATTTGAAAACTTTCGTTTGGTCGATAAACCCGAAGCGATTGAAGCTTTGGAAGATAACATTACTCATGGCATACCGGCCAATATGCTTGAAAGAGTGGTCGAAAATTTGGCGCACAGAATGGACCATTTAAGATTTAGTCGTGGGCAACATTTGAAGAAAATTATATTTGAACATTTTTTTTATAATTTGCGCGCACTCAAGGGGTTATGAATACCCTTTATATGTTTTAGCACAGTTCGGGCGTTAAGGAAATTCAAGATAAGAAGAAAGGAGATACCGATGCACGTTGGTTTTAAATGCTTGTAAGTTATAATAGAAAGGAAAAACGGAGTTTGGTAGAGCATTCCACATTCGCGTTGTTCTGTTTATGTACGAATCTCTATACTTTAGCGTTCGTCCGAAGATCATCTTGAGGGTAAACCCATTTGATGATGCTGTCAAGGTCGGCTTAACATATGTCGTCGTTTAAATTAAACGTTCGAAGTTGCGGGAAGTGGGCCTGAAAACGAATATGAGAAGCTGAGAGTACTGTCATCAGCGAAGGAATGAATTAGATTAGAAGTTGCAAACAGCAGATCATTGATAAAAATGAGAAACAGTGTCGGAAACAAAACTGAGCCTTGAGGGATACCAGCATTTATTTGGTGAGTTGCAGACTTGAAACCGCCCAAAACAATTTGAATTAAACGTTTCGAGAGATAGTTTCTAATCAATAAAAGAAGAGTTTCATCGATTCCAAAAGCACAAATTTTCGACAAAATGGCTTGATGCCAAACCCTGTTAAATGCCTTTGGAAGATCAAGTGCAACAATCTTACTATCTCCACTATGGTGGATTTAGTGGTTCCACTTTTCGGTGAGATATGTCATCACCAGTGGACCTATTGCTGCGAAAACCATACTGCCGGTCATTAAGAAGTTTTCGTGTTTCGAGATATTTCATAAGCTGACGATTTATCAGCGTTTCCATGACCTTGGGAAGAAGTGCAGTTGGTCGGTAGTTGGAGATAGAAGAAGATTCGCCTTTTTTTGGTTCAGGCTGGACAAATGCAGTTTTCCATCTACTCGGAAAAACACCTGATCAGTAGGATAGATAGAAAAGCTTATGCAATGGTTTTGCTAGCGTGGAAGAACACCTCTTCAGAATAATGGGGAAAATACCATCTGGACCAGCGGACTTGTGAATGTCAAGATCAAATAAAACTCTTGCTACTGTACGAGTACGAAAGTGAACTTGACCAATAGAATGATTTAAGTTCTCAAGTACAGGAGGATATTAGGCGCAATCTGGCAATGTAGAACTTGCTGCGAAATGCACAGCAAGCAGATTGGCTTTGTCTAAAGAGCTGACAGCTGCAAGGTCATTGTGAATGAGCGTCGGAACTGATGATGAGGCCGAATTTTATACATTTTTGACGAATGACCAATCGTTTTTACTACCTCTGGGACATTGTAGAATTTTGTGCCTCAACTTTTGGTCGTATAGGAATTTGATACGTTTTAAATGGAAGCTACAGTCATTTCTGGCTTGTTTGAATTTTGTTCGGTTTGCCTCTGTTGTATTGGTTTTGAATAACCGAAAGTTTGTGTCTGTCAACCTGATAGCTTCTTTGCAGCTTAAGTCATACCACCCTTTTGCCTTTGGTCTGATTCTTTTTATTCTCTTAGGAATAAAAAATCGCAAACCAAGGAGAATGACGTTTGATATCATATCAGCAGCAGCATACACATCACTATCGTATCGAGGAAACATAGTGACCAGTTAAAATTTCTAAAAACATTAAACGGCATAAAGCAAACTCTCTAAAAAAAGTCAGAATGAATTTATTGGATCACATTTTAAAAGACCCAAAAAGTCTTAATAAAAGTCAAAACGTGTCTTCAGAAACTTCGTACACGTATTTGAAAATAAAACCTAAAATGCGCAAGAAAGTGAGTTGAAAAACATAAAGTCTCCCTGATGGGAACTTACCTCAGACCAGGAACTGGTGTCGCCATCGCACCGTCCTTCATAACCCACGTCACAATCGGTGGTGGATTGCCATGTGCTGAGCATGAAACCTGAGTTCCGGTATCGTTGCTAAATAGGAGACGTGGTGGTGGCTCTTGAATAAAAGTTGGTACCCGTAATCCGTTTGTGGCTTTGCCCTGCGGTGTAATTACTCCCAAGATAAATACAAGTCGGAACACAACAGCAGCAGCAGCATCTGTTGGTATATTGTTGGTGTTAAAAGGTAAATTAAAATATATAAACGGAATTATATGCAAGTATGGGTCTTTAGGAAGGTTTTTGAGTGCGTGGGTGTCGTAAACGACTACATATACGTACATATATGGGGTTCTTTCCATTTTTTCTTTGGCTAGTACATTTTTGTTACTGAGAAAAGTGATGTTTGTTCCCTGACATGCTACTAAAGGGAAGCGAAACACTCTACAGTTGAACTCTAATAATGCGGTAATAAGCACCGGTAGTAATGGAAGTGTGCACACAAATTGCATAATAGACCACAATTACACTGCAGAGTCCAATTAGTGATTTCTCAATTTGTGGCGAAATTAAAATACAATACAAAGGAGTTAAGTGGGGTCGGATATAAATTGGTTCGCTAGGATAGGGATGTTATGGAAGTAAAAGTCTTACCCTTCGTCAATATCACAAGCACAGTTGAAATCATTGCTATACATTAGCAATGTGGTTTTAGTAGTTTTTTGTCCAGTAGCGGCAGTGGTTAAAATTAGGATCTGAAAATGGATAGAAAAGATACTTTTTTTTTCAAAATGCATTTTAAAATGTATTTAGGTACACAAATGAGATACATTTGTATGTACAAATTAAATGTTTAAGTATGTTGTGACTGATTTTTGTGATATGACTTCTGACATAAGATATGGAATATTATCTCAATCAATTGGGCGGTCGGTGTCTGGCTGTGGCATGGCGCAAAAACGAGATCTTTTAAGTACATTTTAATTTCGCAGACATCTGGTGTAATTTAGTTTCTAATGCTGTCCTTAATCATTGATGATGTGGTTGGTTTGTTGATGTACACCCTTTCATTCAAGTATAAATAAATCAGAGCCAGTCGACATTATTCGTCCAAGAAAAATTTCACAGCACGAGCTGAAACCACATCTTCTGTTATCCTAATTGGTTTAATTCGGGCGCAGAAAGCTTTCCAACATGTCCCGATGGCATTCTCAAAAAAATGTGGGCCAATGACGCCGCTGGCCCAGATGTCGAACTATACAGTTTGCGCTGAATGGTTGACTTGCTCGGCACATGATAAACACTAAACAATTAGCGTAATTTTATTCGCCTATTTATTTTCGAAATTATGGATTGTGTAGACGTCTTTTATTACGCTGCTTACTGCTTCTTCTCACAAAAAAAATCTATTATAACGGTAATTTATTAACTTTAATATTTCTCGAAAACAGAACACAGAATTTTAATCAATTTTTGTGAATTGTGCAGTGGGGTTCTTGGAAACACATTAGCATACCAGGTTTTTTTCCAATACGCCGAATTACAAAACTTTAAAAAGTTGAATTTTTCTCGAAAATGAAAAAAATTAAGTAACCCTTCTTTTTAATATAAGTAATCTCACAAAAAAGAAAAGTATAATTATATTTATATTTATATTGAGATTACGTGTGCAAGTCTCCAAAAATTTAACACAGAATAAAAGGAGTTTTTGGTCAATATTTTTAAAAGGTTTTGGTCTCTTGGAATTTGCACAAACATTTTTATCACGTTTCATAGTTCTCAAAACAGTTAAAGGATTGAAACTTGTATAAAATTACATTTAGAGTTTAATTTAAAATTAATTTATAAAAATATGGAATACGATGTCATCGTGGGAGTCTTCTTTTTGGCAGGCTGTTCGTTTTGCCGATTTTATGAAGACAGGCATTGATATTTTGAAGTATCCGTGTTCGGTATGTAACTGGGTAATTAAGTAGTCAATTTCATCGTATTTCCGGCCATTCCATTAAACCACGTTCATGATAAGCTGTCAATCTTAAGCTGCTTTCCTATCATCGAAGCCGTTTTAATTGCAACTTGTGTGTTTTTGTCGTAGACATAATTATGAGCAGAACTCTGCGTCTCTAAACCTCTGCCACTAGGAGGCCACTCTTACGATAGCTGATTCCGACAACTTTCGAAAAGTGCTTGCTATGCGCAAATCTTCGCTGCTCTGCACCACTATCACTATTGAAGCGCGTCTGACAGCAGCAGAGAAGTTAGGCGTGTGTCATCGACATCTGGAGCTTTCGCTTGCTGGACTTTAGTGACGTGGTCTAATTCGACGATTGAGGTAATGGATGTACGCATTCTTTCACTTGCTGCATCAAGGTAGTGGTCCGAGTCGATGTAAGCTCCTCGGAATGTTCGGACACTTAAAATGCTGGGTGCATGTCTCTTGCCTGTCGCAATGTGATCGATTTGGTTCACCGTTCGTTGATCTGGAGACCGTCATGTCCCCTTATGGATATCGAGGTGACGAATCCTAGTGCCGGCTATAGTGGCATTTCGTTCCTTAGCGAAGTCAATTAGCCTAAGTCCATTACAAGACGTGTTGTCGTGTAGGCTATGTTTTCCGACAATACTGCTAAAGATGTCTTTTCTTCCTAAAGCAAGACCCCAGCAAGATTTAACATCGTACTTCAGCAGTCGTTTTGTCCAGAAGCTCGTAGAAGCAATCCTTTACAATATCATCTTTTTCCTCCGTTGGGGCGTGAGCGCATATAAGGCTTATGTTGGCGAATTTGGCCTTGATGCGGATAGTTACAATGCGTTCGCTAATGTCTTGGAAACATACGCCTTCTGGTCTAAGTCTGGTACTTATAACAAAACCGCATTCGAATAGTCGCTGTTTCTGCCTACTTTAACACGTTACGTAGTCGCAGTTATTCATCCCCTTTTTTCACGGCCCATCCCATTGTATTTCCTGGATGGCAGTTATGTCTGGTTTGTAGCAGTTTAAGGCTTCCGCTAGTTATTCGCTTGTACCTCTCCTGTTTAATGTTCCAACATTCCAAATGCAAATACGAACGTCGTTGCCATTTTTTCATTTAGCAGGGTCGTCAAAAATAAAATCCGCAATTTCCGAGGTTATTGGTTGCTTCGCGAAAATTATTTTTTTAAATGGGTGTTTCAATCAATCAGATACCCCTAGGACACGAGGCCATCGTGTTTATCGTTTATGAGACCAGTACCCGATGGTTACCACTTGGAGGTTAAGAATAAGCACTTGATGTGTAGTCAGGTTTACAACCACTGGGATTTGCCAAGTTGAGGCCAATCAGAGTCTACACTCGTTCTACAATACCCATCACCATCCGCAAAAAAAATAGACTGGGCTGTTGAATATGTTTCGATCGCGTAAGTTAAAGGCATTGGATATTTGGCCGATCCCGGGAATTTATCAAAAGCTGTTGGTGTGGGGAATTTAGGCAGCCATTTCACTAAAGACCCTATTCTCAACTGTTGACGCTGTTTCAGGTTGCCTACAGGTGTACGTAGCCAAAGAATTTAAAGCAGCTTTTGACTTTCACTCTCTCTTACAAAGAGTAAGATATTGTTTCCGCTGATCGCAATCTGTTGTTGGTGACATTTTCATTTTCAGTTTTTTGGACTAACTGTTCCACGCTCAGCTCATCTAAGTCCGTTATCCCCAGCGTTATCCTTTATTCCGGATTACGGACCGTTTACATATTGCTAAGATGTCTTTGCCTTTTGTTTTTGTCAAAGTTCTACAAGTGCGTGCCCAGTTTTCGTTTGGCCTACCGTTTAAACGACAGCTTCAGTTTCATCTGGATTCAGTTTTCCCAGATTTCTTTAAGAATCAATTCTGGTTCGGGTTTTCAGTGCCATTTCTTTTTAATTCCTCAGCATACATTGTTTAGTGAAGTATTATGTGGCGCGAAAATTCGAAGTTGAGATTGCCAAAAATTAGAATAAGATGGCATATTCATTAAAATCAATATTTTCATCATGGTGAAATACACGAAGGAACAATAAAATAAATAAAATTTACTACTAAAGTTCCGAGTCAGTGGTCGCATATTTAAAGGCGTAAACGCCAATTTTCAGCCTTAATTCCCGTCGCAGTAGACAAGCAATTCATGTCTAGTAGAAAAAAAATTCTTTCAGACTCAGAATATTCGCAACTTGATGTGGCCGTGCTAGTGAAACTACGAGCCAAATCAGTCAATTTCACGGCGTTCTCAAGAATTGGGACTCTCCCAGACCACATTATGATGAATTTTGCATAAGAAAAATCTATTTCCGACCATTTTTTTTTGTATTTCCGACTGTTATAAGTTATATGATATAAAGTCACTTTTCGGATTCACTCATAATAAACATGTAAACCCAGTAATGGGTAAATCTAGTACAATGTCAATTGTCAAATGTCAATGTCAATAACATGTAAACAATCTGTCTGTCAAAAATGTAATATATGTACGTCAATTCTGTAAAAACTATGTAATTCGCATTAAATCGATCTCACGCTTAAGATCGCTCTCAATAAAGAGATATTTATAATGTTTGTAGAAAAAACGTCTTTTTAATACATTCGCCCAACACATAACACCGACATAACTACTAGATATTTCTTTTACTGTGATACTGTTTGAAGTTAAAAGAGTAAAATTGAGAAAAAAATTTATATTGATTGGTATATAAATATTTTGATGAAACAAAAACATTAAAATTAAAAAAAAAGGTAATTTATCCTATTTTTGCACTAACTCTTTCTAATACCTAATTGGTGGCAGCAGATCAGGAAAATGAGTTCGTTGTTTATTACACTGCATGTATATCGAATCAAGGTAGCAGGAAAAGTAGATATCCCAAAAATTAAAAAAATATATTATAATTGGAGTTATCCATTCATTGCTTCAGGTGACGATATGAAGCGTTGTACGTTCTCGAAATGGGCTCTGGACATGATGGAAAAAAGAAGAATTTCATCGCAAAATCATTTTCAGCGATGAATCGCATTTTTGGTTAAACTGCTTCGTCAATAAGCAAAATATGCGTTACTGGACAGGTGAAAAACCTCATATGCTTCATGAAAGAGCACTTCATCCGCAAAAGTCACTGGTTGGTCCCGGTGGCGTCATTGGGTCGTTTTTTTTTCATCAATGGAAATGTCCGTCATGGGGATCCACATAGACATGTTGGAGAGTTTTTTTTTGAAGAATTGCGTGAATCGGACATCAGTAAAATGTGATTCCAACAATACGGTGTCACAAACCACACACTGGGTGCAACAGTCTAGTTATTGAAGTTTAGTAAGCGTGTTTTCTTTCTCGTGAAACCTGGAACGTGACTCCTGGAACTTGACAAAGTGTCAAATCCTCCTAACAGTTTTTTTGTTTAGTATAATTTTAGTTTAAGTAAAGAATAACTATTGGGCCCTAACAGTTTAAAGAAAATGCCGAATATACATAAAAAAATGATGAAGGAGCCCTTAAACAATCTTTGATGGAAATTGAAAACAAAATTGAAACAAAAACAATTTCCGCTCGGAAATAAAATATAAACAGAACAACACTAGTAAATATACGCCTTAAAGTTTTACGGGAAAAGCGAAACAGGGCTGACGGAATATTTCGAGAAATGCTCGAATCTGCATCACGGTCTTACGTTTGATATGGCAAAGCGATTTGTTTACGACTATGCAGTCAACAATTAAATAAAATGTTTTTCTTCCTGGGATAGGGAGCAAGGAGCTGGAAAAGTTTAGCTATCGGAATTTAGGAGACGAAATCCAACTATAAGTCTGCGAAAGCCTTAGAGCATAAGCGTGGCCCGTATTCGAGCTTTCACAAAAACCGTTGTGGCGGATTTTTTTAACTTGAAAGTCTTCTTTTGAAGCATTCGTTTAAGCCAAAAAATATTTACAACCTTGACGAAACTAGACTTACAACATTCATGGACTCGGGCAGAGTAAGTTCTATTTTTTTTGTAGAAAGAGTGTATTGTTTTATTAGGTCGCTGTTGGCTCCTTTATCGATACCGTTCAAAAAGCAGTATGAAATAATACTCCTCAACAACGCAAAATAGAGAGATAGTAATATCAAGTACCCATGGGAAATAAAAGATTTGGTTAGACAAAAAGAAAAGCTCGTAAAAGATGGCACCATACTCGTGCTTCGTAAGATAAAACATATCTGAATCGGTTAAGTAACTTGCTATCAAATTCGACTACAAACTTTGAAAACCATGCAGTAGAAACTTATCTGCAAAGCCTAACCGCTGGAAAAGAATCGAATTATTCACTTTGCAAAGCAATTAAAATCATAAAACGCCCAAAAAACGCTGTGCCACCAATAAGAGTAACTCAAGACGTTTGGCCAAACAGCGATAAGGAAAAATCAGACGTTTTTGCCGCACACATTGAAGAAACATTTACACCATTTGATGGTCCAGAAAACATTAATTTATTCGAGAATAGAAATTAAAGGAGAACTTCTTAAGATGTTACCCGTAAAAGCATTAACTAAACTCCTCTACTATGCAAACGCAGCAATTAGATTGGAATATAAACCAAAACAGTGGAAAGTCCCAGAAGTGATTATGGTTCTCATACCAGGAAAATCACCGAATGAAATAAAATCTTACAGACCTATTACACTTCTTCCACTAATTTCAAAAGTTTTTTTAAAGGATATAGCTCGGTCGTTTACACCCCATTATTGGTCAGAAACGCCTATTTCCTGACCATCAATTTGGGTTTAGAAGTAAACATTCCGCTGTGGATCAAGTTTTTTTTCATCGTTCATCGAATTACTGATGTAATCGAGAAAGCTTTCGAAGAACAAAAAATTTACTCAGCCGTATTTCTTGACGTGTAGCAAGGCTTAGACCTTTAGGCCTTCAATACAAGCTAAGACAAGTTCTGCTGAAAAAATACATAAAATCCTCGTGTCGTATATTGAGCATAGACTCTTCCGTATGAAACTTGGAAACGAATATTCAGATTTCAAAGAAATATTGGCAGGACCACTCCAAGAAAGCGGCATACTCTTGTACCTCCTATGTACACGTGATATCCCACAAACAAACGAAATAATAGTTGCCACGTTTGCTGTCGATACAGCCATACTAGCAGTTTGCACAACAATAGAGGAAAAAAAATTAAATTACAAAACGCTCTTAACGAGGTTAATGAATGGACAAAATCCCGGCGTATTGTACTTAACGAGAGCAAATGCAGCGAAATATCTCGGAATGACACTCGATGCAAAAGTAGAATGGAGGTAGCATGTAAAAAAAGAGTTGTGAAGAACTTAAAAATAAATACAGAGAACTGTACTGGTTACTCGGAAAATATTCGAACCTTAACCTTGATAAAAAGCTGCTTTTATACAAGCCAGTGCTAAAGCCGGTCTGGACATATGGTATACAATTATGGGGCTGTACCAGTTTAAGGAATCTAAATATTTTACAAACTTTTGAAAACAAAATGTTAAGATCATTCGTCAATGCGCCGTGGTATAAAAGGTATGAAGATCTACGCAAAGATCTGGGTATTCCCGCGGTTAAAGATGCAACGAAAAATTTTATACGCAAACATACAAAACGTCAACACAACGGTCCTCCAAATTCTTGACGCAACAAATTTATTGCGACGTCTTCAAATAACTAAGCCATTAGATTTGGCCTGGTAATAACAAACCGCGCTAAAAATTGCTGAAAATGCAGGAACTCTCAAAGGAAAGTTACCTTCCAAACATTCATTACTCCTGATAGAAAAATTGCTATATAAGTCGCATACTTAGTTGCAATACAAATATAAAAAGGGTGGTGGTTTTAGTTTGTGTTAAAGTCCCAAATTACTTTCCACCAGCCCATGGGAAAAAAATCTTAAAGTCTTAGAACATTTAAAGGAAAATCCTATTCTTCTTGTTCTGGACAGTCATGCTTCACATTGTTCACTCGATGCTATTTTGTATTGCCGTGATAACTGGATTATAATGCTATCATTCCCACCTTATACGTCACATCATCTGCAGTCTTTAGACGCCGCGGTATTTGGACCATTTTAACGACATTGTAAAGTGTCGTTTAGTAATTATTTGGTTAACAACCCAAAGCTACCACATGGAATCACCATATACGATATTCCCGCACTTTCATCGCAGCCGTTACTCAGACCATTCTCTACCGAAATTATTACGAAAGGATTATCTACATGGATTTCACTTTTAATTGTGATGTCTTCGAAGATAGTGAATTTTGTGAGCCTGAAGTATTCGAAGAAGATAGAGAAGCTAATGAACCACCTGCTTTTTTCTCCGTGACTCCCCCACCTTTGGTTGAATCCTTTAACAGTGTTACTACCGCACCATTATCCAAATCATTGAAGACATTTCTGCTTCTATGATAACTCCATATGTTCAATCAACTCCAACCTGTTTAATTGAAAAGCATCATACCACACCGGAAGCTATTTGTCCGTTCCCAAAATAGGAAAAAAGAAACTGACAGGTCACCCGGCTGGAAAGTCCAGAATTTTTTCCAATACTCCGGAAAAGAACCGTTTAAGGGAACTGGCAGCCAAAAATAGTCTTAAGATGCAAAAAAGTATCCTTAATGTAAAAAAACATCAAGTCGTGAAATGTGTGCTACATGATCCTGTGAGTGATGACTGTGATAAATACAGCATCAGGGATTCGGACACGTCGGACAATGGCAAGGCAATGATGATGAGGAATTGGAAAGAGCAAAAATCAGCAGGCATAATGCCGCCAATTCCGGAGATTATGTTCTCATAATGTTTGTTGATAAAAAGGAGTTCGTTTACATTGGATTGGTAACAGCTGTTGAAGAGAATACCGCTATATACCTAGTTTGCATTTTATTTTAAAAAGTTCATATTGAAAGACGCTTTATTACTTACACTTTCAATATTCCACTTACAATATTATGTAAAAGCAGCAAATAGCCTATTTAACTAAAGTGGATTTTTTTAAAACTCCATGCCAAACATACTCTTCTTCATTCTAGAAGACGTTTGTCCGAGTTGTGTAGGAGCTCTTATTTAAATTGAATGTCATCAATAAAAGTCAACCAATTCACAACATAACATTACTTTTGCCCTACCTTGTATACTTACTTACTTAAGTGGCGCTACAGTCCGGAATGAACCTGGGCCTTAGGTCGGTTTCTGCTTGTGCGTTCCTTTTAAGACGAGGTCTTCCTCTACTGCGTCCGACGTCTGGCTGGGAATCCAAGACTCTGCGAGCCGGATTATTGGTGTCCACTCGTTCTACATGTCCTAGCCATCTCAAATTTCCAATGCGGAGTTTATTGACCAGCTGTACAGCTCGTATAGTTCTTGGTTGAATCTTCGTCTACATAGCCCATCAACGCGAACGGGACCGACAATTTTTTGAAGAATTTTCTTCTCAAGTCGACCAAGGATTTGTTCATCCGCCTTTGAGACGGTCCATGCTTCAGCGCCGTAGAGCAGGACTGGGATGATCAGGGTCTTATATAAGATCTACTTATTAGTTCGAGTGAGGACTTTACTACTGAATTGCATTCTTAGCTCGAAGAAACCGCGGTTGCCAAGAGTAATTCTTCGTTTAATTTCTGACGAGATATTGTTGTCAGAGTTAATAGCAGAGCCGAGATAGATAAAGTCCCGTACTTCCTCAAAATTATATCTGTCAATGGTGACGTTCTGTCCAATATACATTGTATGTTTTAGTATGTTTATATGTTATGTAATGACATTTTTTAGAAGGTAAAAGCTTTGGTTTCTGCAAGTTCCTACCTTTGCAAAATATCTTATAGTTCCCCGAACAGAACATCTATAAACGTATCCTCGAGTAGAGGAATAGATTCACAATACACTTATCCAGTGTGAACTTTTGGAATAACGGTAACTTATTCCAAAAGTTCGTTGGGCGTTCACACAATTTGCAAAATTTTCCAATCTCTTTACAATTCATCAGCGTAAATTTTCCAAACATGCTCATTGATTGCAAACAAAAACACTTTCCAAGTCAGTTCAGTACTCCAATCTCCATCCCATGCTCCTAGTGTGTTTAGTCTTCGGAGTACGTACATGAAAAGTCAAAGAAAATGCAAATTGCATTCAGGTGTTTAAGTTTTCCCCTAATAGCACACCACCACTTCGCATTTTTTTTTGTTTATTTTTTTTTTTAACTCAATCCATTTGCAACAATTTCACATGAAACTTGTAACACAGTTTGCAGTCTACATGGGCGCCTTCCATACCTTCCCGTGTGATACAATGGAAACGTTGTTTGCTCCTCGCCGATGGTGATGCGGCGGAAAACTAGAAACTATGCTAGAGAAAGTGAACAAAACTATGCCAAGGAAAAACTTTTTACCACCCAAAGGATATTCCGCATGCATTATACCAGCCCATTTCACTTACACAACACTACACACCACATTAATTCCCAAATCGATTTAGATGCACACACACATGCCCCAGCTATGTCCCACAGGGCGAACACCAAAAGTTACGTATCAGTGACATCTTCATTGTGATGAAGGAATAAATAGAAAACATGTCTCTCGTCCATAATGTGTTGCTACCAAGACTCCACCATAGACCATATATCGTACACTATGCATCATGCACCATGCACCTTGCACCATGCACGGCGTACCTATCACTTGGCCAACGACTAAACCGAACGGGGGTAGAAACAAATACATACTCACTTGTGCGAACATAGATTCCTGGGTTTACATTCTAATTCAACACCTCAGTGTGTTCCAAATGGAAAAAGTTGAGTGCAACACAAACAGCAAACATATAAAGCACACTCAGCAGGCATCAGGACCATTACCTGCAAGATGAATTCCCCACTCCACTCGACACACAGGCCCTAGGGAGAGTTTAAAAGAAAAAAAAAGAAAATTGCAAACAAGCAAACTCCGGTGTGTATAGTTATAACCAGGATCTGGGAGAACAGAATGCGTTAAGCTTTGAAGTGTTGCTCGTCACATTCAAAATTCATAAGCGATTTCAATTCACCGACCCTCTCATACGAGCATCAGATGCAGTATCTCGCAAGATAAACGAATGGCCGAATGAACGGCTATTTCGACTTTCGACACATCCTTCATGTCGAATGAGCTCATTAAAATTTCGCATCTGATATAAAGTTCCGGAGTGAAAAGTCTCCCCCAAGCCTTAGTAAACAGATAGCAGCGAATTTACAGCATTTCAAACGCCTCTGCTCCAGACTTAAGAATAACATTATTTGATGATGGTCGGGCGCGGGTGTGTAGATACTGTGAAGTTTATAACTTCCGGCGTTAAAAGGGTAGGAAGAGGTGTTGCTTTATGCCATGCTGGAGGAGGGTATTTTTCCGTCTCATGGGAACCGACGGCAAAGTGTTAACTTTTGTGTTGAAAATTGAAAATTTACAAAATGCCTTTGCCATGAACTTTGCTAAGACACACAATGCTTCTGGGTATTAGGGGAATACGCGATGACTAAGATGATGACGATGGTTATCTCTGGTAATAAGAAAGGATTTCGGTGATGAGGATAATGGTTTGCGTGACAAGCAACTGAGAGCATGATGTGATCCGAGAATATGTGTTTGGTTCTATTTATCGGATTACCCACCTAGTTTCAGGTTATACCGAAGTTAATTTGAAGTGTATACTTGTATAGTTGTATGGTACTCCATTTGCCTTATAGTGTGCAAATAGGCGAGGCATTTATTTAACCCCGCCTTTGATGAAGGTAGTTGACGCAGGTAGTTCATTAGTGCTGAGAAGTTATTTGCTTAGCGAATTTCCGGTATCACTCCAGAACAGCGTAGTTATTCGAACTTGTATATCGATCGCTTGAAACTTTCTCGCTGATTGAAAATTTCGTATAAATGGCATAATTACTGTAACAATAGATGTATGTAGGAATTCAGTGCATGTAGTGCATATTCCTTGGTTTCTTAAACAAAATTGTATGACGCGGATGAATTTAAAGTGGTTGGGTGTTGTAGAACTAGGTTAGGCGGCGAACGAACAGCATTATCTTCAGAATTCCCTAACTCTTTAACATTGGCTTCACATGTTATTTACTTAAGTGGCACTACGGTAAGGAATAAAATTAAGCGTCTACAAACATGCCTTTCCAATTAGCCCAGTCCCTAGCTATAAGCCTTCAGTTGTGAATATCAAACTGGTTAAGAGCTGTTTTTCTTGAGCGCGCCATCGAAAGCTGGACTCATTCAATCGGATTCGACTTGGTAAGTGCAAGTGTTAATCACAAACAGACAAACACAAGCGGAATATCCAGCCAGTTGTCGTCAGTTCAAAACGTGGGGTAGCGCTCAAGGTTGTGCTGTGGGTTTTCTATTTAATCAATTTAAAAAAAAATGATGCAGTGTAATAAACCCCTCGGAATTAAGCCCCGCGGGGCTTATTGCCCTGCACCAGAAAAATATGTAGGTGAGTCTACGAACTCCGGTTCTCAGCCTACTCGTGGTGATCACCAAATGCCTAGTACCTTGACCTCAGATAGTGTTTCAATCGTTGTGTAAAATCTTGGTGGAGTAGATTAGAATCTGAAGAGTTCGTCAGGCCCATTGAACAGCAATGCTGGCGGAAGTGTGGATACTAATAAACTAGGACTGGCTCTCTAGGTTGGAGTTATTATTATTATTAAAAACTGTGACATCTACTATTGACCGCTTTACAGTGAGCAGAAACAGCAACTATTTGGATGTGGAATTGGTATAAATGCCAGACTTAGGCAAGACATTAGCGAACACATCATAGCAATACCCACCAAGGCTTAATTTGTCAACATAGAAATTATATGAGCTCCCGCTCCGGCGGACGAAAGAGATGATATTGCGAAAAACTACCTCTACGAGCTCTTTGAAAAACTTATATGTGATTACCTAAGCAAGATATCAAAATCGTGCTGGGAGATTTTAACGAAAAAGTAGGAAGAGAAGAAATCGTTAGCAACGAGCTTGGGATAGTTGACTTCGCGACCGAATGAAATGCCAATATAGCCAGCACAGAGTTTCCTTATCACGACATTTATATGGGGACATTGCGGTCTCCAGATCAAGGAACGACCAATCAAATTGATCACATTCCGATAGACACAAGGCAACCATTCTGTATTATGGATGTCCTAACATTCCGAGGGGCTCACATTGTCTCGGACCACTACCTTCTTGAAGCCAATGTAATAATGCGGATATCTACCACGCCAAAACAAATCAGAAATACTGTAAAAAAATTAATGCCGAAAGACTGCAATTGCAAGAGACCACCAAGCCTTCAAACGCTTATACCTCACGATTAACAACATACCACCAACATCGAATGTCGATGATCAATGGCAAATGCTAGTTTTCTCGAGCGTCCACCATAAATAAATTAATGGTTTGATGAAGAATGCCGACAGAACGAGGCCTACAAGGCTAAGGTGCAGGTAAAGATGCAAGCTGTTATTGAGCTCTATATGCTAAGAAAAAAGAGCAACAAAAGCGCGTAATCGAAGATATAGAGATGTGCTACTCAAGGCATGATGTTCGTAAGTATTACCAAATTGCAAAACGTCAAAGACATTAATAAAAGGGTCGAAGATCATAGTTGAGATACATTCGATGCTGAGGATATGGAAGAACTACTTCTGAAGACAGTTTAACGACAAAGACGAACAATCTCCCGCTAACAGAACAAACCATCCAACATTAGCGACTACAACGAAAACTATCAACCAACCGATCTAATTGACGTAAGGATAGAATTATCGAAACTTAAGCTTACTCTCCGGTAATTTGTATAATGATGATTTGGTAAGTAACAGCAGCATTCTGTCTGTCAACCGTTTGCCTGATCCACAAACAAAGGAGGCCCTCTGCACTATGTCAACTTTAAGAGGCATAAGTCTCCTCAATATATTGAAAATCTGTCGTAATATGTTAATGCCTGAAATCGACAAACTGATCGGCCCTTATCAGTTGTAGGCCAGGAAAGTCCACACTTGATCAATTCTTCACACTTCGGCAGATCTTGAGAAGAAGTCCAAATCAACACTCACCATCTATTCATAGACAAACTATACAAAGCTATGTCACGCCGAAACTCGTCCGTCTGTGCAGGACGACGATCGAGATTCAGGGTTGGAAATGACTTCACCAACACATTCGATACCAACAAAGGATTCGCGCAAGGCGATGCACTGTCATGTTACTTCTTTAATCTGATTATTGAGAGGTTTGTGGAAAACTCCCGAGCCAACACCTGAGACACAATTTTTCATTTATCGGTGCAACTACTAGCGTACGCCAACGATTTTTACATCATTGTCCGAACTCAATGTTATATGATAGCCACGCTGGCTTGTATAGAGAAGGAAACAGCGAAATTAAGTCTACATGTAAATGAGGATAAGACCAAATATATGCTGTCAACTCAAAAGAAAACACAACATCGACTGATTGAATGGATCGTCACCATCTCTAAGCAGATTATACTTTAAAATTACTTAGGCGGAAACTTTACAAAAATGTCTTAACAAATATCAGACAATTTAATAGAATCCTTACGGAGGGTAAGCCATGACATCTTCTATAAATATAAAGTAGGTATATTCACTTACAAGAGTTATTGAACCGGCTAAACTTCTGTGCAAAAGTACTACAAAACTCAATAGAAGTAATTGCTTCTAGAAACTGAAAATTCGAAAGTTTCAGAAGAAGAAGAATTAGTAGTGGACCTTGTACTATTTACCATATTTTTCGCAAAAATTGAAACCGTTTAAGCACTTTTATACAAAAGGAATACTCATTCGACAAAACGTGCAGTTTTCTTCTTTAAACTGTAGCTACAGGTGTGATCACCACTGCGTCACTTTGTGCTCCGACAGTTGTGTTTGGCATGCGGACATTTAATTTGGCACGTTACACCGGTGATCTTAAGACGAGTCAATCAACAAACCCAATTTTTGCAAAAACCCTGGTTATGCTTAGAACTGTGAAGAACACACTGTGCCAGATGATTCTACTCAAAATGTCGATATTATCTGGTCACAGCATCCATCACATTTAGGGTATATATGACAGATAATGTAGTTGATTTACTAGTAAATTCATAGGTTCTTATATTTTAGAATTTATCGACAAAGAATTTCATTACAATTATTAACACCGATTTTAAAAAAATCAAAAAAACTGAAAAATCACAAGGAATACCTTAACTATTCGCTTAGCTTAAGCTTGTTCGATCGCTGTTGGATTGAGTGACGAAAGTAATTGGTTTATTGCTTTAAAATACGCCATAAAGAAAAGATACAATTACAAAAACTTATTATGTAAGTTAAAACCGATTACCCACCAGCAGCACCCTGCATTATGATGGGAATTACTCGCTGACCAATTGTTTGAAGGAATTTTGCAATTTGTCTTATCGCTGCAATATCTTCCAAAATAGTACGTTCTTCTGTAACTACTCCATCATCATCTTCGACTGATCGTCGTTTTCTTTCCTCTGAATTACTGAAATTCTCTGCTGAATCATCTTCTTCTGATGACGAATCACCCGAATCCGGTGGTAACGTTGATATTTCCTGTTTCATAGTACCAACGTAAGATACAAAACAAAATTATTTTGTCAAATTTACCAGTCCACTGACTATAAACAGCATACAAGTCCATGTTGTTAGTAATAGAAAACACAAACAAATGGAATTCAGGCGAAATGTCATTTTTAAATTTACTGACAGCTCGATGGATATACTTTAATAGTCAGCGAATAATATTTCTATCCAGTTTACAGCGATACGTGCAATAAACTGGAATGTTGTTCTTCTTATATTTGAGAGCATGTTACTGCAATGCACTTGACAATTAATAGCATGACGTCCGAATATATTGCATTGTGCCATTGAATTGAAGTAACCACCAAATTAATCGGTCAATTTTGAAAATTATATCCCAAGGTAGTTGTGTTGACATGTTTTGCATTTCTCAGGTAAGCATATCACGAACATTATTTCACAGTCAATTGTGACATATTGTGCTAAGCCAATGTGCATTAGTGCCTGACAAATGACCTGGTTACGGGAATTGTTTTTTAAATATTTCCTCTGAGCCCATTAACTACATTATAAATGCGCCAATTAGATTTTACATATAGTAGTAGTGGTTACCTAGCATAATACAATTTCTTAGGAACAAAATCAAATAAGAAGATTTATTAAATTTAATAAAAATCGCTTGAAACGTTTTCAGGAAAATGAAATCATTTGGAAATGTTGAACAAAAACGGTGGTTTGTAATGTTGTATACGTAATCCTAATTAACTTAATCACACAGGTCCAAGTAATGTTTTCTTTTCCGCACAAATCATGTCCCATAGTAGGATATACGTAAGTCACTTTTTTAGACGCTTTAATCGCGCGTGGAGTTTAGTTGTTCTCCCATCGACACTTTCGGAAAATCTGCGGTCCAAGCTAAGTGGAAAATCTATTCCGAACCCAAACCTTGACGAGTCTTGGGTTCTCTCCCAACCACTTTACACTTTAAAGGATCAGCCAGTTGTTCAGCTCTGAGTATTGTATTGAGAATGCTTTCAGCCCCTTCTTCAGCCCACACCATGGTTCATCATATTTGTATCCTTTCATTCCTCAATGTCTCTGCTCTTGCCCAGCTCCGTCCAGCAAAACAAAACTCCATGTAAGAGATGACTTCTTTGGTCAAAATTATAAATTTTATTTGCTAGAAATCATTTAATTTATGAATCACCGTTATAATTATTTGTAAGGGAAACCCGATTAATAAACAGTCATACAAACGTCTGCACCAAATCTACTGAAAACCGTTGAAGTTGATTTGGAGAAAACAAATTTTCGAAAAAAATGCACCCAATGCTTACAATATCCGGACGGCATACATACATTTTTTTAAAAACATTTTTTTTGTAGACCAACTAGCCCGGTCCTTTGTAGCTGCCCTAGTTTTGTAAACCAAATTGGTTGGGTTCGGTTGAGCGCGAAACTTAAGGCTAGCTCTTTCTCTACTGCGTCCAACTGAGAATCAAAGATCGAGGTAGACAAAGTCCCGTACTACCTCAAAGTTAAATGTCAATGGTGACTCTTTATCCCATTCGTCGATACACACATTTAATGCTAAACACTACATTTAATGCCGGGAAGGTATACTACTTTGTTTTGAAGATATTTTGGTAAACATTAGTCTTGACAGTTCATATTTGGCAGTCGTGAGGTAGACACGTGGAAATTTATTTTGAAAAAATATTCGATAAGCCAACGTGTCTTAATCGTTAAAACATTTTATCAAAATCAATCGATGATTGTGACAATGAGAATGTTACGTGAAATTTTGGAAGAAACAACGTGCCAACAAAACGCACTATTTATCGTGTTATGAATGATTTCGAAGAAAGAGGGTCTGTAGGTGATAGGCCCAAGCATGGACCACAACGTAATGCAAGATCGGCTGAAAACATTACTGCTGCTCAAGGAAGTGTTCAAAACAATCCATCAACCTCAATTCGACGCCGTGATCAGTGGTATCAACAAGACGGTGCCACATCGCAACCAGCCAGAATTACAATGGAATTACTGCGAGACCTAATTCCACAACAAGTTATTTCAAGAAATGGTGTTGTTGATTGGCCTCCACGGTCGCTTGATTTGACTGCTTTGGTCTTCTTTTTGTGGGGATATCTGAAAAGCAAGGTTATGCAAACAAGAGAAACTCAAACAGAAATATTCGTAATGAAATTAATGAAATACCGCGTGAAATGTGTGAGACTAACAAATTTACGGAAATTTACCTGAAATTTACCTGATATTGTATTCCATACATAATTGCCTACATTAGATAAAACATTTATCAATATAAGATCCATTCTCGTTCATTTAATCAAAAATTATAAACAAACAGAGTAGTATACCCTCCCGGCGGACACCCTGTACTAGCAAACGTGGCTTTGAAATCACATAATGTTGTTTATAACGTCGGCTTATCTTGTAGTTGCACCGATTTTGAAAGATTGTGCTTCTAGTGTTGGTACAGGAGTTTCGCACAATTCTCTCAGGAAAGATAATGAAGAAGTCACATGGAAGCGCGTCGCCTTGCCTTGCCTAAGTCCTTTATTGGTACCAATTGTTTCGGTGAGTTCGTTTCTAATCCTGGTTGAGCAGCGAGAATTCCCCATCGTCATCCTACACAGCCTTACAATTTTGGGCGGTATACCAAAACTAGGAATATATAGATCGTCTCTATAAATGCTGTCGTATGCGGCTTTGAAATCGATGAATTGGTAGTCGATATCAAATGGAGTTCTTGGGTTGTTTCTTTTTTTCAGGATCTGCCAAATTTGAAGATTTGATCAGTTGTGGACTTTCCTTGCCTAAAACCAAACTGATAAGGGTCGATCAGGTTGTTGATAAATGGTTTCAGACGTTCACATATAACGGCAGATAGAATCACGTAGGCGATGTTGAGGAGACTTATGGCTCTGTAGTTGGCACAGTTCAGAGGATCTCTTTTTCTGGTTCGGAAAAACGATGCATAGGTTCCATTCCTTAGGCATACTTTTATCTGACCAAATTTAACTTACGAGCTTCTGAAATTTACTAAGCAAGTCATCTCCACCGGCTGTACAAAGGCCATCATTTCCGGCAGCATTATTCATCGTTAAGTTCTAGTTTTGATATTGCTATCAACACTCACTTAAGGGGGGTGGTTAATAGTTTTCGCTGTCGTAGCCAATATTGAATGGTGCGTTCTGACTGACAGCAGAATGTTGATCGTCAATACCGTTTTACAGTCTCCAGTGGTTCTTCCATATCCTTAGCATCGACTGTGTCTCAACTTTGATGTTTGCTTGTTCATCACGACAGGACTCTGTTCGAGCCTTGTATCCTTGGCTTTGACGTTTTACACTTCGATAAAACTTGCGAACATCTTTTCTGGAGTGGCACCTCTATATGTCTTCTATCTTGCGCTTTTCTTTGCTATTTTTGTCTTTTTTTAAAAGCCTGTGTACTTCTCTCCTTCTTTGCCTATAGAGCTCAATGGCAGCTCTCATCTTAACCTGCGGCTTAGCATTGTAGGCCTCGTTCTTGGCCGCGAGCATCTGTCGGCATTCCTCATCAGTTTTTTGCAGGTGCGGTGCGCCAGAAACCTAGCACATCAATTGCGGCTGATCCAATGGTTTGTTGGGTGTTGGCATTGTTGGCATTGTTCTTCGACATTAGAACTTGTTGTTATGGTGTTAGTGGAGAGGTTAATAAATTTCAACATTAAATTCTTTCACATTACATATTTCAGATTTGGATATTCGCATTCTTAGCTTGCAACGAGGTAGTGGTCTAAATTGATAGTGGTACCTCGGAAGGTTTTTGTGGAAAGATTCTTAACATATTCTCAAAGCATATCATGTATGTCTTACATGTTTTGATGTCCAAAAGCGAACTGTGGTTTTACAATCCTGTCCCTAAAATCCTGCAGAATTTTAAAAATTGTTTTTTATGAAACTTTCAACACTTTCCCATTGTCTTGAAAGTACATAGACATTAAATCCCCCACCTTGTCTGTGAATAGAATAAGGCAAAAAAACGTGGTTGTCGTAATTAACAAAACTCTTTGCACTTCAAAGCCGGAGACTTATTGTTTGACTAGCTTGCATTATATCCGCAAAACCTTTTACCTTGTGACCGCCAAACAATTACAACGCGTCGATGTGTATAAGTTCTAAATATAAACGAGTGCGCACCCCATGAACCTTGTTCGGATACAAAATACACCCTATCCGCTTCGAATGCCGAGTCCAAAATTGCATACATCCTGGTAACGCATCCAGCATAGCCCGTCACCAACATATGCACAAAGGACATAATGAGTTCCGCTCCATTCATAGCCACCAACATTTTCACTTCTAAAGTGTTGCCTAATAACTGTTTGCATTTCTCATTCTGCTATGAACATATACATATACAAAAAAAAGAGTTCTCAAATCTCCTTCATGCACTTCCCTGACTAAACATAACGTTTTCCATCGTCCCCTTCGTAACGAAACCTCTTGCAAAATCGGATGGTGTGCACTGAGTGAAAATCCATTTGCTGATGATGGCTTGGCGATGGCGACGTTATCCTATACCGACGACGATGACGACGGCAACGGCGAACGATGATGAACCCGGTGCAATAATAATAACTGTGCACACCTAAATCCAACATAGTCAAGCTTACTCGCTGATGAAAAGAGTGTTAACGAAAAAGGTGACGACTATTAAATGATTCAACAGCCGCAGGATCATAATGAGGTGAATTGTATTTATTTTTTCTCGCTCGGTAAGGTCCATTTTCCTAAAAGCTCCTTAATAGCAAATACCACACAATGTGCTATTGAGTTGAGACTGCAATCGGGGATGCTGTGGAACTGGGAGTGCTAGATCCTGAATGCATTCTTTGCCTCTTCGAGTAGGCCAGACCAAGAGAGAGGAGGAGGCGAGTGCATTTTCCTCGTCACCTCATTGTTACTGTAAGTGCTGAATGCATTCAGAAGTCATAGCAAGGCAAGGCAGTCAAAGGGGAAGTTATTATGTGGTGTGGAAAAGTGGAAATACATTTATACGGGAATCCGGATTTGGAATTCAACGATTCCAATGCACCACATAGTTGGTACATATAGCAATATAGCATGTTTAGCTTGTAGCGAGAAATTACTATTTGAAAAATTCTGCTTACTTAAATGCTTAATGTGCTTCGATAATGGATTGCGTGATTGTATTTTTTAACCTTACTAATGAAGAACTAAATCATCTCAAGCTATAGGTGAGGTTTCAAGCACCATTATTGGTTCATATGGACGTGTTGAATATAATTTTCTCTGGCGACAATGACATGACATCGGATTTAATTACTACTACAGCCCGGAGTTAACTAGGTCTCATGCCTTTCCAATTAAACTGGCCCCTACCTTACTGCCTTAAGGTTTCACTTGTGAGCATCTCTTAAGGCGAGTGGTTCTTCTTCTGCGTTTGACGTCTAAGGTTCTACAAAGTCTTCACGTCCTAGTCATCTGTATCGTCCAAAGCGGTTTTTATTTGACCAGGCCTGTGTCGCTCTATGGCTCATAAGCTTCTTGGTTGAATCTTTGTCTTCATATAGCATGTTAAAGCAACCGGAACAACGGACCAAATATTTCTTTATCCACATTGGATACCATGCTTGAGCGCCGTATAGCTGGAAAGGGATGATCTTGGTCTTATACAGGATCTCCTTAGTTATTCACCCCTATTGAGGTATACGTTCCGAAGAAAATTTGGGAATTTTTCACCGACCAAATTCAAGGCACATGATAGCTCATCGGTGGTATGCGTAAAGTCAACAAGTTGTCCGAAGAAGAATTGCTGCGAAATCAATCAAACGCGATTGTTTGCTTTTTTATTCTGTTCCCCAACGGGTATCTGTAAAGCAAATTGCATTCCGATTGAAACGACTTTCGTTTCGGAAATTGTTCCGAACGGTTCCTTGATAGGGGTTATTACCTTCTTACCCCTAAAAAACAGGATTTGGCAAGAGTAAAATAGAGTTTCAACTGTGTAAAATTACAAAACGCTCTCAACGAGATTAATGAATGGACAAAAACTTGGTGGGTTGCACTTCACGAGAGCAGGCCGATTCATATTGATTTTTCATATAAACGGACAAAAATGTTCCTCAATTTCTAAATGGTTGCTCGGAAAATATTCGAAGCTTAACCTTCATAAAAAGCTACTATTATAGAGGAATTGAAATATATCACATAAAAATCGGTTGAATATCCATTAATTTGGCTTTGTTAGAAGAATAATTTTATGTCATTAATGTTTAAGTATGACTTCGGGCATGTGGCCGCCGCGATTAGTTCGAAAAAAGCCAAGTCTAGAGGTACAATTATCAACCACTTTTTCGAACATTTGGGGCCGTATGTCGCCAATAACGTCACGAATGTTGGCTTCCAAGTCCTCTAATGTTTCTGTTTTGTTGGCGTAGACGAGCGACTTCACATATCCCCAAAGAAAATAATCCAATGGTGTCAAATCACACTATCTTGGTCGCCAATTTACAGGTCCATTCCGCGAAATTATGCGCTCATCGAATGTTACGATTGTAACGTGTGCTGTGTGCTGTGTGGAATGTAGCCCCGTCTGGAACCACATCTCATCCACATTCATGCCATCCGATTCGGGACCAAAATAGTCGGCTATTAAGGCTCTATTCTGGTCTACATTAACGGTAACTGACTCTCCAGCATCATTTCGGAAAAAGTATGGCCCAATGACTCCACCAGCCCATAAAGCACACCAAAAGTCAGTTTTTGTGGATGTAATGGCGTCTCAAGGGTCTCATGTGGATTCTCTTCACTCCAAATGCGGTAATTGTGCTTGTTGACGTAGTCATTCAGCATCGAGGTAAATCTCATTTTAGGCCCATAAACCAAAATCACGGCGCATTGTATGGTCTCGCGGCTTTAATTCTTGCACAAGCGGGATCTTGTAAGGTCGCAAGCCAAGATCTTTGCGCAAAATCTTTCATAAAGTTGTGCACGATGGCGAATCGATTCATTCGGGTTCTCTTAAACACTTTGCTCTACAGCGGTAATTGTTTCTTCGGTGCGCACTGTTCGACGTATCTGCGGATGCGTTTTATCACATAGAGTAAACGTAGTTCGAAAACGATCCATGATAAACAGAATTAATTGCTCTGATGGACGATTATGTCGACCATAAAATGGACGGAGCTTGCATTAAACTTCGCGAACTGAACCATTATTATCGTTCATTTGTCAGCCTGTTCATGATGAAATGGCATACCAAACTGAACATAAATGACATCAAAGTTGTCCGATTTGAACAAAGTCAGTTTTATCTCTATTAAAAAAAACAATCTCTTAAAAAAACACCTATTACAAGCAAATGCTAAAGCCGGTCTGGACATACATATATGGTATAGAAGAACGAAGATCTACGTGGAGATCTGGCTATTCCAGCGGTTAAAGATGAAATGAAAAATTTCCCACGAAAACATAAACAACGTTTATTTGGACACGTTAATGCAACGGTCCTCCAAATTCTTGACGAAACAAACTTTTTGCGTCGTCTTCAAAGCACTTAAAGCTTGGATTTAGCCCGATAATCACAAACCGCGATATAAATTGCGGATAAAGCAGGAACTCTCAAAAGAAAGTTACCTGACCATCATTTATATACACTCGTGATAAAAAATGCTAGATAATTCGCATACTTAGTTGCAATACAAATACAAGATGGGTGGTGTTTTTAGTGAGTAAAAATCTCACAATGCTTTGGGCACGTGCTCATCGTATCTATTAGGATTTCCGCCAGCCCCCGCAAAAAAAATAAAAACAAAAAATTGTGACGAGATGACATTCTCAGAGATAATAGCACAGCCGAAGTAAACAAAATCTTCCTCAAAGTTTTTTTCGTGTTGGCAGCATACATCTACTTGGTCTTGCTCTAAATAACCTTAAGCCCATGCCAGAAAACGTGGCTGTGACATCACGTTGAGTCCGACGTCAATATCGTTATCCTGCACAGGCGGATAAGTTAGCTGTCTCTTTATAAATGCTTTCGTATGTGTTTCTGAAATCAATAGGTATAGGTAGCGGGTGTCGACTTCTTTGTTTTTTTTTTCAGGATCTGCTGATGTGTGAATATTTCGATCAGGTTGTTGTCAAACGATTTCAGGCGTTCACATATTACCAATAACAAATTTTTTGTGTTGTGTTGTTAATGCTGTAGTGCTTCGTGAACCAAAAAATAATTGCAGATGTTGATGTGACTATATGGTCGAGCTCTTACAGAATGAAAGACAGATTTTTGGCCACGCATTCTACTTGCCTAGAGACCTCATTAGGATTTCCAAATTATGAAAAAAATTCAGTGGGGAGACATAAATCTAATTTCGTTGAATCCTGAGACAGGTCAAAGCGCTTGTAATCCCAAGATCTGCGCTCTAAGTATTCAACTGCTGAACTATGTTATGCTGCACAAATGGGTCTGCGATCATCGGGTAATGTTGTTTCTTCAAAACTACTAAAAGAAATTACCAGTGCAACAGCGAGTAGCACAGCGATCGATAAGGCAGTCAGTAAGCATGAAAGCACTGAACAGGTCCAGCTTTCACCGGAAGAAGCTTTATCAATGTTTGTAGATGCTCAACTTACAATGCACCAATATAATATTATTAGGAGTAAAGACAAGGCGCGATTTCCGACATATAAACTGATTCAACGTGCTAAAGCGATTGCTACCCTGATAAGACATCGATTTCAATCACTGACTTATCAGCAGAGATTAAACTTAAAGCACTGCTTGGTCATACAACTGTTCGTCTGATTCAGGTTCAACATGAAGTTATTCAAAGTCAAAGAAGTTTACAGAAATTAGTTTTAATAACTAAATGGGGTTTCGATAGCTCGTCTGGCCAATCAGAACTTAAGCAGAGGTTCGCTTACTAGGTTGAGACTAGTAAATGGTGACCCTGAAGGGCCAATACAATAACAAGTTGTACTTTGGGCCAATAAAAGAACATCATCAACAAGATATTGTCGTCTGATTAAACTTCAATTTTCTCATGAAACAGCTGACCTTGCCAGGAGCGAAAGGGATTACGTTATGAGTCAGATATTTAATTTAGTACCAACACTGTATGAAATTGAAGGCAAAAGAATTGAAATCCAGCATAAATTGATTAACAATGGCCGATGGCAAGATATGTAATTCCTTGAGTGATACATCTTCAACTTTGAAATGTTTTATATGCGGCTTGACATCAAAACACTTCAAAAATATTGATATGTGTTTAAAAACTAATATAGTATCCGAGTCATGTTTGGAATTTGGCATGTCAACACTTCATGCTTGGATACGTTTTTTTGAATGCTTCTTAAATTTGGGTTACAAATTACCTTTAAAAAAATGGCAAGCGAGTAGTGCAAATGAAAAACTGATAATTAAATCTTCGAAAAAAAAAACATTAATGATAAATTTTAATCGCAGCTTGGTTTGACTGTGGGCAAATTTAAGCTCGGCTTTGTAAATAGTAACGATGGAAATACAGCTAGACGGTTTTTTTGAGAATGCTGAAATATCAAGCAGTATAACTAATATTGATTTAGAGCTCATCAAACGATTTCGAACTATTCTTAAAATAATGGGCAGCGGACACACCATAAACTTGGCACTATTTGAAGGTTTCGCTTTGGAAACGGCTCATCTTTTTGTCCAAAAATATTTTTGGCACCCAATGCCCATTACTTTACACAAAAATTTAATTCATGAGCCCATAATTATTAAGAAAGCATTACTTTGAATAGGGCAATTAAGTGAGGAAACACAAGAGGCCAACAATGAAATGTTCAGAAGGTACAGGGAAAAATGTTCACGTAAATTTTCGTGAACACACTAACGAGGATATACTCCATCGACTTCTAATTTCTTCAGATCCTCTCATCACAAGTATGCACAAACCAAAAATAAAAAAATCCAATTTTGACTAAGATGTCTTGTAATTATTGGAATCTCCTGACATTAACGTTGCACATTTATCATTGTCATCTGTAGAACTCGATTCCTACACGGATGACTAATCAATTTAATTTGTTGAGTTTGTTTGTGACTAATCATATTATTTTGTTGAATTTGTTTAGTTTTGAATTAATTTGGTTATATTAAATTAAATTAAATTAAATTCATTTGCTTTTTCTTATTTGTTAATTTATTTTTTCTCTATGAAGTTTTTTATCTTCTTTTGTATTAATGTTGCTAAAAGGAATTCATAATATGTACACTGGAATTAATGAATTGTATTAATAAAACGAAATGCTTTTTTTTTCAAAACAAGGAATATATAAAATTCTTTTTAAATGTAGATATATAAATTCAAATATTTTTTTCGCAGTTTGAATAAATGAAAAAATAAAATGTTAAAAAAAGAAATGTGACAAAAAAAAATCCGAAAAAGAAATGCTGAACAAAAAAGTTAAAAAAAACCTTATAACTATAATCATTGGGAATCCCTGGTACCCCCATACAATTTTTCGTTTGACTCTATTCAAGGTATCATTTCAGTAAAAAAATTAAAAAAAAACATTTTTCCCAACTTTTCATATAGGCCACTCTGTGCGTCTGTCGGAAACGACCTCACAGAAACTTCCGATTCGAAAACAAGGCGACGCATTGTCATGTGGCTTCTTAAATCTGATTTTAATCTGATTTTTGAGAGAATTGTGCTAAATTCCCGAGCCAACGCCAGTAGCACAATCTTCAATAAATCGGTGCAACAACTAGGAGACGCCAACGACGATATTCACATCATTGGTCGTGATGTCATATTCACGTTTTGATAGTATAGAGAAGGAAGCGGCAAAAATGGGTATAGCAGTAAATGAGAGTAAGATTAACAGTTGTGTGTGCTGTGTGACCGGCTCAGTAGCGCGATGGTTAGTGCGATGAACTGCCGCGCAGAAAGTCCGGGCTGGTTTCTCAGCCGTAGCAACACCTAAATGATTATATACTGGCCCTCCTCTCGAGATGATAAGACAAATCATCTTCATCATCCGTCTTGTATAAATTGCCAAGAAAAGCTGTCTCGAATTCGCCGTTAGGCGTCGGCATAAAACAGGAGGTCCCGACATCGTGCAAACAACAAATAATAAACATTGTTTGGCATTTTTTTTGTTTCGCCGTAGTCGTTAAATATTTATTTTATTTCGCAATCATAAATTGGCAATTTACGTTTTTGCAATTAAAATTCGGCGGTTTTATATTTCACTTTGTTCAAAAGCCTTGGCTGAGTTCCAAAACGTCAAAAAATAGTTACAATGCGGTAATACTACCCTCTGCAATGGAACCTCTATGATTTGCATAAATTTTATTTTGCACAAGTTTGACGTTTTGCAACGCATTTTATACAGAGCAACCATTTGCTAAAGTCAATATGAGTTTAAACGAATTTTAAATCAGTGGGTTGAGTGTATGGATAAATCAGCCGAATCAAACAGTTATCCAAGTTCATTAACGAAAGGGAAATTGTTTAAAATAAGAGATGTGCAAGATTTATTAGGACATTAGCTATTCCAGCGGTAGATTCCTTAATCTATGCATTTTTGTAAGACTAAATGAGTGAACAATACCCCGGTGATGTTTTTAAAGTAAATTCAGAATGAAACGGGCTATATTCCAAGTAATATAATAATATAAAACATACGCTTCATATGGCAATCTGCAGCTCAAAAGCAGCATCTTGCACTCGTGTTTCCGGTTTTTTTTTTTGAAAACCACAACAATAATAATAAATTAAGCAACTAATAAGCAATAATTGAAGAAACAAACAATTTTTGCTTGCTGTTCTATAGACCAATTTTTTTTTTGTAAAAGTCAAATGAAAGCATCGAATTAAAAAAAATTATCGATGCAAGGTGTGCTCAGCTTATATGCTTAGGAAGCGTTTAGAAACTGGCGACTTTGCTGATTTTTGTTCGTTTTACCTATGGAACTTTGCATCTAAATCGTATCTGATGCATTTTGGAACTCACTCCTCCTTAATCGATTCACAAAATTCACCTTGCAATTTGCTATTTTGCTCAAAATTGTCTGACATGTAATATAACGAAGCGAAAAAATGCAAAAGAATTGAATGCCAAATAAATAAATATTAACAATAAATTGCCAAACAAAAATTTGCAAAAGAACAAAATGTCAAGCGAAGTAAACCATACGAAGATACCTATGCCTAATGAAAAATTTGAAACAACAATTAAACAATTAAAAACTGTCTAGGCTTCAAAAAACAAAACTATCAAAAACTAAATGAAAATTACAAAAAAGAAAATGCAAAATGATTATTTGTCAAATTATTTAAAAAAAGAAACGTAAAACGTGTCTGTACTTCTTGCACAATGCGGGACCTCCTGTTTTATGCCGACTCCGAACGGCGAATTTGAGATAAGCTCTTCTTTACAGCCAGTGAAAAATTGATTAGGTGCTGCGCAGCAGTTCTTAGAGATCTCTTTCAGTTCGAACATGCCTCGGTGGAGCAATAAGTGTGTCGAATGAAATAAGTCTGTGTTTTGGTACCTATACTTCCTATAATCTTTATTTTTAAATACCTGATCTTCTTGACAATTCTCCAATTAGTAATGACCATGGCTGAGATTTCTATGTTAATTACGGGTTTTAAAATGTTAAGGGCCGATGTTGAATGTAAACCACACCTAAACTTCAAGCTTTTTCTGCATTTCATTTGACATTTCTCAATTTCAGATTAATTCAATTTATACAATGAAAAGATACACAATCGAGAAACTCATTAAAGGTATTCAGGCTTATTTTGAAAATGGGCGTTCAAATAAAAATGCATATCGTAATTTTTTCGGTCAATTTAATCGTCCAAATGTGCGTACAATCGGAAAATTAGTGCAAAAAATTGAGCAAACCAGTGCATGCTCGCACAGCTCGTACTACAGAAAACATTGCTGCTGTTCGCGATAGTGTGGCTGAAGAGCCGTCCCCTCAACTCGTCGTCGTGTCCAACAATTGCACCTCTCACGCTCGTCGTTGATGAACATTATGCATAAAGACTTGCATTTACACGATTACAAGGTGCAATTGACTCAAGAACAACAAGCGTTGTCAATGGTCAGAATGGTGGCAAGAAATGGCAACAGTGGATGATCAATTTTCGAAGGAAATCATCTTCAGTGATGAGGCACATTTCGACCTCAGTGGATTCTTCAATAATTAGAATTGCCGCATTTGGGTGAATGATAATGCAAGTGATTGTCGGAAAACCAATGCACCCACAAAGACTGACTGTTTGATGCGGTTTATGGGCTGGCGGCATCATCGGGCCGTATGTTTTCCAAAATGAGGCCGGTCAGGCAGTTAATGCGAATGGTGGTCGCTATCATGAGATGATGACGAACTTTTTATGGTCCGAATCGAAAGATATGGATGTGGACGATATGTGGTTTCAACAGGACGGTGCCGCTTGCCACCCAGCTAACGAAACAATGGCTTTTTTGCGCGACAAATTGAATGGCTATGTTATCTCACGTGGTGGCCATGTCAATTGGCCGCCAAGACCATGTGATTTGACACCGTTGGACTTCTTTCTTTGGGCTTATTTGAAAGAAATGGTGTATGTTGATAAGACAGCAACATATCAAGAGCTAAAGGATGAGATAATTCGGCACATTAACGGCATAGAACCTCAATTATGCCTCAGTGTCAACGAAAATTTGGACCATAGGATGGAGATGTCATGCCGAGGTCGCGGCTGCCATTTGGCCGATATTTTGTTCCATGCATAACTGAACCATACCAATATTATTATAATAAAAAGAAATGACAAAAATTTCCTTAAAAATTTTGTGTTTTATTCAAAATCAACATCGACCCTTAAAATTTAAAATTTAACCACACTTTACTTTTTTTTTATAAACGTAGAAGCAAACAAAAATGAATGTTTTTCGAATCAGTAAATTTCCTTTGAAATGGCATTCAATTGTTAGAGCATATTTTTGCATATAATACTTTAAATGCATATAAATGCACTTTTTGGTTTATTGGGCATAAAATTTAAAAATATATTTAAAGCATATTTTCACTTTTAAGCGGATATTTTCTCATTTTATGTGCGTATTTTGTGTTTAAAAAAAAACAAAGATACAAATTTTTAGCGCAACAGGCTCGTTAGTACTTAGGGCCGAGCTTACTCACAACCATTCATGTGTGCGTGTGAACCTCTTGCACAATGGTGGGACCTCCTGTTTTATGCCGGCCCCGAACGGCGAATTTGAGATTAGCTTTTCTTGAAGTTTATACTACTCGGATGATTTTTCAGATGATCTCGAGAGGATAGTGAAAAATCGATTAGGTGTTGCTACGGCTGCCCAGCCTTTCTGCACGGCAGTTCATCGCACCATCTATCGCACCACTGAGCCCGTCGAAATGAAACATCGGCAAATGTTTATTTGCTTAACATTTTTAGAGAAACATACCACACTAAAAACTAAATATCTTGAAAACTCCCGTCTAAATTCGGGGTATTTTCTAACAAATTCTAAAGTTTTGCAGATTATCGTTCATGCTTTTCAGTTCGAACATGCCTGAGTGAAGCAATAAGTGGGTCGCAATAATTAAAGTTGATGAGGCTGCAAGCATCTGAAATAAGTATTCGTTCTTGTCAATTTTTGAAACCTTACATGTATTTGGTACCTAATAACAATCTTTATTTTTAGATATCTGAGCTTCTTCGGACAATTCCCCAATTAGTAATGACCAGGTCTAGGATTTCTCTGTTAATACAATTTTTTATAAACGTAGAAGCAAACAAAAATTAACGTTTTTCGAATCAGTAAATTTCCTTCGAAATGGCATTCAATTGTTAGAGGATATTTTTGCATATATTTCTATAAATGCATATAAATGCACTTTTGGTTTATTGGACATATTTTGAAAAATTTGTGTGTTTACTTTGTTCCTAGCGCTTAAAATTCCGAGCCCTGGCAATGACTTATACTCGATTGTCCTTTGACCATGCACCAATACTTTATAAGGAGTAGGTGTAAGTTTCTTTTTGGGGTATCTTTCCTTAAATAATTTCATCGTTTTCGTTGCAAACACTCCAAAATTGGTCCCATTTGATATTTTCTCTGCAATCTAAATCGTATAAACTTATAACTTTCACTTTTACTCGAAGTATCCGAGCTGTTACTTCTTCTTCTGCGAAGAATCTTCTCGATGTATTTCCATAGTTAGTGTTCCCAAATCTCTGTTTTGGTTTATCAAAATCGATTAGGATTTCGTCATGAAATTTTATTTGTATTTCTTGCTTTCTTTTCTTTGCTTCTTTGATTCTAAAATTTTTGGCTTTAGGTTACACTAGTTGTAAAATGAATTCCATGCACCTGATTCTGGCATGTAAAGGAGATATTCTACATTCGTAATTGTGTCCATAATTTATCGATAATTCCCCACTGTCGGTTTTTTTGATTACTGCGTAGTGGTACGCTAACTAATTGGACATGACAAGGTCGATTTTGTTTGAGTTAATTTATTTAAAACCTTTGAATCGATCATATTCAAAAAATCGTAATTGACGGCAATAACTTCTTCGTTATTAACTTAAAATTCAGTCTGTAGAAGATTAACAAGTGCTTTTAATGAGGTTCCAGTTTCCTTTGTATATTGGAACATTATTGGTCGGCATGATATTGACAACTTGAACTTTTAAGTCTGAGAGGAACAACTGAAGCAATGAACATGTTGGTACCTTGTTTGTAGGCACTCTGTTTATTTGTTTGTAGGCACTTTGCCCAGATTACAACCCCATTTGTCAAGTTCGCTCTTGTTTTCCACACTTCGACTTTTTATGTGATCCTTCCTATCTTAGAGATTGGCAGAAGTTTCTGCTATTTCAAGATGGTCCGGAAGTTACGCTTTCTTGACATTTTATTATTTTTTATATTTATGTTTTAATGTTTTTGTTAAGACCGTCTTAGTATGCGAAATTTTTCCTTTCTCTCTTTTATCCTTTTTATTCTTACAGGACCTTCATCTGATACTGCTTTGGCAATATCGGTCTTAAGTTTTTCATGATCCTTATTTTATTGAATAGCCAAATCTTTTGAAAGATTTACAGTGCTACTGTGATCTGCTTTAGACAATTCTCTTGTTTTTGTAAATGATTAGCTCTCAGTGGAGCATTGCCAGATTAAAAAAAAACTAAAAATTACTTATATCCCAAAGGTTTTTAACTCTCTTTCTGGGGACAGTCTACGCCCACGCAACTTCATTGATCCTCTCAGCGTATGCAAAGTCATTAGACAGGCGCCTAAGTCAACAGTTTTTTTTTTTTTGTTAACGGTATTCTGAGTGACCCGCTTCACGGAAAAAAAGGGTTTTAACTCTCTTTCTGGGCACAGTCCACGCTCACGCAACTTCGTTGCTCCGCTTCGGGTATGTAAAGTCGTCAGGCAGGCTCCTTAGTTATGTATGTATGTTTTTTCAACATGGCAATGCTGCGTCACACCGCAGCAGAAAAAATATTCAAACTACACACATTTTATATGGAGTTATAAATGCAATTTTACTTTTTGAATAACTTTTGAACTATATGTGAGCGACGATTTTTAAAAACATTTTAATTATGAACCATCAGAGGCGAATTGGTTAATATAAAAAAGAGTGCAAAAAGTGAGTACGCGCTAAAGTAAATTTATACCGGTACGTAATTCGTTTCATCTGCCTTTTCTAAATGAATACAAGAAACATTTTACCAACCATACTATTTTTTTTCATTCCATTGCCTGCATTCCGTGTTGTCTTAGCGTTTATATAGAATGATGACAATCTTTTATCGAATTTAGCTATTCCTTCAAGTAAACAGTGATGAATTGTTGTTCTTTATGCTTTTTATCAATAAAAAAAGTTAACTAGATCGATGTATGAAATTTCTATTTTTAAGTTTCCTTTAAACCAATTTATTTCATAGACCAAATACAAGTGTCTATGACTTACCACTTGCGTATTTCATTTCTTTACGGCACTTATTTTATGTTGCTACGTGATCACTTTGATTTAAACTGTGAAATTCGCTTCGATTATATTGCTATTATCTAATATTTATTATTGACTGTAATATACTTATTGTGTGTATTTAAGAAATACATTTTTACACGTTAAAATAATATTTTTATGACCACTTAAATTTTAAAGGTTATATTAACAAAAATAACAATAAATAAATAAAAATAACATTCTTAACTAAAATCTATTTAAGATGTAGTAGCTGGTTTTCTTAGTAAATGTTTCAGAAATATTGAACGATTAATTTGTCGCTGAGCTTAAACTAAGGGCTTTTAAAGGTCTTTTTATAGATAAACTTGAAGTTAAAAAATAACTGCGTCAAAAAAGCTTTAAAACATTTTAAAATTTTGCATACTTAAAAAAATATGGAAAAAAAGTGTAATGCTAAAGGTCCGTTTTTACAAGCTTAAATAAAAAACTATAAATTTTAATTAGGATTTTTAGATTCCTAAGCCTCTGCAACTCTGCAAAAAATTTCTTTGATTTTAAAAATAAGAAAATTTTGATAGCATAACTGGCTCACTGGAGGCCAGTTATAGCAGTATTATTACAAACATTCCAAAAGTAATTCATTTCCCGAAACTGTTAGCTTTGGTCTTCAGACCTGACTGCATTGAATTGTTTTGTAAACAGAAAGTCTACAAGAAAAAACCAACTAATTTGAATAGTTTTAAAAATCCAAAATTCAATAATTCAATGATTCAATGATTCTTTACTGATACAGAAAAGGCTAAGGCATTAGCTCTAAACTTCGCGCAAAATCACGTTGTCGCTCAAATTTAGGAGATGCAAATACAAACCTTCTGGTTGAACATGCACTTCATGCCTTTAATTTAAATATTTCTAAAAAAGCCGGAATCGATAAAATTAGAAATATTTATTTAAAAAAAATTAACTAAAGAAGGGATAAAGTTTCTTGCTTTTATCATCAATGCATGCTTAAAAATGCACTATTTTCCTGATAAATGGGAAGTAGCAAAGCTTATTCCCATTCCAAAAGTGGTTAAAGAAAAAATTGATCAAATCATTGAAGAAAATCAAATATATCCCAACAAAGAGTTCGGATTTAGGCAAAATCGCGGGACCTCGCATCAAGTTCTTAGGATATGTAATATCATAAAAACTAACCGTGCAATAGGTAGGTCAACAGGCATGATTCTACTCGACATTGCAAAAGCTTTTGATTCAGTATGGACTTACGTATAAAATTATTAATCTTAACATTCCTCCATTTCTCTGTAAAATTGGCCAAAGTTTTGTTTCGAATCGTTGTTTCAAAGTACATGTTAATAGTAGTGTGTCTGACATTTTTCATTTTCATGCTGGCGTACCCCAAGGCTCGGTCCTTGGACCAGTTTTGTACAACTTATATACGTCCGATCTCGACTCTTCCAGACTGTGAAGCAGCCATATATGCAGATGACACGACAATACTTTCATCGCATGAATTCGGTCTCAATATTGAGACTAATTTAAAAAATGCGAATAATATATTGCAAGAGTACTATTCAAAGCGGAGAATAAAGCTTTACGCCGAAAAGATTCAAGCAATCTTTTTTACACGAAAAAGAAAACCTTTCTTCAATCCGGCTAACCCGCTAATTATTAATGGACACCCTATTAGATGTGAGCTTTCCGTTAAATATCTCGGAATACATCTTGAAACAAAACTGACTTTTAAAAAAACATAATATGAGGACACTTAAAAAAACGAATATTGCTACCAAAATGTTAAGCAGTTCCTAGATGAACTTTTTGATAAGATGCCGCACGTATCAAATATATAGTATTGCCCGTATTATTAGAGAAGAAAATTCAATGTGTGATTCCTTTGATGTCTTAATCAATCTAACTAAAGAAGCTTGTAAACATAATTTGGTACTTATTTAAAGTCAATTTTTCATAAGAACAATATTTTGTCCTAGGTGTATATTTACCTACCTAAATACCTAAAACATAAAGTTAATTTTATTACCTTATTCAAATGTAAAATCCCAAACTTTCGCACTCAATGTAATCCTGAAGTATTTTTCCAATACTCTTAGGAGGCAACAAATTTCCTCTCGAACATCACCAGTAAGAAGACTCATTTACAAGAACCCTTCTTTGGTATAATATTACAGTCCACATCCAAATGCGAAACACATTCATTTCACAGAAGATCACGTACACGGAGCGGATTTTACGAATCCATGTCAATCATTTTCAACCAAGCATATAAATTGCTACAACATCACACGTACAGCCATGAAAAGCCTACTTCAAAATGTTTGCGAAACCTTTACTATTTAGAACAATCGATTTACGAACATTTCCATTTTTGTACTGTATCCCCAAGCAAGCACATCCTTATCGTTGTATATATTTGCGAATAGAGCACATTCATTTACTGGAACATTTATTCTTATCAGTTGATGGCCAACAAAAACGAGAATGGGAAGGACATACAAAAGTAACGGACTATTTCATTTCGAACTCCAGAAGCACACGATTTACTAAATACCGATTCCAATAAACTCGATAAAAAACCGATTACGTACCATCCCCACACACACCGAATATGGCAATCAAAAAAAGTGGATTTTGAAATTTCTGTTTTTTCTTTACAATATATAGATGCGGAGACAATTTCCAAAGGATACAAGCTTAAGTGATTTGCACACGGTCTAACTTTTCTATTCAATTTGATGATGACCCGCAACAAAAGCACAAACACATCTTGACCACACACCCTTGAAGGAATGATGCTACGAAACTAACTGTATCGCACTGTAGCCATCCGCCAAAAGAACACGGCACCGAAAAGTATTAACCTTATCCCACCCTACAAAGGGATGCAAACTGTAACACAATGTCACACCAACTCAGTTAACTGTTGTATCTAAGGTGGGCAGGCACTGGTATCCATCGACCCCAACACTATAACAACACTATCTCCCTGTGTAAAACACTCTCTAACATTTTACAGGTATCACTATGATGTTTTCTGTTTTCTATTCTAACCCGAGGATGGCACGTCCAAACAGTTTGAAAAGCCGGCAATGACTGAACTGACTGAATCCTAAAATGTATCTTCTTTGCTCTGAAACACAATTCCTGCTGCTTCGCAGAGGATTTTTTTTTTTGTGTGTGTGTTCAACTTGTATCTCTGACTTGAAAATCATTCACCCAACCTACCCTCATGGTTTTGGTTCCGGAGTTCCGGACTCTCTTCGGCAGTACGACGATATAGTATCAGTGATGTGTAGTTATAGTATATATCTCTCTCGGTAAATATTTCGTCCTTCTTCGCTGAAATGATACAATATTCATAGACCACTTCGATGTTTACCACCCAACACACCACCTGCCAACCTATACATTCAGAGTGAAGAGTTTATATCCACCCCCCTATTTTTGGGGAGATGGAACAAAATATACAAGTAGCTCCATTTGATGTTCCATGTCGCTCTGACTGGCATTTGTACGTTGCACCCCCATTGTCGTCGACCCTTTGCCAGACACAACTGCACGGCAGGATACTACTGTGTCAGTTTCACTGGATCTCTACTGCTTTGCGCACAACATAAAAGTATCTCACACACGCAGTATAGTACATTCGGAGATTGCACAAGTGTATCAACAGGGATTGGCAGCGCAATTGTAACCACTGCAATATTACCGGCTTAAGAAAATGTAGGGTTGCCAGCATTCAATAGATTTTTTAAAAAACAGTTATGAACTAAAAATAAGGCATTGGCGAAAAATGACGGTTCCAAAGAACGTCCAATTTTTGGGGGCAATTTCTTAAAACAAAATATTTTTTACTAAACATTTTAATCAAATTGAAAAAAAGTTATAATATATTATTTAGATGATAATATTATTATATTATACATTTTTTGTAGGCGGTTCCATATTGTTATATCTTATCTCATAGGGATATATGACAGAGTAGCTTATGCTGAAAAGATAATTGGGAGAAATTTTCAGTTTTATCTGAAATGTTTATTTTTATTTTTGTTTAAATTTATGTAGCCCAGGAGTTTTATGTAATTTTTTAAGAAAAATAAGTATGGCAAGCAGTAATAATTAAGGTTTTAAACTTAAGTGTTTATGTAAAATAACAATTTGACAACAATTAATATCTAAAGTAAGTAATGTAAATGGTGGTTAAATTTTAAGGGCCGATGTTGACTTTGAATAACATACAAATTATTTAGGAAATTATAGTCATTTCCTTTAACTATGATTATATTGGTATGATTCAAATATGTATGAAACAAAATATCGGCCAAATGGCCTTCATTCGATGGAACAAATTTTTGAAGACACTGCGGAATAATTGAGGTTCTAATGTGCCGAAATATCTCATCCTTTAGCTCCTAAATTGTTTCTGGCTTGGCTTTACATCGCCACCACGGGAGATAACACGACCATTGAACTTTTCGCGCAAAAGAGCCATTGATTCGTTAGCTGTGTGACAAATGGCACCATCCTGTTGAAATCACGTATCGTCCACATCCATATCTTCCAATTCGGGCCATAAAAAGTTCGTTATCATCTCACGATAGCGAACACCATTCACAGTAACTACCTCACCGACCTCATTTCGGAAAAAAATGGGCCGATGACGCCGCCAGCCCCTAAACCGCACCGTTCTGTATGGGTGCATTGGTTTCTCGAACCACTCTTGAATTATCATTCGTCCAAATGCGGCAATTCTGATTATTGACGAATCCACTGAGGCCAAAATGTGCCTCATCACTGAAGATGATTTTCTTCGAAAATTGATCATCCACTGTTGCCATTTCTTGCCACCATTCTGACCATTGACGACGCTTGAAATTGTCAAGGGGCTTTAGTTCTTGAGTCAATTGCACCTTGTAAGCGTGTAAATACAAGTCTCTATGCATAATGTTGATCAACGACGAGCGTTAGAGGTGCAATTGTTGGGCACGACGACGAGTTGAGGTGGACGGCTCTTCAGTCACACTATCGCGAACAGCAGAAATATTTTATTTTACATTCAACATCGGACCTTAAGATTTAACCCGTTAGTATGCAGATATAAGTGCTACTGATAAAATTAAATTTGGTCTACGTTTTTTTTTCTTAATTTTGACATAAGTACTTACGTTGATTTAAAAGCGTGAAAAATCTAAACCAAATTTTAACATAGCATCTCATGTCAACATGCAACAAGAAGAAAAAATTCAAACAATCGCTCAAATTTTTTCCACTTAAGTTTTTCTTTTAAAATTTGAATTTTTGGGACTTGTTAATTACCACATAAACATAAACGTAAGCGCAAAAGCCTCTAGCGATCCGTCACTATTCGCAAATATTGGTACTAATACGAGATAAATATCGCTTTTCAAAATGCGCTGTGTGTATCGCCAGCAAAAACGTTGCCGCAATAAGCAACATTTTTCCTTCAACCAATATTTGATTCAATGTGAAATAGTTGCTGCCGATAATATCACATGTTTCCTATTGGCTGTTGCTTATTGACTCAGTGGGAGAGCCACCTAAGCTGTTTTATCTAATGCATTGTATGGTCAATAAAACATAAGTGGTTTTCGAAAAAAAAAATTTAACAGAACATTCTTAATGTATATTACTACAACTTGCAAAAAAGAAAAGTCGATTGTGTCGACTCAAGTTAAGGTAATGATTTAATTTTGCGGCATTTAATAAGACTGTGTTCTCAATAAAAAATGACCCAAAAATGAGAACAACGCATTTTCATTGTTGAGCAAAATTTTCAATATAATGAAGGTTTGTTAGTTCCAGTCCGCAATTTTCAAACAAAATATGGCTTTCATAGTTATAGTTAAAAGCTACGAAAAATTTATGGAAATTGGATCAATTAGCGATCTGGAACACTCTGGATATCCTGTCACAATTCGTTCAACAGAAATCTTCGAAGCAGTTCGCGAAAGCATTTCTGAGAGACCAGGAACATCCATTCGACACCGTATTCGATAGTCAAGTATTGGATATTGGTTTTTAGAACAACAACAAGTGGATGCTGATTTGGAAACAAAATCAGTATCAGCGATAAAGCACAAATTCATTTTAATGGCTTCGTTAATCGTCAAAATTGTCGCATTTGGGGTTCAGAAAATAAACGAGTAATTTTGAGAAACAAATACATTAACGAAGCGTAATTGTTTGGTGAGGATTTTGGGCTGGAGGCACTATCGGACAATTCTTCTTCGTAAATGCGACTGGTTAGGCAGAAACAATTAATGGCGTTCGTTACCGTAACAAGATAACCCAGTATTAAATGATATGGATGTGGCCTACATGTGGTTTCCAGAAGACAGTGCCACAAGCCATACATCCAGAGAAACAACTCAATTGTAACACTGGCAGATCTGTGTCGTGACGAGCTTAATACGAGCCAAATCATATAATATGCATCCACAGGCTTATCATTTAGTGCCTTTGTAAGTGCATTTGTAAGTTATTAAGTTTGACACCACTAACGAAATCAATAAAAGATAAAATTCAACAAAGTTAGCCATTTATAACGGGTGATCCAAGTAGAGACACTTTTTTCAATAGCCTTTTTTGACAGATCACGTTTGAGTCGTGTCATGCTCGCATGTTATTTTTGTTTAGTATTGTTTGGCATTTCATAATGGAAAGACTTACGCGTGAACAACGTTTACAAATTGTTCAACTTTATTATGAAAATTCACGTTCTGTGAGGAATGTGTTTCGTGCACTTCGCTCAACTTATGGTCAACATAATCGGCCTACTGAGCGTTCTATTCGCAACACCATCACCCATTTTGAAAACCAGCATTCATTATTGGATAATATTCGACCGAATAGACCACGTCCAGCACGCTGTGAAGAAAATATAGCGGCCGTAGCTGAGAGTGTACACGAAGACCGTAGAGAGTCGATTCGGCGCCGTTCGCAGCAACTCGGACTGACGTATGGAACGACTTGGCGCATTTTACGTCAAGATCTTAAATTGAAAGCGTACAAAATACAGCTTGTGCAACAACTGAAGCCGCTCGACCTTCCCAAGCGACATCGCTTCGCTCTATGGGCTCTTGAAAAGTTCCAAGAAGATCCGACGTTTTCGAGGCAAATTTTGTTTAGCGATGAGGCCCATTTCTGGCTCGATGGGTATGTAAACAAACAAAATTGCCGCATTTGGGACGAAGAGCAACCTGCCACTTCATCCAGAAAAAACAACGGTTTGGTGTGGTTTGTGGGCCGGTTGAATTATCGGTCCATATTTCCTTAAAAATTATGCCGGTGCGAACGTAACCGTCAATGGCGACCGTTATCGTGCCATGATAACCGACTATTTGATGCCTGAAATTGAAGCTCGTGATCTCTGCGACATTTGGTTTCAGCAAGACGGCGCCACTTCCCACACATCGCATCAATCAATGGACTTATTGAGAGAACATTTCGGTGAGCACATAATTTCACGTTTTGGGTCGGTCGATTGGCCACCAAGATCATGTGATATCACACCGTTAGACTTTTTCCTGTGTAAAGTCAAAAGCTTATGCCGACAAACCCGCTTCGATTCAGGCCTTGGAGGAAAACATCACGCGTGTCATTCGCCAGTTACCAGTCGAAATGCTCGAACGAGTGATCGAAAATTGGACTCAACGGATGGACCATCTGCGACGTAGCAACGGCCAACATTTGATTGACAATTTCTTCAAAAAATAAATGCCAAAGAATGTTCTTTCAAATGTTAATAAACATTCTCCATTAAATTTGAATTTTCTGTGTTTTTTTTCTTTAAAAAGTTGGGAACCTCGAAATGTATCACCCTTTTAACAGGAAACAAAATTTACAAAATTTACAAAAATTTACCTATATACGGGGAAAATTTTTGGACGCCATTGGACTTTTTTATATAACTTCTTATATATATTAAATTAAACAACAATAATAATTTTATTGTACTTGTTTCTTTGTAATCTACTAGCAGAATGCCCGTTGACCAACCCATCTTGAGTAGACGATCGTCTATAAATCAATCTTTTTCTACTCTGCTACTGCTTTGGGCTTTTTAAGTCTAAGTTTTTTTTCAAACAAGCTCACGACCTCCAACGCTTGAAGGATGAAATTGGGCGGTGTATTAATGAAACGCATACAAACAAATTTATTAAAGAGTACGTAGGTACTTGTCAGTAAAGCTGTGGCGGCCATTTATCCAATGTGTTCTTCCATGCATAACCCCAATTTGTACTTTCTATGAATCAATCAAAAACTTAAGCTTTATAATAAAAAATCTCTATTTTCAATCAAAGCTACTTTTTGTGTGAATTATGGGAACCCTTTAGTTGGCGATGGACAAGGTGCTCCACTCGGAGTTGAGTCAGGTGTTTATCCAACCACCTCATGATACTGACATTTTTAGAATATTACTTGTTTTTGTATAGTTGATGGGTACTTAGTAAAAATTCATGTACCGACATTTGTTGATAAAAATAATTATCATTCAATTAAAGCCATATTTGTATACTGTCCGAATTACATTTTTTACGTTTCTGCTCGCTGGCCTAAGTTCTAAAAAATAGCTGTTTAGTAAGACGATAGAAAAATGTATTTACGCCATTTCCTAATGCTTTAATGATATGAGACAGCGATAATGTGGGGTGAAAAGAGTGGTAGATTAATCAAACTAAAGCATTGCAAAGGTTTTTGAGGGCTCACAAGAAAACAAAGTGGCTAGTAGAAGGGTTCTTTTTTTAGAGTTATAAAACTTTGAATTGAAATAAAACACAAGAAAATCGTTTTGATATCCATAAATTTGGCTTTATTAGAATGATAAGCTTATGCCATTAATGCAATGTAATGACTTTTAGCATGTGGCCGCCGCGGCTGGTTCGAATAAAGCCATGTATAGAGTTTCAATTTTCAACCACTTTTTCGAGCATTTGGGGCCGTATGTCGGCAATAACGCCACGAATGTTAGCTTCCAAGTCCCCTAACGTTTCCGGTTTGTTGGCATAGACGAGCGACTTCACATATCCCCAAAGAAAATAGTCCAATGGAGTCAAATCACACGATCTTGGTGGTCAATTGGCAGGTCCATTCCGCGAAATTATACGCTCATCGAATGTTTTCTTCAATAAATCGATTGTGATGTGCGCTGTTTGGCATGTAGCGCCGTCTTGTTGGAACCACATCTCGTCCACATTCATGCCATCCAATTTGGCAACAAAATAGTAGGTTATCATGGCTCTATACCGGTCTCCATTAACGGTAACTGACTCTCAAGCATCATTTCGGAAGAAGTATGACCCAATGACTCCATTAGCCCATAGATCACACCAAACAGTCAGTTTTTTTGAATGTAATGGCGTCTCAAGGGTCTCATATGGATTCTCTTCACTCCAAATGCCGCGATTTCGCTTGTTTACGTAGCCATTCAACCAAAAATGAGCCTCATCACTGAACAAAATTTTGCTATGAAAATCAGCATCGAGATCAATCTCATTTCGGCCCATACACCAAATCACGACGAATTGCATGGTCTCGCGGCTTTAATTCTTACACAAGCTGGATCTTGTAAGGTCTTAAGCCAAGATCTTTACGCAAAATCATCATTAAAGTTGATGTACTAAGCTCCAATTGCTGTGCGCGTTGGCGAATCGATTCATTCATTAGAGTTGGCCGATTTGACCACAAACTGTCAGTTTTATCTCTATCCCAAAAACCAACCTCTGAAAAAAAAAACACCCGGTACATGCATTGGGCATATTGAAAAATTCCTTGTCATATGTATAGATCACTGCAGGCTTTGCGAGCATGGTAATTCTAATTTAAGCAATGTCGCGAAACTTTGAAAATCCTTTAGGAGGAAGACACACGCTATATAAAATCACGGATGAAGATAATGGTTTGTAGACATTTTTGTAGTCACGTACTTTGAATGGGGAATCATTAAAAAAAATATCGAAAATTAAACACACGAATTGGTAAACGTCTTTTGCTTCTAAAAATGTATTGTGGCGTCGTCACATTCACAAACTAAACATATGCGCTCAAAAAATTGAAAACAAACAGAAAAAATCCGTTTAAAAAGAAATATTATGTTAGATTCTTCTCTCACTCTGAATCTACAACCACTAACTCAGATTATAATTGTAGTAAATCGATTTTTTTATAAATGGTACTATGGCAGTAAATGTTCACAGGAGCTTAGTGAAACCATCTGAAGTCATCTGTATAAGCGGCTAAGACTGTTATTGCTTTATTAATTAGAATTCGCTAAAAAAAACCTCCTCACGGTTATACATTGCATAAGTATTTATGCAGACTTAATTTTGGGTAGCAGGACTCCTTATTTATAAAATATTCTCACCTACATTAGTCATACAGACTTTATGTTTAATATTGATCCAAAAATATGGACAAATAATATGGCTATTTCAACTTGTTTCAACTTCAAAAACAACTCAGCAGATTTACCATTCGACAATTCTCTTGACTGCGAAACTTTTGGCAACCACTATTCAACCAAATTATGTTTTCATATAGATTTTCTTCAACATTGGTGCAACATTTTTTTTTTGTAATAAATAATAATAATAATAGGAGATCCTATTTAATCTCTGTGTGATTTGTCATCGGTATCCGTGAAACTCGTACGTTTGTTACAAGAAGAAACAAATTACAATGATTATTACTAAAATATCATTTTAAATAGTCCTTCATTAAGGGCTTCCAACCTTTAAATTAGATTTTGTTAAAAAAGCCTTTCGATGTCATTATGTATGGAATATTACGTCCTTCAAATTACGGCTTCTCTAGGTGGTGCGCATTCGAAACGTCCAATTTTCCGTGACTCTGGTGCATAAATCAGGCTGAATTTGACAGGAGGTATGGGTTATGTTGACCTTGAGGGCCGCTATGGTTTGTGGCTTATTCGCATAGACCTGCGACTTGAAAAAAACCCTAAGAGAAAAAGTCTTACATGGTCAAATAGAACGACCTCGGTGGCCAATTCGCATCACCTCCACGTGAAATGACAGTAGCACAGTCCTGTTTAAATCACAATTCAGTTCAAACGTAGTTGGTAATCATCGATCTGTAGTTCTCAAAGAAATATGAACCGGATGGAGCCGCCAGAGCGAAATCCACACCAAACAATGACTTTCGGGATGCATTGATAGCTCTTGGATTTCATGTGGATTAGTATCGTCCCAAATTCGACAATTTTGTTTGTTAACTTACCGGTTCATCCAGCAATGGCTCAGATCTCTGAAGAGATATACATGTGTACATATCATCCAATTGAGGCCAAACGTAGACTTGACGGTGACGTCCTGGTCAAAGTCGTTCTCGAGGCCAAAAAAAAAAAAAACAGTGACTTTTCGGGATACATTGGACGCTCTTGGATTTCATGTGGATTAGTATCGCCTTACTTATGACTTACCCATCCATCCAGCAATGGGTCTGATCTCTGAAAATGATTTTTCGATGAAAATTGTGGTAAGTTTCCACATGCTTCAGATCCCATTCAGTGAACAAACGTCGTTTTTCATGTTTTAGCTCCTAGTTGAGTTGAATTTTGTACGGGTCTACACTCAAATCACATGACTTCGTTGTGGTCTGTGAAAGGCCCAGTTATTTTGGGCGACGCGAAATCGACTGCCTCGGACTCTCCTGCAAATCTTGACCGGCAGCGGCGATGTTTTCGACATATCTTGCTTTACGTCGACGTACGGGTGTTGTTTTTGTTGATTAAATTTTTCCATCACACTGATAGTAGTCTTTTCGGTAGGATAAATATGGCGATCGAAAAAGGACCGTTGCCAGAAGAGAATACATTCCTTTTTATAAAGGAATTTTATATTTTGCATTTATTTTTGAACGCTATGTCGGTCTATGGTGATTTGACAAAACAGACTGAATAAATGCCACATACAGATGTTTCTTCAACAACATGGTCGCTATCAAATATCAAAATTCAGAAGTCCATATTGGAAAAACCTTTAGAAACACGTCATATCTACGTTTTTGATAATTTTTTTTAATATTAAATTTATACGCGACTTAAAATTATGAATAACAGTTATACAGTTAACAAGATTGCAAAGAAGCTACTCAGTTTAATCTTGAAAATCTCTTATTTTCGATTTTATCCTTATTTTTTTAATGTGGTAACTCTGGCATAGGTACTCCATAATAGAATAGAATGGTATGACAGACTGTGCCCTGCAGTCCTCTTCATCCAAATGTATATTTCGTATAGTACATACTCTTTTTTTTACAGAACGCATCATGCGTTCTGTCTGACTCTGCTCATAGTGTGGGTCAACACAATCATTTCCAACCCATAGACCTGCCAACTACAAAACGTGTAAATATTCGAGAACTTCGATTTATTTCTATTGAAATGTGCAATCCATATCCACGTGGTTTGATATGTTCTCACGGTGAGAGTGAGAGTTGATAAACAAATTCACGAGATTGCGCAATGAAATCTCTTTAATAGTTGAACACTTCTCTTCGATTCTCTTACATTTTCAATAACTCAGAAATAACACGAACCCTTATCATAAGGAACATGACCTACTTTACCATTTAAACAGTCATGCTTCCTTGCCAAATAAATGAATCTCACTGAAACGACACAAATAATTCATCCTTAATGCTTAATGATATTTTCATACGTGTGTGCATTTTGTGTGCGTTGGAAGTAGGAATACGAGAGTCCCGAGCATCCGAACCGTAGGGTAGGCAGTGGGGCCATCTAGATATCTCATTTACATAAATTCAATTTGTGAGCCTTCCTGATTGCATGCAGCTAACAAGGAGTAGTAATCCGTATTCATAGTGGGCTTTGATTTATTGGCACCGAGACGAGTCCCTTTTTTGTGTGATATCCTGAGTGTAGCTAGTTATTTGCACAGGACCATTGCATTCATTTGTAGGTGTACATATGACACGTGCATCGTGTAGGACACTTGAGTGTTCATAAAATTGATGATTCGTTGCGGAAACCAAGTCCTGAAATGATTTCAAATCTGTTATTTTCCAATTAGACATTGAGTTTTGTTTCGTCGTATGTGATGGGCTGGCCTAATGGTTGTTTTAGATTGCAACGACTTTGGGGGAATAATGTGCAAGTATGAGTGTGTAACATTTGTTGCCATAAATGCCTGCAATGCCCATATTAAGTGTGCCGAGTTCTACTTTGGCTAAAATGTAAGATACAATTCCAGCTATTACCGCTCTATGGCGCCAATCGGCTTGCAGTTTATTTTTCAGTCAGAATGTGCCCCTTTATTTGGGAACGTACATTCCATGGGATCAATCCACTTTCGTACTCTTTTAGTTGCAAGAATATTATTTCATCTTGACATACAGAAATCTTCTGGTCCAGATGGTAGCTCGCATATATTTTTTCACTGCGTATATTTCCATCTGTCATACTAAGGACTCGTCGCGAGTAGATGGAAAACAGCATTTGTCCAGGCAAAAATACAAATACACATTTTTGGCTCAACAGGCTAGTTAACCATGTGTGCGTGTGCACTTCTTGCACAATGGCGGGACCTACTGTCGAATCAGAACGGCGTTGAGAAAAAGCTATCGAACGATTTGTTAGATCATCGCGAGAGGAGGGCCAATGAAAAGTCATTGGAGTTCATCGCATTTACCAACGTGCCCGTCCAGCCAGTCCCTAAAAAAAAGCGGATACATTTCTCTGTCTCCAAATACCAAGCAACTTTAATTTAACTTGCACATATTTATTCGCATGCTCTAGTTAAAGGCCTTTGTATTTTTCGATCCAGTCTTTCGCGTCTTTAGAGAAGTAAGATCAGCCTCTCACTGTGTCCACCCACACAATGGTAGTCGTGGAAATCGCTATATCCTTTTATTTTTGGGATGTGATCCTTTTTTAAAGCTAATTTTCGAAGTTAAACAAATTTCTTCTTGGTCAAACGTTACAGAATTTTAAATTTTTTGCTGAAAAGGATATTTAGACAATCTAAATATCTCTATTTTGTTTATATAATGTTTTTTACACCCCAACTTCTTGGGGACCTTTTTGATAAAAAAAAACAAATTTTAAGGATATTTGATGACCTTTCGACGAAAATACTTCCGTTATAGAAATATGAACATTTCGTACATAGGACATTTTCATCTACGCTCACTTTTTGGGGGCGTTTTCCTACAGAAACCATTTGTGTAACGCACCCCAAGGCACTTGCAATAGACAAACGTTGACTTTTTTGTCGCACCACAAAATATTTTGCTAATCTGTCACACTATGCTGTGACAATGTAAAACCAAATCGTAAATTTGAAGTTATTTCCGAATTTCAAACGAAATAAGGCCAAATATTTCATTTTTTGTTTTATTTCGTTTGACCTTACTTTTACTTTTTACTTTTTAATTCATTTTTTATTTACTTAAAATATTAACTTAATACTAGCCAAAAATGCTTAAAACTAACTTATCAATAACATATCTACTTAATCTAACTTATCGGCCCATAGCGGGCGCTGTAAGCTTATAACTAACATTTTTCTTTTGCTTTTCAGCCTAAATTTGTCATTTGTTTCTTATTATTAATATAAAGACATTTCATTGTTTTTTCAAAGAAAAAATTAAAACTTTGAACAGTAACCATTTTTTTTGTTTTATATAAAAACTTAATCTAGACTAAAACTAACTTAAACTACTTAATACTAGTTAAACCTAACTAACACTACTTAAGACTACTTAACTACTTAAACCTAACTTAATTATAATCGGGGTGGCAAGCACTCGTTGCATATGCCCCGAGGGTTTGCCATCCCGATTGCGTCATTGGGTCCAGCAAGCATTTATGCAACCATATTAAATAAAATATGGTGCATAAGCCCAGCCCCAGACCTTGTACCTACATTTAATTTACTTAAGTACTAAGGAGTGGACTAAAAGTCCGCAAAGACCTGAGGAACTGCAGAAATACTTTCCTCGTTTAGCCACCAAAACTCGGTGCGCTGCTTTTCAGCGTCGGTCCTATCGCGATCCGATACCGCCGTGCTAAAGCGGAGGAGCTCCGGAGCATTGTCGACGTACCCATCGCGGACTAGCCGCTTGTCCCGCGCGTCACGGTAGCGATGGTATAAAACCGGGATACCGTTCCTGTCTTGTATTAACCCTAACGAATCGATATAAATGAATGCCTCTGGTGGAATAAAGCCGGACATGAGCGCACTCTCCATGTACATTTCATTGGGGTAATAAGCCCCGAATATCAGGCTGTTGTCGCTACTCATCGCCCTTGAAGCGTGCCTTCGGGTCACCTTAATTAGGAAATTGTCAATTCTATTCAACTGAGCCCCATTGTATAGAACCTCGTTGCGATAATATTTTATGTACTCGGAGTCCGGCGTTCGGTACAATCCTAAGCAGGATCGGAGACAACGCCTTTCAAACAGCCGTATCCTTTCCATGTAGGATGGTGATACATTGAACCACACGGGACAACCGTAAGCGATGATCGGCCTTATGAGGGCCATGTAGCAAATGACTTTCACCCTTGGATCAAGTTGACTGCTATGAAACAATCTTCTTGTCAGAGCATAAGCCCCCCTAGCCCTGGCCAGACAAGCATCCACATTTTTATTAAAATACAGAAACTTGTCAAGCCAGATGCCAAGGTATTTGACTTCACTTCTCACCGCCAACGGCTGTCCATGCTGTCCCATGATACACAATTTTTTCCAGTTTTTTCTGGTATCGTAAGAAGCCCTCTGCACTGGGGTCCTGAACAGAATTGTTTCGGTTTTTTGGAAATTGATCCTCAATTTCCAATCATCGCAATATCCCTTAATGTGATCGAAGTCACGTTGCAAAAGTGTGTTGATGACCTCGATTTTCGGACCTGATCTGTACGAACTTCTTTCCCATAAGCATTTCATAAATCATATATAGCATGGGTTTACGCATGCCCAGTCTGGTCAGCTTGTAGAAAAGCCCCTCTAACCATACGGTGTCGAAGGCCTTCTCAAAGTCAACCAGACAGGCCCCTGTGCATTGTTTTTTGGACTTATTCCATTGGATGTCGGACACTAGTTTCGACGCGGCATGAATGGTGTCATTCCTCGCTCGAAAACCAAACTGATTTTCCGGAATAATTTTGTTTTCCTCGACCCACTTAAGCAGAGCCCTATTGACTATTTTCTCAAATACCTTGCTTACTTTCGGCAGAAGGCTTATTGACCGAAGATTAGCTGGGTTTGTTTTATCCTTGCCCTTTTTGGGGATAGGATGTACCACCGCCGTTTTCCAGTGCTCCGGATAATGTGCATTATTCAGTGCATTGTTAGTCAGCGTGGTGAAAATATCGACTGCTTCCACTGGCAGATGTCTCAATACGACGTTTGGGATACCGTCCTCTCCCGCCGACTTTTTATTTTTCAGAGATACGAAGATGTCCAGGAGTTCATCTTTTTGAACGAACAGCATCATGCTATTGGCGACTATGCCATTTGAAGGGTTTTCGTCATTGAATACGGTAAAACCGTTATTCTCAGTTCGCCAAGCTTGGAGTTCGGTACGTAGATAAAAGTGATTCAGAAAGGCTCTCTCCTCAATATCGCGATTTGGGCGAACAGGACTGTTCACCGTATACACGGTCTCGAAGATAGCGCCTATCGAATTCGCCTTCTCTTGAGGATCTTCGATCGTGAAAAATCCGTCGTTCGAGTCAACACTTTCCGGATTTATACCAACATCCGTGAGCGTCTGTCTGTTCTCTGTCGTTTGGGAAATTCGGACACATGGAATGTCATTATGATCTTTTCGCCTGAATATTTTATTTATTTGCGGGAACATATTCGGGCTACTGGTTTTTATAGCCTGAATTTTCTTGCCCCAGTACAAACTGACAGATTTTTTGTAATTTTCCGAGATTAACTGTTTAAGGTTTTTGAATAACGACTTCAATGTCCGAATCTCCGGGTATTGTCTGTCAGTAAATTGTCTACGCAGCCGTTTAAGCCTGGAGACCAGTATGCTTTTGTGTTTGTGGAGTGCATCGATTGTTGGCGTTCGATACTTCTCCGTTGGTCGTCAGAACTAGTTGCCTTAGGGATAGCTCGTTCCATTGACCTTGTTATGACCTCATTCATTTTTAGTAAATTTCGGTCAATTTCATCGTTTGTAAGGTTTCTGTTTGTCGGTGGGCTGATTTCGCTCAAACGTAATTCTCGATTTACAACTCTGGCGAAGCGCGGCCAGTTCGTCCTTCGGTAGTCGAAAGAGCGGACTTGGTCGAACTCCTCCTCGTTTGGGATCCTGAATACGGCCTCGAGGCCGAGGTGGTCACTATCGTAATCGAATGCTCGTACACAGTTCCGCGCGTGTTCGTTATTTGTCAGTTCTAGTCTATTGTCCATAAGCGCTAAGTCCAGAAAAGAGTTTCCTCTCGGGAAAGATGGGATATCCGTCGCGTACAAACTAAGTTTGTACTCAATCATATTTTGCTCCCGCCAATTTTGAAGTAGTCGACCTCTAGTGGTCGCGATTGTATTTCCCCAAGCCACGTGCTTAGCGTTAAGATCACCGGCCAGAAAGTAATAATTTTCAGCCGATTGAAGCTGTAGGCAACGAAAAAGTGCCTCGAGCTCTGCTATAAATTGAGTTTGTTGAGTTGCTTCAGGTGCATAAAGCGACACCACATACATTCTCCTCCGACTATGGAGAGGAATGCATACGATGCATGCTTCCAGCACCTGGAACCTACGTACTTCCCCGCTATATATGATGTTATGGCGTAAGCCTTTGCGTAATAAGACAGCGACCCCACCCCCTTGGGAGGAGTGGGGTCGGTCTCTTCTTACTACATGGTAGTTGCTGTATCCCAATTTGTGTCTCTGGTTTAACTTAGTTTCGCTGACCAAAAGTACATCCGGGAGTTGGTTTTTCAACAGATTGGAAAGAACGGTTCTTCTCTCGACCCTGACTAGCGAATTAACATTCAAAGCTAAGATCTTAAAGTTTACCTCATCGAACGTACCCATCATATTCATGGCGCGCTAGACTCGGCAAACATCGAATAGATATAATCCATTCGTGCTGCTTGCTCGTTCAGTTGTTTCTGGAACTGATCGATCTTGCTATTCAATGACAGCATGAACTTTTTCAGATCCAAATCTGCTTCAGGTGCTTTCTCAACCACCTTAGGCATTTTTGATGTCTGGGGTTTACCCGGTCCAGCTGCCATTTGGGCAAAGGACACGTTGGGATCTACCCTATTTGTGAAAGAGCGACTTTTAGATCGCTTTTCTTCTTCAGCAGCCTGTTTGCGAGCTAGCATACTCTTCTTTTTCTGTTGGAATACATCCCTTATAGTTAGCAGGGTGCCCCGCATTCCCGCAAAGAACACATGTGAGCTTACTCATGTCTTCAACCCTTTCGCTACCTAGAGGGCATTCGTTTAAATTGTGGTCCTCATCGCACTTAACGCATCTAATATGCATGTTGCAATTAGAAGCGGCGTGCCCGAACCTTTGGCAGCGCATACATTGCAGTATGCGATCTGACCTTTTTAATTTATCCCATTTTACAGCATGATAGTATACGCGATTAATTCTGCGTAGACTATCAATTTTGCTGTTGGGGGTTAGTTGGACTAGGAAAAATGGTAACCTTCGGTTACCACCCCTACCATTGACCGCGGCAAACGGCTTTACACCGACGAACTTAAGGTCGTCGCTCTCAAAACTCTTGAGCTCGTTTAGGAGCTCCTCCGCATCAACACCGGGATCGATTCCCTTCAGGATGACCGTTTTCAATTTTTCGTTCTTTGGCGTATACGTAAAGAATTCTGCTTAGCCACCTCTAGGGCTTTGCGGACCTTTTTATACCCCTCCATATTGTGACACAAAATTTTATGTTTATCTGATGAAATATGTTTCACAGAAAAATCTTTACTAACTACTTGACAAATACGGATACTGTCGCTAGTACCCAGGGCACTTACGTTTATTGGCGGTACCTCTTCCCTCTTTGTCCTCTGTTGTTGCGGCTGGTTTTGTGGCTGCTGCTGTTGTTGCGGCTGCTTTTGTTGCTGCTGTTTTTGTCGCTGCTGCTGTTGTTGTTGTATTTGTTGTTGCTGCTGCTTTTGCATATTAGCAGAACGTTGCTGCAATGGCTGCAGATTAAATTTTTGCTGAAGCAACTGTTGTACTTTCAGCTGTTGTTGCTGCTGCTTCTGCCGCCTATTCTTCTCTTCGAGGGCTTTTGTTTTTTTAACCTCTCGAATTCCCTCTAGCTTGACCATTAATTCAGCGATGATACGGCTTAACTTTGCCTCCTCATCATCCAAAGCTGGGTGCTCTTCGTCTACCTCCGCTAGCTCTTTGAAGGGGTTACCCTCACCGACGTAGCGGGGTTCTCCCTCTTCGGTATTGTCGAGGTCAATGTCAACCTCTTCTTCCACTATTTTTGGCTGCGCCGAAATTGACGTTGCCAGGCTTCTCTTTATGGTGAGATTAGACGTCGGGTTTATCCTCCTCTGCCTCATCGCACCTATTTCGCTTCGTACTGTTGCTGATGTTGTTGGTGCAGCAGTTTTTGTTGTCGCTGGTACAGTTCCGTGTACCAGCCTTGATTTGCCATCTACATGAGCAGATGACGATGATGATGATATTGTTGTTGTTGTCGTTGTTGCTTTCGTTGGCGATACGTTCATTGTAGGCATCGTCATCTTTGGCCGTTTTTTTGTTGGAGAACTTCCCCCCTCCTGCGGGGATTTATTCTCTGTACCGGTTTCCATAGCCAGTTATTATTTCCTAAACACCTCACTTATTGTTTTTTTTTTATTAAATTAATAAAAATAAAACAAAAAAAAAATCTAGGGTCGGCTTGGGATTCGAACCCACGACTCCCACTGCTGAGCCAGGTGATAGCACCACTCCTCCACGCTAATGTAATAATTTATTTGGCTAACTTGCCACTTAGTAACTTTTATCACTTTGAAGAATACTTCCGCACAATCTAGTCAACTAACCACTACGAGAGTTGGAGAGCGACTGTTCGTTTGACCTTATTTCACGTCACCTACGGCGACATAGAACTGGTCGTTGTTGGGACATGTAGAGAGTATGGCCACCAATACACCGGCTGGTAGATTTTTCGATTCCCAGCCAGACTTCATATGTTTTGGAGGAAAACCTCGCCTAAAGTGGCTCTAAAAAGAAGAAATCGAACTGAAACAACCTGAATTTCGCAACTGAAGACATTTAACTATGGACCGGGCTAGTTTTAGTATATCATTCAATAAATTTGCTGCGTACAATTCCGTTTGAAATGTCTTTTAGTTTTTTAGTTTTTATGGTAAAAAAGTGTATTATCCTTTGAGTTTGTATGAAAGTTCAGTGAATATCTATGTGTATGTGATCTGTAATAATGTGTGTGCCTTCTTGAAAAATATTTCCTTCAATTGACTATGCACAGATATCTATAACCAATTTCCCAGAACACCCACTTAACGAAAAGTCTCCCTTTTCATCATTCTTGTGATACCCATTAACAGTGAACATTGTAAAACGTGAACTAATTAAAACCGAGGGTATTCACGTTTTTGGGATTATTTTATGACTAAAATTGTATTCTTCCGAACTGCTTCCTGATGCTGCTAAAATAAAATACATTTTCTCCATTGTTGGTTCTTTTTGCTTGAAGTTGTTTATGTCAAAAAATCATGTAATTTTACAATCCAAAAGCAAGGGAACTATAATTGCAGTATTTTTACGAATGTTTTAATTTTAAATAATAATTGCGTAAACCTTTAATCTTTGTTAAGTAAAGTATAACAATGATTTAAGGTGAAAATACGTATTTCTACGCTCGGGATGTTTAACTCAAATACACATCAATTCATCTTTGAAATTCGTCATTTGTATTGGGGTGGATTACCGATATGCTCATCTTCCATCCCGCCACATAGAAAATAAAAGACAGGTCCGGGGAACATTACGCAAACTTGTATTCGTATTATAAAGAACGAATATGATCAATAGTTTTCTAGGTTTCTCGCTCCCCCCAGCAAAAAATAAGATATGATAAGAAATGCCGACAGATGCTCGCAGACAAGGAAGGGGAGATCACCTGCGTATCAGAAAGAACAAACAAGATCAAGAAAAGCGCCCGATCAAGGATATAGAGAGGTGTAACACCGGGCACGATCTCAAGTTATACCAAAGTGTTGCAGCCAAAGTAAGGATGCGGATATCCACCATGCCACAATAATCCCAAAATACTGAAAAAATATTATGTCGAAAGTGTGCAATCGCAAGAGACCGCCAAGACCTTCGCGCAATATTTACCAAAGTGTTAAATGTCAAAGCAATGGATACAAGGCTCGAATAGAATCTTGTCGAAATGTACAAGGAAATATCGTAGTTGAGACACAGTTAATGCTGATGATATGGAAGAACGACTTGTGCATACTGCGATGACGAACAACATTCCACTGTCAGGCAAAACGAACAATTCTTTATTGGCAACGACAGCGAAAACTGCCAACCACCCGACATGAGTGAAGTAGGGATAGCAAATACCAATATCTAAGCCCAATCCAAATAAAACTGCCGGCAATGACGGCCTTCCCGCTAAACTAAAGCTGGCGGAGATGAATTGGCAAATAACATCCACCAACTCAAAAGCCATGTTTGGTCGGATGAATTGATGCCCAAAGAATGAAACCTCAGCATGGCGATGCGCTGTCATGTTACTTCTTCAATTTGATTCTAGCTTTCGCTAGTTATTCGCTTTCACCTCTCCTGTTTTATGTTCTCACAATCCAGGTGCAGATACAAACGTCGTTGTCCTTTTTTTGTTTAGCAGGGTCGTCAACAATAAAATCGATCCTTTCCGAGGCTATTGGTTGCTTCGTAACCGTTAGTTTTTTCCATTGTTGGGTAGTTAACCCAAAGCACAACCCCCAACCTGGAGGGGCAGTTCGTTGGCCTTTCGGTTCATCCGCAACAATCTCTGTTCAAGGGGTCTGACTAACAATTGAAATTCCTTGACAACCTGTCGGCCTAATATGTCGAAGCAGCTTGTCTAGGTTCGCCTGGGACAGCAGGCCGGGTATTCATTCCGTGCCATTCTGACCTGGCTATTTATAGTGTTGCTGTTTTTCGTCGTGTTATCAACACTCGCGCTTATCGTTTAGGAAGTGAAATCCGGTTGGATGAGACCAGTACCCGATGGTTACCTTTTGGAGGTTAAAAATAAGCTCTTGATGTGTAGTCAGAGTTACAACCATTGGGTATTACCAAGTTAAAGCCAATCAGAGGCTTCCCTCGTTCTACAACACCCAAATCATCTGTAGTATAGCTTCGTTATTTTTATATGGAGTTACATTAGGCGGAATGGATATGACTATTATATTCCTATCATCCGATTTAAGTTCACCTTCACTATGATGAGATGGTGCGTTATTCAATAATAGAAGGGCCTTCTGTGATAGGATAAGACAATTGCTTACCTGTGGTCTACAGGTGTGGTGGAACAATTCCATGAACATTGAAGTAGTCACAAAAGACGATTTGGAGATTTTGTATTATACTTGGTTGGACAAGCAATGTTTTTGTTCGTTTAAGCACATTTAAGCCAGTGTGTGCCAGAAGTATTTGTGCAACACACGGAAGTAAATCGCTGCTTCTCTTTTCTTTGAGCCTGCAGCAGATTTTTCTGATGTTTTCTCCAGCAAAAGATTCCAGAACAAGCCAAACTCATCTGCATTGTATAATTGATCATTACTCAGCCTTATTTCTTCATTGTTTTCCTGTAATTTAAATTTAAACGGATCAACTAAGTGATCATATTTTAAAAAGTCGAATGCCATATCGTTTTTTAAAACCACTTTACCATCCATCACTTCCCAAAAAATAAAACGCTTTCGGTTTCCTTTATTTTTTAACGTAATCTTTAGCTTTTAGATCATGAGTCCACTTAACTACAGGAGAATTTTTATTTCGCATTCGAATGAGACATTGTAACAACCCAGAATTATATCTATACATAAATTTTTATATTATTTAGAAATTACATTTTTCTTATAAATATTTTAAGTTAATTTTTGTAACCAAACCGAAACCAAATTTATTTAACCACAAAACAATTGGTGTGGCAAAAACGTTAAACCAAATAAAAGCTTTTTCTCTGTCAAAAGCTTTATACAATATGTAACCGATCAAATCGTAAAAGCTTTAATTGATCTATCAACGGACATTTACGATCTAAATGACTCCACAGAACATATAAAAGCAGTGCTTTTTACGATGTAAGATCACTCAGGTTTAGCATTTCGCTACACTTGTGATTTCCGCGTGACATCGAGTTTGAGTTGGTCATACGACGGTCGGGTTCTCCACTGTCTATGAGCGACACAGTCGATCGCTTATAATATTGTTTGGCTTCGGGTTTTCCACAGTCAACACACATCACAACATACAACTTTTTCATTTGTTATTTTTTTCATATTCATTTTTATTTTGTTAAATAGAGTAATCGTCTTTGGCATTCGCTTAGTCGTTTGCTGCTTAAAAACAGACTTTAATTTTTAGTCTTTGAAATCTCCCCACTTTGGGGTATCATTTGGGTAACTGTCTGTTCAGCGTTTGCTGCGGTCTTCGGACAGCACTCATCGCGGCAGAGAGTTTCGCAAAGCGGAGTTGCTACCAACACGACGGATCCGGTGCTTGATCATCAGGCTTTCCAACCCACGATCCTGAGGGAAGAATCTCCTCGTCTTACAACTTTGTAAATACATTTTTGACTGAATCGAAAATCTTGAAGGCTTTCTTTTTCCCGATCCAAATGAGTTCTAATCAATTCAAACATTTTTTTTTTCTTTGCGACAGAGTATTTCTTCTGATAAACCTGTTACGCTTGCTCCTTTTTTTAACTTTACCTAAATTTCGGATTTTGCACTAAAGGCTAAAATCTTCACATATTTTTAACCCGAAAAACAGTATGTAACAGAATAAGGGATGGAAAAAAAATGAGCACGTATTTGCGTGCGGTAACAAATACATGCATACTTCGCATTGTCAGTATTATGGCATTCCCCAAATACTAAGTATTGTTATTACCTATTATGAGATACGACAAAATACTTTGCATTTCAAATATAATGGTATGAATTCTTATGAAGAAATGTTGAACAATTCTGTTCACGTCTTTGAGCTTTAAATGTAAGAAATATAGTGTTCACGTTTTGGGGTAGTACACTTCTTGGAGGATTCATGTACAAAAATGAAATGCCTGATACATTTCTTAGAGATGGCGACCATTTCTATTTGTGAATTTTGGATTTGAGATACGTTTTCCAAAGATCTCTGAACCAATCAAACTATTCGAAAATTGATCTATCTCTACAAATATTATAACTGACATGCAGGTGGCCATGGCTCAGAGGAATGCATAGTTGACTGCTAAGCAAAACGTTGCGGGTTCAAGCCCCAGCTTCGGCAGTATTCTTTTTCTACAAAAATCGCCAGCTTATCTGAGGCCACCTGTGCGATAATATGAGACAGTATAAATCTATGCCTCCTCGTCTGTGCCACGTAGGTTTATATTATATGGCTTTCCCTCTATGTGTCTATCTGTCCCTCTCTGTTGTATTAACGTCTTGCTCTGTCCCAGCCTGTGCCTGTAGTTCGTTGCATTCATGTGCGAAGTACTGTGAAGTCAATGTCAATGTCAATGTCTATAACTGACATACTTAATTAAAAGCATTATGTTTGCTTAAAGTATTAAATTTAAGAATTCGTATCGCTTAAAGTTACATTAAATGTTCGCTATATTTCGTAACATGTTTTTTTACGTCCCTTAATGAAAATTTTGCAGCATCGTATTACGTTGAATATAAAAATTATTCATTAATTAAAATTTAAATATCTACAGGATTAACACTGCCGTTTAACTTCTATTTGACCAATATTATCTCTTTTCCAAATAAATTACAAAATATCCAATTTTCAGCATCGTCCTTCGCCGATAATAACCTAAACACACGCAGCGTTATCCGTTTATCTATTGCGTCACATTACTCCACGCAATTCACATGATTTAGCAGAAAGCACCCTCTCCCTTAGCTCAACATTTGCAAGCATTGCGTTTTAAAAAATTTAATCGCTACAGCGCGGTATCACAATTAAAAACTTTATATTTTAATTGAATTCTCAGTAGCGGAGGGGAAACCACCCTGCTAACAAGGCTATTCAGTAAAGGGGGAGCAAAGACTCACTTTGTTACCTGTTCGTCTTCTGTTAACAGTTTAAGTGATAAATTCCCGTCATAATCTTCCATCAAAGAAAGCCCCCATTAACTCGCCATCCAGCAACAATGCTTATCATCACTCATTTCCGGTCTTGCTGTAGCTGAAAACCACTTCGTTGTGTGTGTGTGTGAGTGTATTATAATTTCATCTGGCCAAAACGAGCATTGGTATTCCGAGTCCTGAATTTATATGGTTGTGTGGGAGAACAACCCCAGGCAAAGTTTAACACGACAATCTTCATTTTGGTTATGCCACCTGATGCGAGCCCGCAGAGCGAGGAGGCAATAAGCAACAGGGACTTGCTGGGTTGCCACACAACTTTGTTATGAGTAATTTTTATTCATAACCGACCACAAGGATGACTTTTAATGGTAAATTTGTGGTGTTTTTTAAACGTTTTCATAATAACCACTGCACACATTATCAGATCCCCACTCACACAACCACAGGAGTTTTCAACTTTTTAAATGGCATGCCAAACGAAGTAGCGATGTGTACGTGTGGTTGGTACTTTGGAATGAATGTACTCTCTTGGATGCAAGCCCCATTGCCGACCCCACCAAAACACCACTCTATAATAAAACTGAGCAAACATTTTCTTCCACTTGTTGACTATGCACAAATGTGTTAATTGTTTCCTCCTGCTTCGTCCTGCGATATACCCAAATGAGTGGTATTGGCCAGACGCGCGAAGCTGGAGAAGACACAGCGATGGCTTAATGTGCATAAAGTGTACTTTGTTGTAAAATCAGCAAGAAATTCGTTTTGGGATGAAGTGGAATATATTAGCATTTCAACTGGTTGTTGGTTATGGAGCTGGAAGCAAGGGGATTTTAGAAGCTCTCTTGCTAGTTGAATAATTCAAGTTGTTAAGTGTCTTATGATAATGGCAGCTCTAGACCTTGAAAGGCATATTTCCTCAAAATGTTTGCTACTAATCGAAAGGGTTATAACTTTGGAGAGATTTATATTAACATGTTTGATCCTTGCAGTTCCTTATCAAACCAATAGGCCTCATTAGAAGTTTGAGTGTGGCTTATATACGGTGTTTTTTTAGAGGTTGGTTTTTCGAATAGAGATAAAACTGACATTTTGTTATCAAATCGGGCAACTCTAATGTCATTTATGTTCAGTTTGGGTTGCCATTTCATCATGAACAGGTTGACAAATGAACAACGCTTGCAAATCGTAAAAATTTATTTCGAAAATATTGGTTCAGTTCATTTACCGCAAGCTCCGTCCATTTTATGGTCGACACAATCGTCCATCTGAGCAATTAATTCGGTTAACCATGCATCGTTTTCGCACTACGCTTACTCTATGTGATAATACGCATCCGCAGAGACGTCGAACAGTGCGCACCGAAGAAACAATTGTCGCTATAGAGCAAAGTGTTGGAGGAACACGAATAAATCGAATCGCCACAGGCACAGCAATTGGGGATTTTCCAATAAACTTTATGGAAGATTTTGCGCATAGATCTTGACTTACGACCTTAGATCCAGCTGTCTGGTGTGCTGGTGGAATCATTGGGTCAGACTTCTTCCGAAATGATGCTGGAGAGTCAGTTACCATTAATTGAGACCGGTATAGAGCCATGATAACCGACTATTTTGTTCCCGAATCGGATGGCATGAATGTGGATGAGAAGTGGTCCCAACAAGACGGCGCTATATGCCACACAGCGCACGTCACAATCGGTTTATTCAAGAAAACATTCGATGAGCGCATAATTTCGCGGAATGGACCTGTCAATTGGCCACCAAGATCGTACAATAAAGCCAAGATGATGGACATCAAAAAGATTTTCTGTTTTTTTGTTATTTCAGTTGGAAGTTCTATAACTGTAAAAAAAAAACACCCGATGCTACTGAATTGCCGAAAAAACAGTTGAAAGACGGTTGGCAAGTGTAAATATTTCTTTAATTTCTGACGAGATGTTGTTGTCAGGTTTATTAGCGGAGCCAAGGTAGATGAAGCCTCCGGTAGTACCTCAAAGTTATATTCGTCAAGTGTGACATTCCCTCCAATTCCTTGATGTTGTGTGTCGTGTTGACAGCTTATACTTAGTCTTACATTCATTTACAGATAAACTCATTTTGCCGCTTCCATCTCTATACTAGCAAACATGGCTATGACATAACGTTGAGTGCGAGCAATGATAACAATATCGTCTTAAGATTGTGCCTCAGATCAGGACTCTCCTGACATAAGACAACAATGATATGCGCCCATCAGGTTCTTAGTAAACCGTTTCAGGTGTTCACAAAATTCAGCAGATAAGATCTTGTAGGAAATATTGAGGAGATTTATGCCTCTGTAATTGGCGCAACGATGCTGAGGTTCCATTCGTCAGGCATGTTTTCATCGGATTTTTTTTTATTTTAATTAATTAATTAAATTACCAAATAGCACTTTATTTCCATCAGCCTCTTTAAGCTAAAATTTAGATATTGCTATCCTCACTTCACTTAGTCGGGTGGTTGGTAGTTTTCGCTGTTTTCACCAATATTGAATGGTTCGTTCTGCAACTACAATCTTTCCTTGTTAATTTCGATAGTGTTCTGGTCGCCCTTTTCCCTGACTTTGACGATTTTCACATTGGTAAAAATTACCAACATGGAATGAAATGGAATGGAACATTTCTATGTTTTTGGTAGCTCTCTTTTTTGGTATTTTTCTTTCTTTCTGAAAAGCCAGTGCTCTTTCCTTCTTCCTTGCCTATAGAGCTCAATGACAGCTGTTGTCTTCATCTGCAGCATAGCCTTTGGAGCCACGTTCTTGACTCCGAGCCTCTGTCGGCACTCTTCATCAACTAAGGGTTTCTTTCTAGTGAGTGCCAGAAATTTTGAATATCAGTGGCTGATACCATGATGTAAATTGAGAAGTTAAGGGATAACCGTCCTGCGAAGGGCGCAAACTTTTTATTTTATTTAATTATTCGGGATTGTATAAACGATCCATCGCTTTCCTCAGTCGGACCTTGAGCGTATATAATGCTATGGGTTCCTAATATGTCCAAAGCATTAGTGTTCTTGTCTAAGTCTGGTACTTCAGACTTCCAGACAAATTCACAACCGAATCATTGCTCTTACAATATTTTGTTTACGTGAGTTGGTAGTTAACCCAAAGCACAACCCGAACTTATAGGGCTAGGACACGGGTCCATTAGTATCCACTACGCTATTATTTTTTTTCCGTGGGCTGGTGGATATCTCAAAATACACGATAAGCACGTGCCCAAAGAAATGTGCCACTTTAACCCTAACTATAACCACCTCCCTTTTTGTATTTGTATTGCAACTAAGTATGCGACTTATCTGTCAATTTTTTAACACTAGTAGTAGCGCGGTTTGTTATTATCGAGCCAAATCTAAGGACTTAGTTCTTTGAAGACGCCGCAATAAATGTTGTTCGTCAAGAATTTGAAGGACCGTTGTGTTAACGTGTCCCAATAAACGTTTTTTTATGTTTGCGTGCAAAATTTTTCGTTTCACCTTTAACCGCGGGAATACCCAGATCTCTGCGTAGATTTGCATTCCTTATATACCATGTATAATAGCAGCTTGTTATCAAAGTTTAGTTTCGAATATTTTCCAAATAACCAGTACAGTTCTCTGTATTTATTTTTAAGTTCTTCGCATTTCTTTTTTACATGCGACTTCCATTTTAATTTTGCATCGAGTGTCATTCCGAGATATATCGCTTGATTTGCAAAAGGAACTCGAACCGTATGGAGAAATACTGTCAAATTGTTTGTCCGTTTATACGAAAAATCTACATGAATACCTTGTTGCACTCCCTCTAATATTTCTTTGAAATCCGAATATTGTTTCCAAGTTTCACATTGAAGAGTCTATGCTCAAGATACGACACGAGTATTTTATATAATTTTTCAGGCAGAACTTGTCTAAGCTTGCATTGGAGGCCTCTAATTATTAATTCGACGAGCTTGATCCACAGTCGAATGTTAACTTCTAAGCCCAAATTGATGGTCTGGTAAAAGGCGTTACTGATCACTAATGGGGTGTAAATGAAATTATTGGAAAAAGTGAAATAAGTCTGTAATAATTTATTTCATTCGGTGATTTTCCTGGTTTGAGAACCATAATCACTTCTAATTGCTGCATTTAAAATGTAGAGGAGTTTTGCTAATGCTTTTAGGGGCAATATTTTAAGATGCTCTCCTCTGTATTTCCCGTTTAAGCTCGGCAAATACTTGCATATCTAAATAGATTACTATTGGTTATAGTCTCGAATAAATTAATTTTTTCTGGACTATCTAAATGGTTTTAATGTTTGCTCAAGATGTGCGGCAAAAAAGTCAGCTTTTTCCTTATCGCTTTTTGCCCAAACGTCTTGAGTTACCCTAATTGGTATTGAGCACTGTCGTTGGACTCTCGGCTCTTCCGTCCCTATCTCTGTTCAAGGGCATTGATTAGATGACTGTCGTCCGAATATATCGGAGCAGCTATAATAGGTTGTATACTTTGACCATCCTTACTGGGACTGAAGTCACCACCCTTGAATCCATCTTGTAAATTCTTCCGCTTCCGTCTGGGGAAGTTTTTCGATTTGGGCCCTTACCCCTATCTAGTTTTCGCCCACGAGTGGTATTTTATTTCCATAACTATAGAAATTTCCCTTATCCGCCACCCGAGAACCCGACGGAAGAGACACTAACCAACTCCGCACGGATTATTTATTTGATAATAATAAAGGATTTCTCCATTGAATTGTATATTTCTCGAAATATTTTAAATATTTTTAAAACAAAAAGAAAATACCACTTAGTTCTAAGAAACTATCACAATATCCCTTTAAAAAAAACACAAAGCACATATTTTCTATCTTTCTTTGCAATTATCTATGGACACAATTTTAAAATGCAACAACAACTCATAGAAAAAACAGCCTCAAGAGTCCATTAAAATATTTGATTGTGCTTCCTTTCATTTCAGTTGCACATCGATCCACTGCACAGTCATTAAATCTTATTAATACGCTTCCATTTCTCTCTGTTACGTTCTAAAGTGCCTTCGAGCATTAGAGCCCACATCTATCATCTACTACAAGTGACGTTGTCTCCTCTCCTCCGGACTTTGTCTTGCTCTTGCACCACAATCGACCGCACACACAGGACATTGTTGCATTCCTAAGAAAGAAAATGAGCTACTATAATGCGGTTGACTGTATATACATCATTGTCCCTTCTTGCCGATATACCCTGCAACCTGCACGATTACCACACAAGCACAGACAGACATCGAACGCATAGCTAGCCAGCACAAATCTCTTACAAACTGGATACAATATCCCCTTATGCATTCTAAGCCACCATTTCAACACGCTGCGCTGTTCCGAAGAGCTAGTGTATCTGCACACAAGAATGTGCAAAGAATAAAAAGTGTGATACACTTTTTATTGTTGGTCGCCATCTTTAGATCCTTGCAATAGACTTTCCTGTTGCGAATAATATGTCCTTGCAGAGCCATTCACTTCTTCGCCCTCCGTTCCATTTCTCCCGCTTTAAGTGATTACAAACGGGTGAAAACGGGTAGCATCTCCAACGTACCTATCTTATCTACTTATCAGAGAGAGGTACCTTCACATAATACTGGATGATAACATTGTCTCCTTTGCCCGGGGGCTGCTTCTCTAATGCGAACGAAGGGTGGATCTGTGATGCACGGCAATGGACTAGGAACATGAAAAATGCTCTTAGCAAATAATGAGGTGTTTCCGTGTTTAAGAACGACTTAAAGTTGGTTACGATATATACGTAGTATCTCTTGGTGTTCAAGATACTTTTGTGTAACATCTCTCGCCGTGTTGAGGCGGGTTTTTTCCGCTACTCTCGCATATAGATGTGGATATGATTTCGGTGTATTGTCATAAATGCGTTCGCAGACATTAATTTCCGGCGCTTAATTATAGCAAGAGGTAAAAAGGGCTTCATAGAAAGTCTGAGATACATTTATAATGAAGCCGCTTCCAAACGAACTTGATTTTCATTTGAAATTGTATACAAGTGGCACAGTTGAGAGCGTAATGAAGTCTTTAAGATATTACTAACGTGCATTCGACATAGGGGTAGGAAATGAATCATAAGTGGGATGCACTTAGTTAAATGTGATAGTATATCCTTGTCGAGTCCTTATCTCAATGAGGGAGGTTGTAAATTTACATAGATACATGACATTTGATTACAGTAAGTATATGTGTATTGTCGCATGTGCAAAGCTGTTTGGTTTAGCAAATTATGTTCATAGAGTGGTAGCATCACAATGGTAGACGTAGGCAGGAAAATGGTAAACCTGCGTTTCAATTCAGTGATCGCATAAGAGATTTAAATTAAAAGTTAAAATTTGTATACATTAACTCATTATTTAAGATGTTTAATGTTACTTTTGATATTTAGCACTAGTTGACTACTACAAACCCATGGGAAAATGGAAAAAAGCACCCAATAGCCTCGGAAAGAACTGATTTTATTGTTGACGACCCTGCAAAACGAAAAAAGGAAAACGACGTTCGTATCCACACCTTCTAAGCTCATATGGGAAATTTTAACGAAATGTTAGGAAAAGAAGACATCTTAAGCAGAATATTATCGGAAAAGACAGCCTTCACGACAACAAGCATGGCAACGCCATTAGGCTAATTGACTTCGCTGCCGGAATGAGACGACGACAACGAAAATATTACCAACCACCCGACTTAAGTGAAGTGCGGATAGCAATATTTTAACTCAAGCCTTATAAGGCTGCCGGAAATAACGGCGGAATTGACATGGTAAGTAACATATGCCAACTCATAAATCAAATCTGGTCGGATGAAAGTATGGCTAAAGAACTCTCTGAACTGCTCCAACTATTAAAAACGTCCCAAAAAGTGTGCGTGGCAAACAAATTTGCATAGACAAAACATAGATACCTACTGCGATTGTCTAAATATGTTGTTCAGAAACCCTTCCGAAATTGCTTTCGGTTGGCGAAAAACTACTTTTTTAAAAAGAGGTGGGGGTTGTCAGTGGGCTGATTTAAAAAATGCTTACACTTGTTCTGCTGGGAGAAACAACGAGCACATGTTCCAAATTTCATTATTCTAGCTCAAAATTTAAGGCCCAAGGACTGCTGACGTACGGACGGATTAACATGGCTATTGATGGCATTGATCTAAAGTTATATCTAACTAAATTATTTCTCTATGTAACAAACTATGTATCAAAACTAAAACACCCCTAAGGGATATGGTATAAGAACTCATATGACAATACATCGCCTTGCCTAAATCCTTTTGTGGTATCAAATGTGTCTGTGAGGTCATCCCGACCCTGATGGACCAGCGAGAATTCTCCATCTTCGCCCTGCACAGATAGACGAGCTTGGGCGGAAAACCAAGGCTCTGTATAGTTCGTCTCTATAAATGCTGTCGTAGTTGGCGCAGTTTAGAGGGTCTCCTTTTTTGTGGATCGGGCAAACGATGCTGAGGTTCCATTCTTCAGTAATGCTTTCTTCCGACCAGATTTGGCTTATGAGTTGGTGGATGTTACTTACCGAGTCATCTCCGCCGGCTTTATATAGCTCGGCCGTCATTTCCAGCAGCCTTATTAAACTTGAGTTTAGATATTGCTATCCTCTCTTCACTCAGGTCGGGTAGTTGGCAGTTTTCGCTGTCGTTGCCAAAATGAATGGTTCGTTCTGCCTGACAGCGGAATGTTGTACGTCATCTCCGTTTAACAGTCCGCAGAAGTTGTTGTTCCATATCCTCAACATCGACTGTGTCTCAAGCAGGGGTTTCTTGGTGGCTGATCTAATGGCTTGTTGACATCGTTGCCATTGTTCTTCGACATTCGATGCTGGTGGTATGGTGTTAATCGAAAGGTTTAGCAATACGCGTTTTGCGAAGGTCTTGGCGGTCTCTTACGATTGCAGTTTTTCGACTTTAAATTTTTTCACAGTATTTCTGGATTGTTGTGGTGTGTTGGATATCCGCATTCTTACCTTTGCAGCAACAAGTTTGTGGTCCGAGTTGATGTTAGCTCCTCGGAATGTTCGGACATCCAAAATACTGGACGCGTGCCTCTTGACTATCGCAATATGATCAATTTGGTTGACCCTTCGTTGATCTGGAGAACGCCATGTCCCCCTATGGATATCGATGTGAGGATACTGTGTGCTGGCTATAGGCGTATTTCGTTCCGTAGCGAAGTCAATTAGCCTAAGTACGTTATCAGACGTGTTGTGTGTAGGCTATGTTTTTCGACAATACTGCTAAATATGTCTTCTCTTCCTACCTTTAGGTTAAAATCTCCCAGCACGATTTTAACATCTTACTTCGGTAGTCTCCCCTAGGTTTTATCAGGGAGCTCATAGAAGCAATCCTTGGCTATATAATTTATTTCCTCCGTTGGGGCGCGAGCGCATAAAAGGCTTTTGTTGGCGAATTTGGCCTTAATGCGGATTGTTACAATGCGCTCGCTGATGTCTTGAAATCATAAGACTCCTGTTTAATGTTCTCACATTCCAGGCGCAGATACGAACGTCGTTGTCCTTTTTTCGTTTAGTCGGGTCGCCTTTTCCAAGGCTATTGGTTCCTTCGGAACATACTTTTTTTCCATTGTTGGGTAGTTTAACCAAAGCACAATCCCCAACCTGGAGGGGCAGTTCCAATTTATTAGATACCCTAAGGACACCGGGCCATCAGTATCCACTACGGGATTGAGCGCTGCCGTTGGCATTTCTGTTTATCCGCCACCATCTCTGTTCAATCAGAGTCTACCCTCGTTGCACAACACCCAACCATTAATGAAAGTAGGTTTGGTAATTTTCAATTTTCTCAAAAACTAGAAAACATAAAATAATCTAGTTTTCAATTTTCAATTAACAATTAATTAGAGCAACATGAAAGTAGGTTTGGTAATTTTCAATTTTCTCAAAAACCAGAAAACATAAAATCATCTAGTTTTCAATTTTCAATTAAAAATTAATTAGAGCAACGAATATATAAAAAAATAATTATAACACTTTAAACTTTTTTTTTAATTTTTTTGTCAAAATTTCAAGTTTAAAACCTTTTCTTCAAAAAATATGCAAAGATTTCACTTGATTAAAAAATGATCTAGTAGAAAGAAGGTTAGGCTTTAAGAAAATATATATTACTCAAATGCAGGTATTACCGTTTATATTTTAATGATTTTGTTTCCCTGTTCAGTACCTTTTTTTATAAAAAAAAGATGGACACCCCGCTTCATTTTTCTTCATTTTAAAACTAACTTACATGCTAGACAAAAATAAATTGAAAAACAAGCCTAATTATCAACTATACTTAACTAACATACTGGCCCTAAATTACACGATAACTTAATACTAATGTCTTTTAGCCTAATATCTAGTTGGAGTACTCAAAATATAATTATTTTTATTTTTTAAAACCAAGAGAATTTTTTTTAAAAAACTTGATATTGTATTCTCTCTTATTTTATTTAAAACTTATATGAGTATGTAGAACTACTTATGACCTAGTTAAAACTACTTAAAAATGAATTAAAACTACGCGAATAACTTGAAAACTGGAACAGCGACAGCAAGCGTTTTTTGATTTTTGTTTTAAATTTTATTCTTAAAAGAACTGCGCAAAACTCCCGAGCCAACACCAGAGGCACAATTTGCCAAAAGTCGGTGCAACTACTAGCATACGCCGACGATATTGACATAATTGCATTGGTAGGACTCAACATGATAAGCAGAGTCATTTTTCCTCGTATAGAAAAGGAAGCAACAAAAATTGGTTTATCGGTAAATGAGGGTAAGACTAATTATATGCTGTCAACACGAGAGGACACACAGCACACGCGAATTTTACAGAACGTCACCATCAAAAAATATAGCTATGCGTTTTTTTCATTTTTATTTTAAATCCTCTTAAATCTAACTTACATGCTAGACAAAAATTCATGAAAAAACTAGCCTACTTAACTAACTTACTTGCCCTATGCGGACGCCCTAAATTAAACGATTACAACTTAAATGTACTGCCTTTCGGCCTATTATCTAATATATAATTTAAAATAAGTTACATATCTTTATTTATTTTAACAAGAAAAGTTTGTTTTTAAAAAACTTGTTATCTTTTTTTTTATTTTATTGAAACTTAAATCCTAAATAAAACTACTTATAAACTAATTAAGTCCACTTAAATAACTAATTAAAACTACCTACGTAAAAAAGAAATAAAAGTATAGCTATGCGTCCTTAACTTTATATACATCTTGCCGCAATGATAGTTATGAGATAGATATAGACAGACTATGCACATGCTCACGAATGATAGAAACGCATAATTATACAGAGTGTCCGCCCGAAAGGTATAGTACTTTGTTTGTGTATAATTTTTGATTAAATGAAAGAGAATGGATCTTATATTGATAAATGTTTTATTTAGTGTCAAAAATTATGTATGGAATACACTATCAGGTACATGTCCGCTTCATTTTTCATTGCAATCTAACACATTTCACGCGGTGTTTCATTAATTTCATCACGAATATTTTGTTTGAGTTGCTTAAGCGTTTCTTGTTTTTTTGCATATACCTTGATTTTCAGATATGCTTACAAAAAGAAATCCGGAGCAGTCACATCAGGCGACCGTGGAGGCCTATCAACATCACCACGTTCTTGAAATAACTTGTTGTTCTTGAAATAACTTGAAATAACATGCAGTTATGGCGTTAAAAAGTTATCAATCATATCACGATATCGCTCCTCATGCACAGTTACCGTTACGCCGTTTTCATTTACGAAGAAGTAAGGTCGAATGATTTCTCCTGACCAAATTACACACCAGACTGTAACTTTTAATGGATGCAAAGGTGACCAATGAATAATTTGAGGGTTTCCAGTGCCCAGAACCGCATTTTCTGTTTATTCACATATCCATTCAAATAAAAATGTGCCTCGTCACTCATTATGATTTTTTCATAAAAATCGGGTTTGTTATGGGCTAGCTGTAACATCCTATTGTCATATGTACGGCGTCGTAAATGGTCTTGTGGAAGAAGCTCTTGGGTCAACTGAATCTTAAATATAAACAAATGCAATTCCTGGTGCAAAATTGTGGCCAACGTTGTTCTTTGAAGACCAAGCTCCTGAGCACGGCGTCGAATTGAGGTTGATGGATTGTTTTGAACACTTCCTTGAGCAGCAGTAATGTTTTCATCCGATCTTACAGTACGTTGTGGTCCATGTTTGGGCCTTTCACCTACATACCCTCTTTCTTCGAAATCATTCAATACACGATCAATAGTGTATTTTGTCACGTAACTTTCTCATCGTTACAATAAGCGATAATTGATTTGTTAAATTTTTTAACGATTAAGACACGTTGGTTAATCGAATATTTTTCCATAATATATTTGGCGCATGTCTGCTTCACGACTGCTAAACATGAACTGTAAATACTAATGTTTACCAAAATGGCGGCAAAACAAAGTAGTATACCTTCCCGGCGGACACCCTGTATTTTAGCTTGAATGGAAAAAGAACAAAATATTGTTAATGAAAGAAAAAATGTTTTTTTTTTTTAAACAAAAATATGTTGAAATTTATAATTTTTTCTAAGCAAATGTTGGAACCCGTTAGTGGAGTCAAGTACCATTGGATATTGTAAAGCAACCCCGTGGAGTGATAAAGTTCACAGATATTCTAGCCCTATAATTACAGGAAACCGCTTACGAAAACAACGATTTATTGTTAGTTTAGAAGGCATACCATAGAAATCATATTTAACGAAATAAATACTGCCTTCGCTGGTATTCGAACCTGAGCAAGTGCGAGGAAACATCGATGAGAGCACAACGCATTAGTAAGCAGCGCCATGGTCGACTCATGATTCACCTCGTCAATATCGCCACTTCTCTTTTCATCATATCTGAGTAACTATAGACTGTATATGTATGTACCAACAAAATGTTCGTGTGCGTGAGTGCAAAAATAAACAGAAATCGGAAAGCGAGCAATATCCGATTAAACTACGAATTTCTCGATTATAAAAAAATACGAATGCTAGAGCGAAGGTGAACGTAAGAAACTTTTTCTTTAATTCTAATAGGAATTGGGAAAAAAACAAGTTATCCCCAAACAAGCCGCCAAGATTTGGAAATGTCATTTTGCAAAAATACACAAATTAGGCACTTTCGCAAAAAAGACATATGCGCTATACTAAAAAAAGGTAATCGAGATGAATAGAAAAATAAGGAAAAAATTCAAACAATCAATAAATTACTAAAATGAGAATAATTTCAATGGTTTATGACATTATATGATGGGGCAGCTTCAGGGGCTTCCATTAAACGTTGTCGTAAAGGTAAACTGGGCACCAGGTTGTGAGGCCGAAAGCCGTCCGCTGCATGTCGAGCAGTCAAATCAATCGATGGTTGAAACCTCGAAACGTGAGCCACACATTGCTCATTGCACTGTTTATTGAGAGCAATTGCGAAAGATTTTGTGATTTTCCAATGAAAGATTACGCGGTTTTACGAAATATACAAGCACAATGTAAATTCAAGGTCATTTTATGAACATGACTCCTAGAAGCACACCTAAATTTTCATTGAACTACATTTCAACTTCGAACATGAAGAAGTAAAAATTATTTATGTTTTCGATGACTGAAAGTGCCTAGATGTATGCAACAGTCTTTTCGTACGGTGGAAACGAAATTATCTGCGGAAAATTTAACGCAACTCAGATTTGAATGAACCTGGGCCTCAACCAACATGCCTCTCCAAATAGCCCGGTCCTTAGCTAAATGCCCCCAGTTGCGCACTCCAAGTTGGTTGAGGTCGGTTTCTACTTGTGCGCGCCACTTAAGGCGAGGTCTTCCTCTACTGCGTCCGACGTCTGGCTGGGAATCGAAGACTCTGCGAGCCGGAGTATTGGTGTCCATTCGTTCTACATGCCCTAGCCATCTTATACGTCCAATGCGGAGTTTTTTGACCAGGGCATGTCGCTGTTCAGCTCGTATAGTTCTTGGTTGAATCTTCGTCTCCATAGCCCGTCAACGCAAACGTGACCGAAGATTTTTCGAAGAATTTTCCTCTTAAATCGACCAAGGATTTCTTCGTCCGCTTTCGAGACGATCCATGCTTCAGGGCCGTAGAGCAGGACTGGGATGATCAGGATCTTATAAAAGATCTCCTTAGTAGTTCGAGTGAGGGCTTTACTACTGTATTGCCTTCTTAAACCCGAAGAAACAGCGGTTGCCAGTTGTAATTCTTCGTTTAATTTCTGACGAGATGTTGTTGTCAGAGTAAATATCGGAGCCGAGATAGATAAAGTCCCGTAATACCTCAATGTTATATCTGTCAATGGTGACGTTCTGTCCAATTCGTCGATGTTGTGTGTCCTTTCGTGTTGACAGCATATACTTCGTCTTGCCTCATTTACTGCTAAACCCATTTTTGCCGCTTCCTTCTCTATATGGCTATGACATCACGTTGGGTCCTACCAATGTTGTCAATATCGTCGGCGTATTCTAGTAGTTGTACAGATTTTTGAAAAATTGAGCCTCTGGTGTTGGTTCGTGAGTTTTACACAATCCTCTCAAAAATCAGATTGAAGAAGTCACATGACAACGCATCGCCTTGCCTAAATCCTTTTTGGGTATCGAATGTGTCGCTGAGGTCGTTTACGACCCTGATGGAGCAGCGAGAATTCTCCATCGTCATCCTACACAAACGGACGAGTTTGGGCGGTTTACCAAAACTAGACATGACTCTGTATAGTTCGTCTCTATAAATGCTGTCGTATGCGGCTTTGAAATCGATGAATAGGTGGTGGGTATTGATTTGGACCTCTTGGGTCTTTTCCAGGATCTGCCGAAGTATGAAGATTTGATCGGTTGTGGACTTTTCTGGCCTAAAACCATACTGACAACTGCTGATCAGGTTGTTGGTAAACGGTTTCAGGCGTTCACATATTACGGCAGTTGGAATTTTGTAGGCGATATTGAGAAGACTTTTGCCTCTGTAGTTGACGCAGTTTAGAGGCACTCCTTTTTTGTGGATTAGACTTCCTCGGTGGTTTAAATTCCATTCGAGGTATGCGTCATCGGAAAAAAAAGACTTCTCTACAATAAATTCCGCGAAGAATTTGTGTCGGAGGAAATCGGAAAAAGAATTGCACTGAGTTGTTAAAAATTGCTTAAAATGCTCTTCAACGCACCTTAACACAATTCGCGGGGATGCGTTACAAAATGTCGGAGAATTATTCAGAAGAATACCTACCTCGGAGCTAAAATGCTCCGAACAAAATCGGAGAATTTTCCGTTCCGACGGATACATCGATAGCAGCGTATTTTGTCGAATGAAACCGGGCTTCGAATGATGAAACGATTTTCCGTTTTATTTATAACAATTATTTATTGAAATACAGTCTTTATTCTAGAATTATATTATTTAAAAAACGGTTATGACCTTATTCTCGTTTAACAACTCAATTACACTGATCTGCAATCTTTCCAAAATTCTCTTAGATAATGCACTCAGTCCAAACTATTCAAATCACGATCAGATCACAATTTAGACACACTCGCTGGTTATCGCTTCATCTTTATTTACATGTACTGATCTAGAAAGAGATGCCATTTTCTCGGAGGTTCCCGCAGTTTCTAGATTATTCGGGAAGTGGTTTTGAGAGATACCACTAATCCAGTCACACAATACAGTGGGCGCATCCAATACCAATAATGGACACCAAATGGATGTGATCGATTTTCACACATTAGGGTATGTTCGCACATTGCAATTTGAATTTATAACAATATATTTTAATTGGGGTACTGGTCTCAGCCAACCGGGTTTGACTTGCTAAACGATAAGCGCGAGTGTTGATAACACGACGAAAAACAGCAACACTATAAACAGCCTGGTCAGAATGGCAAGGATTGAATACCCGGCCTGCTGTCCCACGCGAACCTAGACAAGCTGCTTCGACATATTCGGACAACAGGTGGTCTAGGAATTTCAAGGGTTAGTCAGTCCCCTTGAACAGAGATAGGGGCGGATGAACCGAAAGGCCAACGGCTGCGCTCAATCCCGAAGTGGATACTGATGGCCCGTGTACTAGGGGTATCTAATAAATTTGAGCTGACCTTCCAGGTTGGGGGTTGTGCATTGGGTTAACTACCTAACTATCGAAAAAAAAAACTATGTTACGAAGCAACCAATTGCCTCGGAAAGGACTGATTTTATTGTTGACGACCCATCTAAACGCAAAAAAGGACAACGAAGTTCGTATCTGCACCTAGAATGTGAGAACATTAAACAGGAGAGGTACAAGCAAACAACTAGTGGAAGCACTAAACTGCTACAAAGCATACACTACTGCCATCCAGGAAATACGTTGGCATGGGCCGGGCAAAAAGAGTATGAAAAACTGTAACATCTACTACGGACCGTGTTATAGTGAGCAGAAACAGCGACTATTCGGATGCGCATTTGTTATAAGTACCAGACTTAGACCAGAAGGCTTATGTTTAAGACATTAGAGAACGCATTTTAACTATCCGCATCAAGGCCAAATTCGATAACATAAGCCATATATGCGCTCACGACCCCGGAGGAAAAAGATGATATAACTAAGGATTGCTTCTGCGGGCTCCTTGACAAAACGGTATGAGCGGCTACCGAAGTACGATGTTAAAATCTTGCTGAGATCTTGCTCTAGGAAGAGAAGACATCTTTAGCAGTATTGTCGGAAAACATAGCCTACACGAAAACACGTCTTGTAACGGACTTAGACAAATTGACTTTGCTAAGAAACGAAATGCCACTATAGCCAGCACACGGTTTCCTCATCTCGATATCCATAAGGGGACATGGCGGTCTCCAGATCTACGAACGGTCAACCAACTTGAAGACGAGAGCTGCTGTTCAGCTTTATAGGTAAAGAAGAAAGGAAGATCATCGGCCTTTCAGAAAGAAGAAAAAAGAGCAAGAAAAGCGCCCTATCGAGGATATAGAGAGGTGCCACTCCGATGTTCTCAAGTTTTACCAAAGTGTAAAACGTCGAAACAAGGATACAAGACTCTAACAGAATCCTGTCGAGATGAACAAGTTGAGACACAGTCGATGCTGAGGTTATGGAAGAAGCACTTCAGCAGACTGTAAAACGTCGATGACGAACAATATTCCGCTTTCAGGCACAACGAACCATTTAATATTGGCGACGACAGGAAAAAATTGCCAACCACCCGAGCTGATTGATGTGAGGATAGCAATATCTAAACTCAAGCTTAATAAGGCTGCCGAGAATGAAAGCCTACCCGACGAGCTTTAAAAAGCCGGCGGAGATGTCTTGGTAAGTAACAACTCATAAGCCAAATCTGGTCGGAAGTATCAGCATCGTTTGCCCGATCCACAAAAAAGGAGACCTAAAGGCTGCCGGAAATGACGGCCTACCCGCCGAGCTTTATAAATCGGGATGAGATGACTTGGTAAGTAACAACTCATAACCCAAATGAGGTCGGAAGAAAGTATGCCTGTAGAATGGAACCTCAGCATCGTTTGCCCGATCCACAAAATCGGCCCTTATCAGTGTGGTTTTATGACAGGAAATTCCACAACCGATAAAATTTCACACTACGGCAGATCCTGAAAAAAAAACCAAGAAGTCCAAATCGATACCCACCACCTATTCCTTGATTTCAAAGCCGCATACGACAGCATTTATAGAGACGAACTATACAGAGCCATGTCCAGTTTTGGTATAGCGCCCAAACTCGACAATTCTCGCTGCTCCATCAAGGTCGGAAACAACCTCACCCACACATTCGATACTAAAAATGGATTTAGCGAAGGAGATGCGCTGTCTTGTGACTTCTTGAATCTTATTCTTGAAAGAATTGTGCAGAACTCACGAGCCAACACCAGAGGCACAATTTTCCAAAAATCTGTACAACTACTATCATACGCCGACGATATTGACATCATTGATGAAGAAATCCTTTGTCGATTTGAGAGAAAAATGCTTCGAAAAATCTTTGGTCCCGTTTGCGTTGAAGGGCTATGGAGACGAAGATTAAACCAAAACAAATAAAAACGCAGCGAAATGTTTTGGTTTCATTAATCGATATAAAAAATACTTCACCCCTTCTGATCTGGCCACAATATATAAAGCGTTTATACGCCCTATACTTGAGTTCTACGCCCACATCTGGTCGGGTGCACCAAAAACAACATTACATTTCCTAGATTGGATTCAAACGCGTGCGAAAAACTCATGGGAGACATTAGAAAATCGAACTTTTTAGTTTCGCTTGAACACCGTCGAAATATCTCCTGCCTTACATTGTTTTATCGCTAGTCGGACGCAGTAGAGAGACCTCGCCTTAAGTTTTGCGCATAAGATGAAACCAACCTCAAGTGAAGGGGTATGCCACTTAAGTAAGTAAGTAGGTAAGTAAGTAAGAATATTTATGCAATCTTCACGTCCACTTCATGCAAGACACAACGCCATCTAGTATTTTTATACCCTATCCCATAGGGGTATGTTAGTTTTGATACATAGTTTGTAACATAGTGAAATAATTTAGCTAGGAATACCTCAAATTATATGCATCGACTCAGAATCGCTAGCTGCGTCGATTAAGCCATGTCTGTCTGTCCGTCCGTCCGTCCGTTCGTCTGCATGTAACCGGTTATTGGGCATTAAATTTTGAGCTAGGATAATGAAATTTGGTACATGTGATCCTTGTACAAACAAGTGTAAAAATTTTTTAGTAAAAAAAACTTTTTTCGGTAAAATTTTAAAAATTTCGAATTGGTTTTGGTAATGTAAACATTTCTTCATTTTTACCACGCAAACTTTTTATAGACGTTTTCATACAACAACCCTACGTCATATCATATGCAGGAGAAAAACGTTGTTTTTGGTCGAACTATTCAAGCTTTTGATAAACTGTCTGAACAATATGTTGCTACAATTTCAATTTTAATATTTCTTTGCCATAAAACCCACATTGAAGGGATATTAATTCAAAGGATGAGATGGGATAGTGGATTGAAGCCTTCTCATGTGTTTTATCAATATTAGCTACAACTTTATAGCGAATCGGAAACATGTTATGGGCAAAATTTTGTTTGTCTAAAGTCAGTGACACCAGTCACGGAACATATTAGCTGCATTGACGTACCCCCAACTTTATGCTACATCAATGACACAATTTAAAAATTGTTGGCTAGCCAATCCATGTTCTCTATATGCACCCTATGTAAGCCATTGTACTTCGCATGAAGTATTTACTTATCTTGTTTGGCACTGGAATCATCACCGTACATTTTTTCCTCTGCCATAGCACCGAAAGATGTAAATTGTCCTTATCAATCGTGTGACTTACTTTCAAACACGAAGCGAAATGTGGATTGTTCGAAAACGTTTGCCAGAAGGATGTCACTTCTTTTATTCTGTTTGGCTTTAAATAGCATTTGCAGATGTTTGTGCTTGGGTATACTATGTGATTATAGGAACTAGAAGTAGCACAGGATGGTTTTAACCAATCATATGCGGTAAAAGAAATGCAATTGTGTATAGAAGTCTGTAGAAAAGTCTGCATGTACCTTCAGGCTTATGGATATCAAAATCTGATTTCAATCGAGCTGTTTTGATAATGATTTGCCTGAAAAAAGAAATCTTAGGAAGCATTGAAGCTGTCTAGACTTACGCACTAGGTTCAGTCCGAACTTTGTTTTTATATTAAAGTTGATAAATAGGTTGTAACGAATTGAATATTCGGATGAGGAATTGTAACAGGAGAATGAATTGAACCAGATGTCTTTTGCTTCAACGATTTCCACGAGCGTATTATAAAACTTCCTATAAAAGTCAAATTTGCCAATTATATGCGCTCATGGTACGATCGCGGATTTAAAGTCCAAAGACCGCGTTTGCAAGAGATAGCCCAGACCATTTCATAAAGGGCATACCTTTATCTCCTGATAATAACCATACCACCAGCGTCTTATGAGAAAGTTCGATCACCGAAGCTGATATGTTGGGTTTCTCCCGTCCGTCCATCATCAGGAAGCACTGATTTAACGAAGAATGCCGACCGATGCTCGCAGTCAATAATGAGGTCTCATATTTTATCTGCAAACATTTTAATGCCCAAGACTCCTTAAATAAAGCGCCCAATGGAATTCTAGGGTAAATCGTTGATCACCCAAGAAAATTTTTCGGTGGAACATCGATTTGTAAACTCAGGCTCTAAATGGAATTCAGAGCCTAATCCGCGATCACTAAATAAAACAGAAAACCCTGCCAGGAAAGACCAAAGATTAGAAAATAGGTTCGAACCCAGCCAGCCGTCAGACCCAGTAAGGGAAAACCTTGCCTTAATTGATTCGCACAATTAGAAAACTACCTCAACGAACTTAAAGTGGCTAATTGAAGGCAGTAATGGCGGGTTAATTGGAAATACGTATTCACTCAGGACTGTAGCGCCATTTGAATTTAAGAAAATAGGGTGGAGTTTAACAGCAAGTTTCGTATCTCCGAGGAGTTTCAACCAAAGCGGTACCAAAAGATGATGTTTATCACCATTAGATTGATTGCTCAGATGGTTAGTGCGTTGAACTACCACGCAGAAGGTCTGGTTTCGATTCCCAGCCGTAGCAACACCTAAAATGATTTTTCACTGACCCTACTCTCGTGATGATCTGACATGTAATCCGAGTAGTATCAATTGTCAAGGAAAGATTATCTCAAATTCGCCGTTCGGAGTCGGCATAAAACAGGAGGTCCCGCCATCGTGGAAGAAGTACACACGCACACATGAATGGTTTTGAGAAAGCTCGGCCCTGGGTACGAACGAGCCTGTTGCGCAAAGAATTTGTATTTTTAGCAAGGATTGCAGTTAAAGCAATCTCTAGTATTCTGGTATTAAAATGAAATCTAAGTTAGTAAAACGTTTTTGCTTTGAACTGAAGAGTTTTATCATCCGATTTTCAGTTTCCTATAACTAATTACAAGACCCATAGTTTCAAATATTTCTATATATCGTTTTGCGACTATCATACTTAAGACAGTTACAACAAGCAGACAATTATATTAAATGATTAATCTTGTCTTAAGTATTGCATAATATGTTCCATCGCGATGCATCTGAGCGAATTAGATATAAGTCATGAAATTGATGAAATTGAATATTTCCTTTAAGCCTTACGAACACATGTGAGTACTACTCACAGAGTAGATAAGCAAGCAGAAAGGACGCCGTTGGCATGTATATTATGCATCTACAACAGTTTGTGGAAAATAAGAAACCTTTCCGATAGAATATACAAGAATACACAAATGTATATAGGGTGTTGTATTTTGTTAGAGATGCACATTTGCAGCGAAGCATCAAAAGGATATCTTGGGTGAAGATTTGTTTCCCAATGTGGCTTTTTATCGAATCTCTGAGTAAAACAGGACACAAAAATAACCTCCAAGTAATAGCACTGGTAATGGCGCATATATTGCATCTGCAAAATCCAATGACGACGACAACGGCAACGACGAAGATGTATATACCGCACGTAGTTACGAAGCAATTTAAGGATGCCACATTGAAATTGGATTGAAATCAGGAATAGAATTTCCGTCTCTTGGTTGTCTGTTTACGGGAACAATCTCAACGGAGTGACATATTGAATGTTCAAAATAAAAATGGAGCAAAAAACGCAGAAAAGTATAAAACCGGAGAGACTATCCGTTGCTATGATGATGAGATACATTTATCCATCTCTAGAGGGATTTATTTTTTTTATCCATCCTCCTTCTTACCGTCTCGGCAGTCCATACAATAGGAAAGTGCCTTACTACACCACTAACTATCGAGATGTCTACTCCTCTAGAGTTGGTTTTTTTTTTTATTTCTTCTGAGTTTTGACGAAAACGCAACGTGAATCTAGTCAAATGAAGGCAATGCTCGTGCGCTTCATGGCTTGGGGACTATGTGGATTCAGTAGATAACCCCCGCCCCCAACTGCATATGAATCGTTTCGCCGCTGCTAAACTAACCATATCGACATCAATAAATCATCCAATAACGATATTTTCTCGTCTCCTCTTTGCTTTTGCTCGAATCCTTTATCGCTGCAGGATTCCGCATCTTTCTGCTAGCAGTAGCAGAATTATCTGCGGCTATGTGTTCGTTGTGTTCGTGTATCTTGATGGCAAGTATTTTTCTACGACAAAGTTTTCATTTTTTTTTTTTTGCGGGAAGAGAATTTGAGAGTTTTCCAATTGAATGCCACCGAAGGATGGGTGGTGGTAGAGCTTGGGAATTAGCATATGTGTGGTGTCATCTCGTAGACAGAATTCTAGCGGGATATTTGCAACATTTAAAGTGTCATTACGAGGATATGTACGATTTGAAATGTAATGCAATCGGAGCTAATTCGACGACTTTTCAATAAATACACCTTCCGGTTGGTTCCTTCCTGATGTCATTTTCGCTATCGAAAGTCATGATGAAAGTTCGATACGGATGTGAACGCAAAGGGCGGCAAGCGGAAAATTGGAGATTTGACAAGAAAAACTTTGGAAGTTTTACTACAGAAAATAAGGCAATTTAGTCGAATGAGATTTTAATCATTCAAACGGAACGAAAATGCGAGTACAGATTTCCATACGCTGATGGAATTGAGGATTTGCTTTTTGTATTCCCAAGTGGGATACTTATGTGTTATTTATTTATACAATGAACAATACAATTGCAAATAAGTTCATGTTCTTTTAATGTTAATTTTTTTATAATCCCTAACACTTACAAGCTACTCTTAACACAATGAAACAAATAATTGAAAGATCATTAAGCTGTAAGGTGTATTCAATGGCTTAGCACTATGAACATTTTTTGACCAGTCTTTGCTCAGCTCTCGTCGGTAATACTCACAAACGTTCTTTGAGATAGAAAATTTTTATTTAAGGAATAATCACCATTATTATATTTCTACTTGCCGGGAATCGAGGAACATGCATCTAAAATTTATAGGGAGCTAACAAACTACTTCAAAATGTTTCTAACGGGTGATTTTTTAAGAGTTAAGTTTTTCAGGTTGGCAGCAATGGTTAGTAATGGCCTCCAAACGTCAACCGTCAAAGTGAAAAGTTTTCAGTATACTATGCCATCATGGAAAGACTTACAGACGAGCAACTATTGCAAATTATTGAAATTTATTATCAAAATTCGTGTTCTGTGAGAAAAGTTCAAATCCGTTTTTTTTTATCGAAAAATTGTGTTCAGCGATGAGGCTCATTTCTGGCTCAACGGATACTTAAATAAGCAAAACTGTCGCATCTGGAGTGATGAACAGCCACATGCCATACAAGAATTACCGATGCATCCCGAAAAGACGACTGTTTGGTGTGGTTTCAGGCTGGTGGCATCATCGGTCCCTTTTTTTCTTCAGGGACGACCGTGGAAGAGACATTACCGTCAGCGGCGAACGACATCGAGCCATGATAGGCGCCTTTTTTTTGCCTGTTGGCTGAGTTGAACTTGGTTGACAAGTGGTTTCATCAAGACGGTGCCACATGCCACACAGCTCGTGAAACAAGAGAAATGTTGAAGGATGAATTTGGTGAGCAGCTTACTAACTTACTTACTTAAGTGGCGCTACAGCCCGGAATGAACATGGGCCTCAACCAACATGCCTCTCCAATTAGCCCGGTCCTTAGCTTCTGACGAGATGTTGTTGTCAGAGTTAATAGCGGAGCCGAGATAGACAAAGTCCCATACTACCTCAAAGTTATATCTGTTGTGTGTCCTTCGTGTTGAAAGCATATACTTCGTCTTGCCCTCATTTACTGCTAAACCCATCTTTTCCGCTTCTTTTTCTATTCCAGCAAACGTGGCTATGACATTACGTTGGGTCCTACCAATGATGTCAATATCGTCGGCATATGCTAGTAGCTGTAGCGATTTTTGGAAAATTGTGCCTCTGGTGTTGGCTCGTGAGTTTTGCACAATCCTTTCAAGATTAAGATTGAAGAAGTCACATGACAGCGCATCTCCTTGGCTAAATCCTTTTTTCGTATCGAATTTGTCGGTGGGGTCGTTTCCGACCCTGATGGAGCAGCAATAATTCTCCATGGTCATCCTACACAAACGGACAAGTTTGGGGGGTATACCAAAACTAGACATGGCTCTGTATAGTTCGTCTCCATAAATACTGTCGTAAGCGGCTTTGAAATCGATGAATAGGTGCTGGGTATCGATTTGGAAATCTTGGGTTTTTTTCAGGATCTGCCTAAGTGTGAATATTTGATCGGTTGTGGACTTTCCTGGCCTAAAACCACACTGATAAGGGACGATCAGGTTGTTGGTAAACGGTTTCAGGCGTACACATATTACGTCAGATAGGATTTTGTAGGCGATGTTGAGGAGACTGTAGTTGGCGCAGCTCCATTCTTCAGGCATTCTTTCTTCCGACCAGATTTGGCTTATGAGTTAGTGGATGTTTCTTACCAAGTCATCTCTGCCGGCTTTATTAAGCTCGGCGGAAAGGCCGTCATTTCCGACAGTCTTATTAAGCTTGAGTTTAGATGTTGCTATACTCACTAAGAGCTCAAAGTGTCGGGTGTTTGGCAGTTTTCGCTGTCGTTGCCAATATTGAATGGTTCGTTCTGCCTGACTGCGGAATGTTGTACGTCATCGCCGTTTAACAGTCTGTAGAAGTGGTTCTTCCATATCCTCAGCATCGATTGTATCTCAACTACGATATTTCCTTGTTCATCTCGACAGGATTCTGTTCGAGCCATGTAGACTTGGCTTTGACTTTGCTGGTGGGCGCGAGATACCTAGCACATCAGTTGCGACTGATATAATGGCTTGTTTGCACCGTTGCCATTGTTCTTCGACATTTGATGCTGGTGGTATGGTGTTAGTCGAGAGGTTAAGGGATACGCGTTGCCCGAAGGTCTCGGCGGTCTCCTGCGATTGAAGTCTTTCGACATTCAATTTTTTTCACAGTATTTCTGGTTTTATGTGGCTTGGTGGATATACGCATTCTTACCTTGGCTGCAACAAGGTAGTAGTCCGAGTCGATGTTAGCTCCTCGGAATGCTTGGAATGTTCGGACACGAAAGCCGAACACGATTTAAGCCTTAGGTACAGTATAACATAACATGCGTAATTCGTGGAACATAGGATGTAATGCTCGACGCTAAATTGGACCATGCGAATGGACCATTAAAAAAACTACGCTTAAAAAATCACCCGTTAGTTCAGCGTGTTAATTATGGCGAGAGAGGTTCCTCTACTACGTCTACCATCTGTCTGGGAATCAAAATCTACAGGCCAAATTATCAGTGCCCATTTGCTCAACATGCCATAGCCATCTTATTTTTCATGTTTGTTGTTGAGTCTTTGTCTCCATTGTCCGTCAAAGCAAACGAAACCGAAGGATAGTGTATAAAGGATTTCTTTATACACTATTGTTGCAGACCATTTTCTAGCTCTGTAAAGCAATGGAAAACCTTGTCTGAACCCGTTTTTGGTACTGAATGTTTTGCAAAAGTCGTTGCCGACCTTCAAGAAGCTAGACTTTGGTTTTCTACCGCTGGCTCATTCTGTATGAAAGCGGTAGATTGCTCGCCATAATCGTTTAACAGTCTGCAGTCAACTATCCTAAGTTCGTTGCTAGACGTGTTGTTTTGTGGTCTATTCATCTAACCTAGCAAGGTTTTAACCTAGAACCTTGGCAGAAACTCATGGGTCTTATCAAGGAGCACACATTCTTTATATTTTTCAATACGTTGTGTGATTCACAACATTAACGACTTGGACAAAACGTCAACATTGGCAGATATAACTTTGAGGTAGTACGGGATTTTGTCTTACTCGGTTCCGCTATTAATTCACAAAACAACATCTTCTCAGATATAAAATGAAAAATTACTTTTGCCAGACGCTGTTTCTTCTGGCTATTAAGGTAAACTCTTACTCGAACTACTACGGAGATTCTAGACAAGACTAGGATCATCATAGTCTCGCTCTATGGCGCTGAAGCACGGACTTGCTCATGGACCGTTGGCGTTGACGGGCTATATAGATCAAGAACCACACGAGCCATACAGCGACATTCGTCGTGTTATTGCTAAAAAGTTATTTAGACAAGGTTTTGCATTGCTTTATAGAGTGCAACAATAGTGTATAAAGAAATCCTTGGTTGTTTTGAGCTTTAAGTTATTCTACAGCTCGTATGGTGTCTGCTATATTCGCTTTGGCGGACAATGGAGACAAAACACAACCAGATGCTCGATAAAGTTTTCGACAGTTGGACTTCACGATTCCGCTTCAGTCGAGCTCCTGGTCCATTAAATAAAGCTAATATCATAGACATTAACAATAGCTTAAAGTGTTTTACTGCATATTCAATTTTCAACCTCAAAAAAAAATCTTTTACTCGTTTCAATCGGCTTAGCAGAGTATTGCAAATTCGTATACAAAATTCTATCAATCTGGCTTACAATATAGGGCTCCAAAGCTACTTAAACTATGCACGTACTTAAGTTGCGCTAAAGTCAGGGGTGAACCTGGGCCTCTACCAACATGTCTGTAAGAGCTAACCGCCTCCAGTTGCGTGTACCATACAGCTAAAGATAGACACATCGATAAGTTACGTACAAGGTGGGCATTGAGAGATCACCCTATTGGGAGATGCTCTTATTTTTGCAAATGGCCGCCAATGTCAAATCTGTTTTGGCATTTGTGGACTAGACAGATGTAGGATACAAGTGAACAAGCCATGGAGCGATACACTCCCCAAGAACGCGGAATAATCGTACCTATTTTTTGCGTAACAATTCGTCTTGCGTTCGTCGGCCGTCCGAAACGGATTCCGCAAACACTGCGCCGTTTGGCCACCAACCTTGAAGAGTATGGGACCACACGAGAAGTTGCCAAGAGTGGTCGGACCCGGAGCGCCCGTGCCGTGCCGAGCATATCGCCGCTGTTGCTGAGGATATCGAGCTGTCGACAGAACATCGACCAGACGCCGTACCTCGCAATTAGCCATCGCCCTAAGGCGATTTTTGTTCAAAGACTTGCACATGTTCCCGTACAAAGTCCAGTCCGTGTATCAGCTGCTGCCTGTCGACTGACACACGCGTGTAACCTACGGCCAAGCCATCCTTAATCTCTAGGAAGAAGTGCACGATTTTTCGACTTAAATCATAATGACTCATTTCCAAGTTCCCTCTGAAATTCGATTTGCTATTAGCATGCCGTGATAGTAAGGTTTTGCATGTAGCGATGGAAATACCAAGTATACCCGAGAGAGTCTGGAGAGTTCTTCAGCCTTCGAGTTCCCTGGAATGTCAATATGCCCAGTCACCCAGCAGAGGTTAATGTTTAACTGCTATGCCATCTTTTGAAGATGACTACAAAGAAGCATATGTCATAGATGTATATTAGATATTCATTTTATGTATGTGGTGGGACAGCCTGTTAAACGACTCGCACAAAGGATTGTTCCTTTTCATTTGACAACATGAGCTACTTACAATGCAGATAAAGATATATTGGATATGGGAATTCATTTTTAAAAAGTCTAAAAAGCCATCAGATAACCCATACCATCGATAAAACTATATGTATAACGTATATGCTGCAACACATTTTGAATTAATACGCTTTGATTTTTTAATTGATGTATGTAAGTGGGTAATTGGATTCTGTTTATATATATTTCACTGCACTGACCGAATGCCAAAGGGCATGTTGAAAACATTCCGATAAAATGGTTCACTGAACCACAAACTTCATGATTGACGAGTTTGGTAGGGGGCTGAAAGCATTCAGATTAAATTGCATTTAAATTTACAGCTAATTCAAAGGACTGCTGATGGCATTAAATCTCCGATTAGCTCCCTTATCCCCACCAAGCGATATTGTACCTGTACCAGCACAGTCTCATTAAATATTCGATTAGAATATTTGTGCGTATAAGTTCTTTTAAGCATATAGTTATATCTAATTACGCTAGGATAGTGTATATCCTCTATCACTGTTTAAATGCATGTGCGTGTATTGGAATATGATTATACATTCGTATCTGGGACATATATGGATTTGCATTTTCAAAGGTGGTATTTGCATTTTCAATTTGAATTACTGTCATAATAAGCGAGTTTATGCATTAATTAGTGTAGATCCCCCAGTTGCATTAATTCTATTTATTCGATTGTAGATTTGCGTTAATTATTCACAAGGATTCGTAAGGCGATTCCAACATATCCGAAATTATATTATACATTTTGCAAGATGTCCTGCAGTGGAATATAAATGCATCCATGTAGTATTTAGATTAGGGTGATACTTTTTTTCGATGTCAAACTGTTTTTCAGTTGTTTAATTTATGGTACTTATATTGGACAATTATTTTGTTTATAGAAAAGCCTTAAAGCCTGCTAGCAAAGTCAGTTTAGAACATATTTTTTTCTAAAAGTAGGCTTGACCGTGGGCTGATGTTTTGAATATTTATTTCTGAATTCCTGCACAACTTTCATTACAATTACATTACGTTTTCAGACTGGCCAAATACCACTAAGACCTATTTCCTAAGATATGGCATATGCTATAATAATTGTTATTGCAGAAAAACGCTCCTGGGCTAAAATGATTTGTAGACGAAATATTTGCATCAATGTTGTCAATGTAATTTCGTCGAAAGTTCATCAAATTAGCATAAAATTTTATCAAAAACAGTTTTTAACTCACAGTATCCAAAAACCATACATTGACGAAATATATATATTGAGATTTTGTAAATTCAAGCTCTCTATCTAACAAGCTATGCATAAAAACTATTATACCCCCATTGGGATAGGATATAAAAATAAGAAGCAATATTCTTCGTTGGCATATATTTACTTTAGCACATACTCACTTTTTTGGCTTAATTCGTCTTTGCGCGCTGATCGTTTATCCGTTTTTAAAAATCGTCGCTCACATTTACTTCAGAAGTTATGATTAAATAACATTTTCACTTTTTGGGTTAAATTCCCATACAAATTATGTGTATTTTGACTTTTTTTTGTTTACCTCAGTGGATAACGCGGCCCTGCCATTTTAAAAAAAAAACATATAAAACAAAAATATTATAACTGAAAAAACTGTTTTAAAGAAAAAAACATTTAATTTTTTTATTATATGATGAATCATTTAAATCATGAAAACTTAATTCATTAATTGGTTCATTGATCAGTGTTCCATCAAATAGTTTGCTGCCGTTTTTATTTATTTATTATTTACATTTTTCTGTATTTTGGGAAATAAGTATTATTATATTATATTATTTTATATTCTTTCTTAACAGATGCTGAATTGGAATGTTCTTCTTTTTATTTATCACTCAGCTTCGTTCCAAGTGTCACAAGTTGGTTGAGAGAGGTAAAATCCTTTTTTCCCGCGAAGCGAGCCACCCAGGGTACCGTTAACAAAAAAAAACTGTTGACTAAAGCGCCTGCCTGACGACTTTACATACTCATATTTTTATATTTTTTTTCCATTTTCGGAATTTTTTTTTCTGGCAATGCTGCATTGGAATGTTCTTCTTCTTATTTATCATTCAGCTATGTGTGAAATGTCAAAAAATGGTTGATTTGTATGGGGATTTTTTGAATTTTTAATGTTTAATAACATCTAAACTAATTGAGAGCGACGACTTTAAAAAATTGCTTAATTATCAGCATAAAATAGTGAGTGGAATAAAAAAAATGAAAAAAGGTGAGTTTGTGCTAAAGTTAATTTGTTCCTCTTCGTTTGTCTGCAGCCTCAAGTCTTAGGGCCCAGTTATAGGTATTATTAAAAAAATTAATTGGAAACTTTCTTTTACTTCTTGAGGATTTTTTTATAACTTCAATCATTGGTGAGTTCGTGTCGAAACAAAGCTTATGAATTTTAGAACATGATTATCCTAAATGTATTAAAAGTTTAGTTATAGTTTCCGCACTTTTTATTATTCACTGATCAACATATATTTTAGTTAAGTAATGATTGTCATTCCACTGAACTGAAACGGAATTTTTTAATAATTCCTAAATGAAGCTATGGGGGTGACATTTCAATTCCATCATGTGTTGTGTTCCAATGAAGTTGTTCAATGATAGTTTTAACTGGATCCTGAGGGTATAATATTATCATTGTAAAGTATTATTGGAATACAAAACATCACCGAATTGAATGTTTTTATTTATAAATTGGTTATATCAATTGCCACGTTAAGAAAATTCTGTCATTCAGACGTGAGGAAACAACCATTCTTAAGGACATGGATGGCTCTATTAATACATTGAATACATTTTTTTTAACCGTTTCTGTTTTAAGGTTGAGTCAGCAATACAATTGTACAATATTTGACATTTCCTTTGTAATTATCATCAGTTGGTGAATGTTACCTATCAAATCATCTCCAACGGCTGTATAAAGCTCGGCGAGAAGGTTGTTATTCCCTAGAGCCTTGTAAAGCTTAATTTTACATATTACTATCCTCACTTCATTCGTGTCTTAACTACGATATTTCCATGTTCACCTCGACATGATTCTGTTCGAGCCTTGTAGTCTTAGCTTTTATGTTTTATACTTTTGCACAACATCGACGTTCTTCTTTTCTTCTTTGCATCTAGAGCTCAATATCAGCCTCGTCTTCACCTGCAGCTAAGCCTTGACGTCCTCTTTCTTGGCTGCGAGCATCTCATTCTTCATCAAATCAATGGCGTCTTGCTGGCGGGCGCGATAAACCTAGCACATCAGTTGTGGTTGATCTAATGGCTTGTTAACATCGTTGCCATTTTTTTTCCGCTGGTGGTATGGTGTTAATGGAGTGGTTAAAGGATACGCGTTCTGCGAAGGCCTGGGCGGTCTCATGCGATTGCATTCTTTGGACATTAATTTTTTTCACAGTATTTCTGATTTTGTTGTATCGTGGTGGATATCGGAATTCTAACATTTTTTCTAACAAGGTAGTGGTCCGGATCGATGTTAGCCACTCGGAATATTCGGACATCCAAAACACTGGATGCGTGTAACAACTGAACTGTATTTATGAATACGGCAAGCGTCCCCTTTGCAAATGAACCCAAATATCTCGGAATGACTCTCGATGCAAAATTAAAATTGAAGCCGCATGTAAAAAAGAAATGCGAACTTAAAAATAAATACAGAGACCTGTATTGGTTACTCAGGAAAATTTTGAAGCTTAACCTTCATAACAAGCTGCTATTATGCAAACATGTGCTAAGGTGGTTTGGACATATGACATACAACTATACGGTTGTACCAGCGAAACGAATCTTTACATTTTGTTTACAAAAGTTTTTAAAATGTTTAGATTCGTCAAAACGCCTTGGAACATATGGAACGAAAATCTACGCATAGATCTGAGTTTTCCCGCGGTTAAAGATGAAACAAAAAAATTAGCATGAAAACATAAAAACGTTTATTAGGACACGAGAAAAAGCAAAGTAAAAAGTGAGTAAAAATCTCACGAAACTGTGAGCACGTGCTCATAGTGTCTATGAAGATTTCCACCAGCCCATGGACAAACAAGTAGATATCGTCCAGCATCATCCCAAGGCACTCCTGGAGCCTCATCTGTTAGAAGTTTTTAAAAAATCAGGAACAAGAATAGAGAAATATCTGTAAATATATGAATCTGTCCGTCGATATGCACTCAATTTTGAGCTATGATTTTTATTTTTGTGCTGGAATTCACTATGGATACTCTTTGGCAGTGCTACGTGTTATTCCAGACTCCATACTAGAGCGTGAAATGGCTAAAACACTCCCTACTGCACCGCATGACAAGATATTCCTTCATGGGGCAGGTGTTAACGTCATATCTTTTCCTATTACAGAAGGGTTTAATCCTCATTTGGTTTTCCCGTTTCGCGTTTTACTTCACCGTACTTTCTCTTTTTCACACTTTTCAATGTTCGGCAGTAGTTTGTGCGTCCATCTTCCGTTCGCTGTTCCGTTTCATTATCTTTGCCATTCCATTTCAGCGGGTTCTGTAATAGAAAATCTCTGTATTTTCGTTTTTGTATATTGACGCTGAGATTTTTAACTCCAGCCATATTTTTATATCTTTGATAAAGTTGTTGCGGTGTAACGTCACTTCCTCTTTGGTTTTATCCACTTATACCACTGCGTATCCGATAATGTTCACCCCTCTTGGTTTGTACTCCATCGTACATAATGTTCCATAGGGCTGGTCCCCGAACTGACCCTTGTGGAATCTTTCTGTGATTTCGTTCACTTTTGGTACATCGTCTGTATCGAAAAAGAGGGTTCTGTCTTGTAGTTAATTTGTTATTACTCGCGTTAGGTACTTGGGCACTAGCATGTTATTCATCCATGTCATTATGTTGGTCCAGATTGCCGAGTTGAAGGCATTTTCAACGTCGAGTGCCACTACGGCGCAGTCTTCCCCCTTTCCACATCGTTCCTGCAGATACGGCAACGCGATCTAAGTCACACACTGCTTTTTATCGCATCAGTGATGAATCTTTTCTTCCTGGAGCCGTATTGCTGGTTGGAGATTCTGTTATCTCCTTCGGTGTTCTGGACCAGTATCATTTGGCGAATGATTTTATATATCATTTTTGCCCATTGCGTCTAACATGCACAGTGGTCGGCATGATGACGGTTGTTCTAGTGGCTTGATCCCTTTTGGTATTAGTACCAGCCTCTGTCTTTTCCATTGCCGTAGGAAAGTATCCTTCCGCTAAACATGTTTCATACTGGTTTGCATATACCTATGAATTGGTTTTGATGGCTTCCTATATGACAAAATTGGGAATGTTATCCATTGCTTTTAGCATTGGATAATGCATCCTAAACTTCTGCAGTTGTCACGGTTGGCATCCCTTCCCTGTCCTGTGTCAGTTGGGAGTTTTCGCGTCTAGGGAAGAGGCCATTGAATAGTAGTGTTTATCACGAACTGGCGTGACAGTGCAGCTGCTGTAATAATTTGACATTTTGTTCAACACTATTCTGTATGCACTTCCCCATTGGTTGCGTTCGAGTTCTTTTCTTAGACTTTTGAAACACTCACTTTTAATCTTTTTAATTAGTTTCCTTTGCGGGGCATTCAGCCTGCTCTGGTGAGGCATCTCGTTATTTGTTTTGCCTGCGGTGCCTCTAGTTGTCTCCATGCTTCCAGGCAGTAGGCGTGCATTTCTTTGTCTATGGATTTTTTAAGCTCAACTTTTGTACTTTAGTCGTGGCTCTTTGGTACTGAAATCATCTCATTTCTACAGTCTCGAATATGACGACGCTATTTGTATAGACATCGGATACTTCCCATTTCACCTTATCTGCTATGGTTCTGCTGGCAAATGTGATATCCATGAAGGAACTTAGTCTACCACTGTTGAAAGTTTCTTTGTTTCCTGTGTTGAGTAGCACGAGTTCAAGGCTTACAAATGGCTTCATCACTGCTTCGCCTTTTGTGATCGGTTTTCTTGCTACCCTATTCAACTGCCCATGCATTGAAATCCCCGGCTGCGATACAACACGGCCCAAAATCTGTTGGTATTTTGCTAAGTTGACGCTCGTTGGGGGCATAACAGCTGAAGAACTAGATTCCGTTTTTTTTTTGCCATATGCCAAGTTTAGTTTTTCGTTGGCGTATTTTCGTTCGAAGGCACAGTTTCCGCAGGTCCATAATACTGCTATGATGATAAAATTTGGTATGAGTTTTAAGCATTTGATTAAAATTATGATTACGCAGATGCCTCACTTTTACAGTAATATTTAAAAACTTACATACACAAACAATTACAATGAATTTAAATAATACCCATAATTCCTATCATACATACTTTCATATATCCTATCATAATATCCTTTCACCTATCAGTCTTCGTCGCAACTATACCAATACATAACACATTTTATGTTGTAAATAATTCTATAAATAAGGAATTCCGAAGAAAAATTGGTCCATACAGGTTGCCATACATTAGTGATATCATTTTAGCTATCAGCAATTTCTAAGGATCCAAACTCTTTTGGCACCCCATGCCCGAATATCTTTTTTTTTAAATCAAACAATCATCGCAAAATCTCTACAAAAACCTCCAACGAATCGATAAACCATCCCTGGCCAAACAATTTCAAATTAAAGACGTATAACTCTATCCCTATACTTTATCTATCAGTAATTTTCTATTTGAACATGATAGATGAATCTCTGCTCCTGCACGGGGAACCGTTCGCCGACTTCATCCACAAGCAGAAGCTGATTTAATGCATTCCTGTGGCCCGTTGCAAACTATTATCAACTATTCGCCACGCCATAGTGAACTAATATGAAAACCATTAATATTAGGATATTTGGTCGAATGGAATCGCTATCATCCTGGTCGAGGTTATTATAGAAGTTTTACGCTATGGAGTGGAGATTTATGTGTGAGTAGGGTATGGAGGAGGACGGAGGCGGATACCGATCCAACCGAAACACTTCCGTTTCATTGAGTGTTGAAAGGCCCAAGAAGGGATAGTGCGGTATAATAAAAACAAATGAATTATGTGTCCAGGAGTGTGTGTGTGTGTATGTGTTAGGCTGTTATATACATGAGATTTTCTGTGTAATAAATCAATCAATTTATCATGATGATGATTATATATCGAACCGTAGGGAATCTTCAGTTTATTTTATGAAAAGACGAAGTGTATCTATACGTGTAAGTATAGGTAGCATGTCTGCCATATTTGCTGGCAGACGGATTATGGAAAAATTGGATATTTTTGAGGATGGCTTGCAAGATATTCATTCACTGATGAAAAAATTAAGGCTCTTATAGAAAAAAATCATATTGCTGATAGAGTGACTTAATGAACTGTGAAATTAATTTCATAAATGAAAAAGAAAATAAGCAGCAGAATATGGCCGCCAGTCCGTGAGCCATGAATGTATTCGGATTGGTATGGTGTAAAATATGGTACTCGAATAATTAATTTACTTAGTTGATGAGTACACATGGCGGTAAAATATTGATATTTGTAGATATTATTTTGATTGGATTTCTATTTCAATAACTATCTTTATATGGCATCAACCGACCACCCCACATCAGTGTAGTAAGGGTAGCTAATTATTAAGGCCAAAATGAAGGCCTTCCTACCGAGCTACCTATATACAGCTTGTAGCGAACTCATGAGCAAAATTAAATAGGATGAATGTATACCTGAAGAAACGACACACAACAACGACAAATTTGTCAAAACACAATAATTTCTCGTCAGAAATAAGAACCCACAAACGATCAAATTTTCACACTTCGGCAGATCCTGGAAAAAAACCCAAGATGTCCAAATCGATACCTAACACCTATTCATCGACTTTAAAGCCGCATACGACAGCATTTATAGAGACGAACTATACAGAGCCAAGTCTAGTTTTGGTATACCGCATAAACTCGTCCGTTTGTGTAGGATGACGATGGAGAAATCTCGCTGCTCCATCAGGGTCGGAACCGACCTCACCGATATATTCGATACCAAAAATTGATTTAGGCAATGCGAGGATTGTACAAAATTCACGAGCCAACACCAGAAGCACAATGTTTCAAAAATCGGAGCAACTACTAGCATACGCCGACGATATTGACATCATTGGTCGGAACCAACGTGATGTCATAGCCACCTTTGCTAGTATAGTGAACGAAGCGGCAAAAATTGGTTTAGCAGTAAATAAGGGAAAGACGAAGTATATGCTGTCAACATAAAAGGACATACAAGATCGACGAATTGGACAGAACGTCACCACTGACAGTCTCCGCTATTAACTCTGACAACAACATCTCTTCAGAAATTAAACGTAGAATTACTGTTGCCAACCGCTGTTTCTTCGGCCTAAGAAGGCAATTGTTCATCCCAGTCCTGCTCTACGGCGCTGAAGCATGGACCGTCTCAAAGCGGCTGAAGAAATCCTTGGTCGATTTGAGGGAAAACTTCTTCAAAAAATCTTCGGTCCCGTTTGCGTTAACGAGCTATGGAGACGAAGATTCAACCAAGAACTATACGAGCTGTACAGCGAATTGCCCCTGGTCAAAAAAAAAACTCCGCATTGTACGTTTAAGATGGCTAGGACATGTAGAACGAATGGACACCAAAACTCCGGCTGGCAGAGTAGAGGAAGATCTCGCCTTAAATGGCGCGCACAAGTAGAAACCGACCTCAACCAACTTGGGGTGCGCAACTGGAGGCAGTTAGCTAAGGACCAGGATAATTGAAGGGGCATGTTTGTTGAGGCCCAGGTTCATTCCGGACTGTAGCGCCACTTAAGTAAGTAAGTAAGAAATAAAATTAATAATTGCTCCTGCAAACCGCTGTTTCTTCAATTTATAAGTAAAGCTCTCAGTAAAACTATATAAGTAGGATATTGATCATTCTACGCCACTAAGGTATGGACCATATCATAAGCGGATGAGAATTCATGAGGCGTTTGGAGCATTGAATTCTCCGAAGATTCGTTGATCATGTTTACAGTTACGGGCTATGGAAGTGAAGATTCAATCAAACGAGCTGTACCTCGACATAGGAATGGTAAAAAGCTTTTTATAAGACATTTAAAATGGCAAGGAAGTGTGGAGCGAATGGATACCACTACATCGGTTCGAATTAAAGGAAGGCCCTTTGTGGATCCGCAAACAAAAGAATATCAAAATATTTCTGACATTACTCCTTACACAGTCAATATAATACACATACAGTCTACATGCGCAATCACTATATTGCTCATGTATGAATGTTGAGAACGAAACTGACTACGTAGGGTGAGCTGAAATCACAGATCTTGATTACCGAATCTTTCGACGACCCCCAGAAACTACATTATGAACTTTTAGTGTTTGGGCCTATAAACATGTGCTTTATAAATAAAAATACCTCGCCATTTAGCGATTATCCTTCTTATGCCTTATCCGATAGGGTTATACATTAGATTTGGAATATTGTTTGTAACTTAATAGAAATAATTTAAATATGCATGTTCTAAAGTACACTGTTCAGAATAGAAATCTGAACCAATCTGAGCATGTCTGTATGTCTGTCCGACCATATTTCGCCAGTTGTTGGACATTGAATTATAAGTTAGACTGATAAGACTTGGTCTTGCTACAAACATTTCGCTTGTAGCTTGTTTTAAACCACCCCCAACTTTTTGGGAGAGTCCTTATTAATAAAAAAAAAGAACTACGATACTGAAATTTAATATGTACTTTACTCATAGTTAATATACTAGGATGAGGCCATACATTTTGTCATATATGAGGGACTAAAATTAGAGCGGTATGTCAGCATAGCAACGACCCGAAGGATAATACGAGAAAGTGGTATATAAAAACTCAAAAATAAACCTATTTTGAAGCAAGTACATAAGGAGCATCGAATAAAATTTGCACGAGAAGATGTCGCTTGGAGCAGTAAAGCTGACTTTTGATAGCCAGGATGGTTATAACTTTTATTTCCATGATCTAATATAGGCGGAACTTATATTGACAAGTCATCACAGCTGAACATCAGGTGTAATGTATGGGAAGCTATTACCTACTATGGCATAATCAAGTAATTTCTGTCCACAACAATCAACGACAACAGCTACAAATGTTGGCTGCAACAGTCATTTCCAAAAAAAAAAACATTTTTGGATCCCTAAATTGGATATTCCAACAAGACTATTTTCCATCTAAACTTTTAGGGTTGTTAGGCGATGGATTTAATAAGAAGACGTAAAAATTTTGCATTGGTCGCTCTATTCACCGGGCTTTACATAATTGAAAATGTTTGCGCGTGGTTATCTCGTAAAGTGTTTGAAGGCGGCAGATAATAGTAAAAGGTGTGCCGTCGAATCGAATCAACGTTGAAGAATGCTTTGATATTTTCTCTGATCATTCTTCGGTCATTCTAACAACGAGCGAATCAATCATTAGAAATGAAAACCTACCCAGACTAACAAACGGGAAAACCAAATGGGATGGCTTCAAAAACGATATTGAAAATAATATTTGACTGGGTGTATCGCTTAGATCCCCATTGGAACTTGAAGTCGCGGTTGACTCCTTTATCGATACCGTCCAAAAAGCAGCATGGAATAATACTCCTCAACAACCCAAAGTAGAGAGCTATAGTAGTATCAAGTACCCACGGGAAATAAAAAATTTGGTTAGACAAAAAAGAAAAGCTCGAAAATGATGGCACCAAACTCGTGCCCCCAAAGATAAAATATACCTCCATATACCTACCTCGAGTAACATGCTATCAAATTCGATTAAAAACTTTAAAAACCATGCAGTAGAAACTTATCTGTAAAGCCTTACCGCTGGAAAAGAATCGAATTATTCGCTTTGAAAAGCAATTAATGTCATAAAACGGCCAAAAAACGCTGTGCCACTAAATAGACTAACTAAAGAAGTTTGGGCAAAAAGCGATAAAGAAGACGCAGACGTTTTTGCCACACATCGAGAATACAACCAATAGTAATCTAGTTAGATATGCAAGTATTGCCGAGACTTAACGGGATATACAGAAACTAAAGCCTCCGGGTTACGACCTGATTACAGGAGAACTTCTTAAAATGTTGCCTCGGAAAGCATTCACTAATCTCCTCTTCATTGTAAATGCAGCAATTAGATTAAAATACATACCAAGACAGTAGAAAATCGCGGAATTTTTTTTTATAATTAAAGGGTTTATGAATACCCTTATAGTGTTTGGACACAGTGCAGGCATTAAGGAAATTGAGGAGAAGAAAAGAAGAGATACCGATGTGCATTGGTTTTAAATTTTTGAAAATTGTAATGGGGAGGAAAGACTGAGTTTGGTAAAGCATTCCACATTCGTGTTGTTCGGTTAAGGAATGAATCTATATATCTCATAGTACGTCCGAAGGTAGGCTTGAGGGTGAATTGATTAGCATTCATGGCATGGCGAGTATCACGGTTAAATGTTTGAAGGGGCGGAATGCAGCTGGCTTTTTCGATTGAGCATTTCCTGTTAAAATAGCGGTAAAAAAGTGTTAGGCAGGAGATATTCCTATGATGTTCAAGCGAGACTATAGAGTTCGCTACGGTTGGATCAGTTTTATCGCCACAGTTGCCACGTTTGCTGACGATACCACAAACAAATATGAAATTACAAAACGCTCTTAATGAGGTTAATGAATAGGCTAAATACTGGCGTATAAACGGACAAACAATTTGCCTGTACTTCTCAATACGGTTCGAGTCCCTTTTGAAAATGAAGCGAAATATCTCGGAATGACACTCAATGCAAAATTGAAATGGGAGTCGCATGTAAAAAATAAATGCGACGAACTTAAAAATAAATACAGAGAACTGTACTCGTTACTCGGAAAATATTCGAAGCTTAACCTTGATAACAAGTTGCTATTATACAAGCAAGTGCTAAATCCGGTCAGGATTTATGGTATCATACTATGGGGTTGTACTAGTAAAACGAATCTAAACATTCTACAAACTTTTTAAAACAAAATGTTAAGATTATACGTCAATGCGCCGTGGTATAAAAGGAATTAAGATCTACGCAGAGATCTGGAATTCCCGCGGTCAAAGATGAAACGAAATATTTTACACACAAAAACGTTTAATGGGACACGTTAACACAACGGCGGCATCTTCAAAGAACTAAGCCCTTAGATTTGGCCCGATAATCACAAACCGCGCTATAAATTGCTGAAAAGCAGGAGCTCTCAAAAGAAATTTACCTGCCAAACATTCATCACTCGTGATAAAAAAAATTGCTATATAAGTCGCATACTTAGTTGCAATACAAATACAAAAAGGGTGGTGGTTTTAGTGGGTTAAAGTTCCACAATACTTTGGACACGTGCTCATCGTGTCTTTCGAGAAAGAGCCCACGGAAAAAAGAAAGACAATTTGAAGACAAGGACTCTTTAGTCGAATTTGATTATTTAAAGACCGTCTTAAGAGGTCATACCGAAAAATGACGGACATACTCATTATTATCCAATGTAGAAAAGCTTAATAAGAAAATTTAAAACCACAAAATGTAGACATTTTGCTAATTTTTGCCCTTTTTCACAAATTTTGCTTGAGCGCATCTGCTCAAGTAGTTCATTGTTTGATTTTGGGAAATTCCAACGGTCGTTACGACTTCAAGTTGGAAAAATGTGTACCAGTTCACTAGAAGTAAAAGTTTTAGAAATCAATTGCTAAATGTATGGCCTCATCCTTGTGATCGCTGCAAAAGGTTCTAGCCACTCTAACTTTTTGGGAATGTTTAATTATAGGAAAAAATGGGATAGAGTATTCAAATAATTGAATACAGATAGTAACAAATAGTATAGAACTTCATAGAGTGCTCATCTCATACAACGAATTGTTTCTATTTGTGGTACTGATATTGATACCACAGTGTTCACATTGCTACCTCAATATCAAACAACATTCTTGCCGTCGGATACGATCTACAAAATTTCCCCTTCGCCCTTACCACCCGCGTCAGAAACGGTTACAAAATTTTTAGCTGTGTTGCGTACTTTATGTAGTTCTTTACTCTTTGATAGTAACCAATCTCCAATCCGCGCAACATCGATTCCCACATCGTCAGCAGATATGATATTTGATCCATGTCACTACACACGTATCCCTGACCTAGTCGACTTTTTTATCGCAAAGGGCTAACTAAAAATCAGACCGAAGTCGATGATCTATGCTCAGACCACTCAGCTGTCACTCTGAAAATGGACGGAAGTCTAGCAAAAAAAGAAGGACCTCCTAGGTTAACTAATAGAAAAACTAACTGGGATCTTTTCAGAAAAGACTGCAAGGAAAACGTGGTTTTAAATGTGCCACTAAACACACCGCTCGAAATAGAAGACGAAGTTGACAAGCTCGTGGAAGCCATTCAGAGCGCAGCGTGGAAAAACACTCCCTTCCGGAAGACAGCAACACGCAACAAAAAAGTCAACTACCAGCCTGACATCGAAGACCTCATACGAGAAAAGAGGAGAGCGCGCAAGAGATGGCAACAATCCCGCGCACCCCCTGATAAAACATATCTGAACTATCTCTGTAACAAACTCAAGAATGAGCTACAGGATTTAAGAAATCGCGAGACTTCTACATACCTCGAGGGATTGACTGCTGACAAGACTTCAAACTACTCACTATGGAAAGTCTTGAAGTCCATAAGGAAACCCAAAATACACTCGCCACCAATTAGAAAAGCTAACGGCGAATGGGCAAAAGGAGACAAAGAGAAAGCGGACTTATTTGCCGAGCATTTAGAGGAAACGTTCAAGCCGTTCGATGGACAACCTTTGAACGAAGAACCGAATGCCAATACGGCAGCCGACAACTATAAAGTAAAATCCGTATCCCCATCCGAGCTTCGAATGACAATAAGCAAGTTGAAAAATAACAAAGCTCCAGGATATGATTTAATCACCGGCGAAATCCTGAAGGAGCTACCGAAAAAAGCATTAGTTAAGTTGCTCTACATTATAAATGCTTCTATGAGACTTTTATATGTACCAAGGCAATGGAAAGTCGCCGAAGTCATTATGGTTCCGAAACCGGGGAAAAGTCCAAACGATAAGAAATCGTATAGACCCATTTCGCTCCTGCCGATAATATCTAAGGTTTTCGAGAAAATGATGGTAAAACGATTACAACCAGTAATTGAAGAAAGACGCTTGATCCCAGATCATCAATTCGGCTTCCGGGTCAAACATTCCACAATCGATCAGGTTTATCGAATAACGAATGAAATTGCAAATACTCTAGAATGGAAAAAGATTTGCTCTGCCGCTTTTCTCGACGTCTCACAAGCTTTCGACAAGGTATGGCACGAAGGTCTAAGGTATAAATTAAGGACAACACTACTGACAAAATTATACAAAATACTGGAATCCTACCTTGAAAACAGACTGTTTCGTGTTAGACATGAGACTGAATACTCAGAATTCAAAGAAATCCACGCCGGTGTTCCGCAGGGAAGTGTTCTCGGACCAATCCTATTCTTGCTCTACACAAGAGATATACCACAATATGAAGGGACCATCGTAGCAACGTTCGCAGACGATACGGCTATCCTCGCAATGGATGAGTCAGTCGAATCATCAACGGGAAAACTCCAACGGGCTCTTAACAAAGTATGTGAGTGGACAAAAACCTGGCGAAGTGCACTTAACTAGACCAAGTCAACGCATGTCAATTTTACATACAAAAAGATAAACAACTTACCTGTTTTCATTAACTCTGCACAAATACCATACGCAAATGAGGCAAAATATCTAGGAATGACTCTAGACGCAAAGCTTAAGTGGAAGCCACACGTTAAAAAAAAGCGGGACGAGCTCGCAATCAGACTCAGAGAATTGTATTGGCTACTTGGAAGATACTCGAAGCTAAGCATATACAACAAACTGCTTCTGTATAAGCAAGTGCTAAAGCCTTGTTGGACATACGGTATACAGCTTTGGGGTTGTACCAAACCAAGCAATATTGCTATACTGCAAACATTCCAAAACAAAACCCTAAGAGCAATAGTGAATGCTCCATGGTATATTAGGAATAGTGATATTCGCAGAGATTTAGGAATTGCTACCGTGAGTAACGAAGCAACAAACTTTGCTCGCAAACTTCGTACTCGTATATATGTTCATTGTAATAACGAAATAATCCGTACTCTGGACGTGACAAACCTTGAGCGCCGGGTACAAAGAACAAGACCGTTCGACCTAGCGCCATAAGGAAAAACAGCATGTAATGACGGTATTAGTAGGTGCGTTCACTGGAATGCTACCTACCAAGCGCGATTAACACTACAGAAGCGTAAACTACTTGTTAAGGATACTTAGTAGTAGTCACCACAAAAAAACTGAAAAAATGAGAGGAATAAATTCCATACTACTATGAGCACGCGCAGCCGGTTCTCATAGTGCCTCTTTGAGGGGTGAGGTTTAGCCCGTAGGCATATATTGACTGACATTAATGAAATTGTTAGGCCCGAAAATATATGAGTCGGGCATAACCAATGGTACGGACCACTGGTATCCTATGAGGATTACTCACCTCCGGGCGCACACGAAAAAAAAAAAATAAAACTACACCTGCCGTTCCAGGGAATGCTGAAGTCGCGTCTGAGACGTTGTGTTCGTCGGACTATAAAGGCATGTGCCTTTGTGTTGCTCATGGCTCAGTTGCTTATTACATTTCATACCAAGCAGTTAAGTTATTGTAGTGTTATTTTTGTATTTAAAATATATAAAGTTTTTTTTTATAATAAAAGTAATAGTGTAAAATTAATTTATGCATCTTAACACAGCTCATTGCAATTTGAGCGAAGGATGCTCAGAATAACAATAACCGCCACACTGTGTGTGGTCATCTTTATCGACGAAAAACTACCACTCTCCTTGTAGAGATCTTTGATTTTAGAATTTGTTTGTTAATGCTTATACGAATAGATTTCCTGATTGAATGAGTTTGTTCATATCAGATACATTGAAAATTTGAAACTTCAAAACCATCAAAAAGCGTGAGATCTTTTACTATTACGGAATTGAAGTATCGCAGATGTCGGAAATATTATTGAGATTCACCCAGCATAATCGTATGAAAAATCATTTTTTGTCAGAAGAAAATAGCAACAACTTAAATAGAAATAATGTTACCCTATGTTGCAAAAAAAAACAAAGAATATATTCTCATAAAACCATGCCCAGCTATAAAAGAAAACATCAAGGCTTCATTTCAATCATTCGGTGTCGCACACACAGAATCCAACACATTTAGCCAATGTCAGTGTTCAGTTTCAATTACACTCTTCTTCCAGGACTATAATTAAACGCAACGTAAAACCAAGGACGGGAAGTGTTCATCTGAATCAATGAAAACCCTTATTATCTTCCAAGACACCGTCTAAGAGCTCTCTTGTGGCATTTCATGATACACACAATATGTATTGGACATAATCTTCTGAAACATTGAATTGGACAGCTGTCTTCCCTCTGGGTCGTAATTCTTGACCCGTTCCACATTATTCTGTGTTCCAATAGCATATCCTGTGGTATACATATTTGCTTCACAAATTACTCCCAAACCGTGTTGCCTTTTTTCCCACCTTAGTAACTTTAAGTGCATAGTAAATTAATTCAATAATACAGCCTGGCATGAACCTACAGCATAATATAGGACCTGGTTTGAGTACGCACAGCACATCACACAATAGATACAAAAAAGATATCGATTTGCATCAATCTTAAAAGTGGGAAAATACATCTGAAGATTACCTTTTTCTTTGCCTGTATTCAACTGAGTACACAAACACGTAAAAATGTCCCTTGTCTTCCAAAAGGACCGACCCCGGACCGTTTCTTCATCATCATTATCTGTGTGTACCTACTATATATATGTTTACTTAAGTCAAAATGTTAAGATATCTATCCTTATTTGTTTTTCGAGTATAGGTACATATCTACCTGGGTATCTATTTATATCAGCATATCGATTTGAGTGCCGTAAAACTCACAGCGGTCCATCTTGAAAACCGAAACTAATATTTGTGAGAACCATTTTTAGTGGGTGGTGAAAGGCAAGTGTCCAACTGGGATAAGTAATACAATTTTCTATCAACTCTCTTTTAATGGAATCTTTTAGCAGGTAGGTATAATACAAACTCATACAGTATCTCCAACAAAAAATGTTAAATTTCGTTTTGATACAAAATGTTAAAAAAAAATATAAGAAGGCTACAATCCACTGTGTGGATCGTTTTATACCCTATCCCATCCCATACTTTAAATTGTCGCAACATATTGTTCAGAGAATTTATTAAAATCTTGTATGGTTCGACTAAAAACATCGTTTTTCGCCTGCATATGGTATGGCTAAGGTATACAAATGGTTTTTGTATGAAAACGCCTCCAAAAATTGGGTGTGGCAAAAAACTTTGCACTGACGAAATACAGACATTAGGATTATCTAGATATCTTGTCCAGACACTTTTTCAAAATGTTTAACGGTTTGGCCTAAAATCAGGTTTTTTTTTAAAAGGGGGAGTGGCAGTGGGCAGAATTCAAAAATGTTTGCACTTGTTCGAACAGCACGTACAAGGATCACATGTACCAAATTTCATTATCCTACCTCAAAATTTAAGGCCCAAAAACCGGTTACCTACAGACGGACGGACAGACAGACAGACATGGCTTAATCGACTCAGCTAGCAATTCTGAGTCGATCCATATACTTTGAGGTATACCCATCTAAATTATTTCACTATGTTACAAACTATATATCAAAACTAATATTTCCCTATGGGATAGGGTATAAACATATGAGAAGGCTACAATCCGCTGTGCGAATCGTTGAGTACTCTATTCCATCCCATCCTATCCTTAAAATAAATGTCCCCAAAAGTGGCATTATCCCCACATCCTGTTCATACAGTTTATCAGAATCTTTATATATTTCACATGCTATGGCCCTCGGTATACAAAAAGTAAAAGCCCCTAAAAAGTGGGCGTTGGTAGATAAAATGTTAATACATCTATAGAAGCAAGTTGGTTGAGGTCGGTTTCTACATGTGCGCGCCACTTCGGGCTAGTTCTTCCTTTACTGCGTCCGACGTCTGGCTGGTAATCGAAGACTCAGCGAGCCGGAGTATTGGTGTCAATTCGTTCTTCATGTCCTAGCCATCTTGAAGGTCTAATGCGGAGTTGTTTGCCAGGGCATGTAGCTGTACAGCTCGCATACTTCTTGGTTGAATCTTCATCTTTCTGAAGAGATGTTGTTGTCAGAGTAAATAGCGGAGACGAGATATACAAAGTCCCGTACTACCTCAGAGTTATATCTGTCAATGGTTACGTTCTGTCTCACTCGTCCATGCTGTGTGTCCTTTCGTGTTTTCTTCCGGGATCTGCTTAAGTGTGAAAATTTGATCGGTTGTGGACTTTCCTGGCCAAAAAGCACACTCATAAGGGCTGATAAGGTTTTTGGTAAACGGTTTCAGGGGTTCACATATTACGGCAGATAAGCGATGTTGACGAGACTTATGCCTCTGTAGTTGGCGCAGTTTAGAGGGTCTCCTTTTTTGTGGATCGGGCAAACGGTGCTGAAGTTCTATTCTTCAGACATACTTTCTTCCGACCAGATTTGGCTTATGAGTTGGTGGATGTTACTTACCAAGACATCTCCGCCGGAATTATAAAGCTCGGCGGGAAGACCGTCTGCTGCTTTCCGCAGTTTTCGCTGTCGTGCCCAATATTGAATGGTTCGTTTTGCTGAGTCGATGTTAGCTCCTCGGAATGTTCGGACATCCAAAATACTGGATGCGTGCCTCTTGTCAATCGCAATGTAATCAATTTTGTTGACCATTCGGTTATAGTGGCATTTCGTTCTGTAGCGAAGTCAATTAGCGAAGTCAAAAGTCCGTTATCAGAGGTGTTGTCGAAAAGTCGCTGTTTCTGCTCACTATAACTCGGTCCGTAGTTTTGTATCCTCTTTTTGCCCGACTCATCCCATCGTATTTCCTGGATGGCAGTAATATCCGCCTCGTAGCAATTTAGGGCTTCCGCTAGTTGTAGGCTTGCACCTCTCCTGTTCAATGTTCTCGCATTCCAGGTGCAGATACGAATGTCGTTGTCCTTTTTTCGTTTAGCAGGGTCGTCAACAATAAAAGCAGTGCTGCTGTTCTTCGTCGTGTTATCAATACTCGCGCCAATCGTTCAGCATGTAAACTCCGGTTGGATGAGACCAGTACCCGATGGTTACCACTTGGAGGTTAAAAATAAGCACTTGATGTGTATTCAGAGTTACAACCACTGGGCATTGTCAAGTTAAAGCCAATCAGAGTCTACCCGCGTCCTTCAACACCCACACAATCTTTTAGATATATCTAGCTGAATTATTTCTCTATGTTACAAAATATTTATTAAAACTAATATACCCCTATGGGATAGGGTACCAAGAAAGAGAAATAGTTGACAATAGTTATGAACAAAACTGCACGCTCCATATACCGTCGTTAGAGTTAACAATAGCGCTGCTGCGAGTATCAATACCCAAACTGACTCTACATCCAATTTAAAATTTTAAATTACGAATTGGTTGAAATATCCATAGTCCACATCTTTCTGATACCACTGTACTAGCAATGTGCGGCCGTTTTCCAAGTTGTAGTAGATTAGATGATCTATTGGGTATGGGACTATGGGTTAGTGTTCAACTTTATATATGTACAGCGTACATCGATTTAGCATCTCTCCTTTTATCTGTCCCCTTAATACCTTTCAACAAACAGAACCTGTGCGTATGTATGACTAGTCAGCAGCAGCAGTATATGAAGTAAAATCAACAAAACACACACATACAATCCAAATGAACTTGTGCTGTACGTGGCTCTTTGGTTCTGCCGGATGAATTGGACGTAGATGGTGCTAATGGAAAAGGCAATCCAGCGTGAATTAATGGATCGTAAAAGTACGCAAAAAGGGAAAATCCACCTACCTGCAACATTTTACCCTCCCACAAGCTGATATTAAATGAAGGCAGGACACAAAAAAGTAGGTAAACCGGCTTTGAACTGAAAGTTTTTTTTTCGGTTATTGCGAAGACGTTAGCCAACTATTAGTGCCTTAGCTGCCTTGGATTTTATCTCCGTCAGGCGAGATCTTTTTCGCTTCCGGAAACAACGGGCGGTAAAATAAACAAATTTCGTTCTGTTAATTTAACCTAGTTCTTGAAGGGGATGAAATAGGCTTTATGGTGTATACTATGGCTTTGCACGACGCAATGTTACTCGAGTGTAAATCGTATGTGGAAGGTTAATACTCTACGAAGTCCTAATCGCATGTATTAAGGTTGTTTGTTGTATCCTTTTTTCCAAGGCATACCTACATAATAGCTATGGTGGTAGGAGACGGAATAAGTTAAAAAAAAAACTTTTTGACATGTTTAAAGATGACTAAGATGTATGTTCGTACCGAGCAACCAAGCAAAGAGGCAGGGGGTCTTTGAAGATGAGTTGGCTAATTCCATCGTTTTTGTTTCAAGTTTGAAGAAGCATGTTAATGCTAAATGTACTGTTTAAGATTAGAGAACATTGTTAAGTTAAGTTGGGCAAAAAAGTGCTATGACTTGGAATACATTTGGCTACAAGGGTTCGAGGTTAGTAATCAAAACTGTGCTACACACTTTGTAATTAAATGTCCTTAAAGATGACGAATAGGAGTGGGCCACAACCAAACTAATTAGGCAATATACACAACTTCCTCATCCACATATAATAAGATATGTTTATACAGGGTTCTGTGTGGTATTAAAATCACACATAGAAATGTGATGGTTTGGGTGTTGTAGAACGAGGGTAGACTCTGATTGGCTTTAACTTGGCAATTCCCAGTGGTTGTAACCTTGACTACACATCTAGTGCTTATTTTTAACCTTCAAGTAGTAACCATAGGGTACTGGTCTCATCCAACCGGATTTGACTTGCTGAACGATAAGCGCGAGAATTGATAACACGACGAAAAACAGCAACATTATAAACAGCTAGGTCAGAATGGTACGGAATGAATACCCGGCTTGCTGTCCCAGGTTAACCTAGACAAGCTTTTGCGACATATTCGTACAACAGTTTGTCGAGGAATTTCAAGGGGAAGTCAGTCCCCTTGAACAGAGATGGTGGCAGATGAACCGAAAGGCCAACGGCAGCGGTCAATCCCGTAGTGGCCTTGTGTCCTGAGAGTATCTAATAAATTGGAACTGACCCTACTGGGGTTGTGCTTTGGGTTAGCTACCCGACCATGGCAAAAACTAACGGTTACGAAGCAAACAATAGCCTCGGAAGGCACTGATTTTATTGTTGACGACCTTGCTAAGCGAAAAAAGGACAACGACATTCGTATCTGCACCTGGAATGTGAGAACATTAAACAGGAAAGGTGCAAGCCAACAACTTGCAGAAGCCCTAAACTGCTACAAAGCATATATAACTGCCATCCAGGAAATACGATGGGATGGGCCAGGCAAAAAGAGGATGCAAGACTACGGACCATGTTATAGTGAGCAGTCGCTGTTTCTGCTCACTATAACATTAGCGAACGCATTGTAACAATCCGCATTAAGGCAAAATCCGTCAACAGAAGCCTTATATGCGCTCACGCCCCAAAGGGGGAAAAATATGATATAGCTAAGGTTTGTTTCTATGACCTCATTGACAAAACCTTTGAGCGACTACCGAAGTACGATGTTAAAATCATGCTGGGAGATTTTAACGCAAAGGTAGGAACAGAAGACATCTTCAGCAATACTGTCGGAAAAGATAGCCTACACGACAACACGTCTGATAACGGACTTTTACTAATTGTCTTCGCTACGGAACGAAATGCCACTATAGCCGAACGATCAACCAAATTGATCACATTGCGATAGGCAAGAGGCACGCATCCAGTATTTTTGATACTGGTCGGAAGAAAGTATGCCTGAAAAATGGAACCTCAGCATCGTTTGCCCGAACCATAAAAAAGGAGACCCTCTAAACTGCGCCAACTACAGAGGCATAGGTCTCCCCAACATCGCCTAAAAGATCCTTTCTGTCGATTTAATGGACGCCTGAAACGTTTACTAACAACCTGATTGGCCTTTATCAGTGTGGTCTTAGGCCAGGAAAGTCCACAGCCGATCAAATTTTCACACTTCGGCACATCTTGAAAAAAGCCATAGAAGTCCAAATCGATACCGTCCACCTATTCATCGTTTTCAAAGCCGCATACGACAGCATTTACAGAGACGAACTATACAAAGCTATGTCCAGTTTTGGTATACCTCCCAAGCTCGTCCGTTTGTGTAGGATGACGATGGAGAATTCACGCTGCTCCATCAGCGTCGGAAACAACCTCATAGACACGTTCGATACGAAAAATGATTTAGGTATTGTGATGAGCTGTCATGTGACTTCTTCAATTTGATTCTTGAGAGGATTGTGTAAAACTACCGAGCCAACACCAGAGGCACAATTTTCCAAAAATCGGCGCTGAAAAATGGAGCGTCTCAAAAGCGGGATGAAGAAATCCTTGGTCGATTTGAAAATTCGAAAATACGTTAGTGTGCGTGGAAAAAACTTAGCTTGGACGAAATTTAGACATTTGGATTGTTCAGATATGTTGTTCAGACACTTTTTCAACATTTTCAACAATTTTGCCAAAACTAAGTTTTTCTAAAAAAAATGATTACACTTGTTCTACTGGGAGCAAAAAAGAGCACTTGTACCAAATTTCACAGTTTTAGCTCAAAATTTAAGCACAAAAACTGGTGGCGTATGGACGGACGGACGGACGGACATGGCTTAATCGACTAAACTATCGATTCTGAGTCGATCCATATACAAAAACACGCAATCACCGACATCAAGCAGCATCGGTTGTGGTTAGTACTAGGATGGTGGACCGGAACATTTTTAAATATCGAGATTTTAGATTTAAGAAATCGATAAAATCACGTCGATTATTGAATCCGGCGGATGCACTGCGGAAGGAATCCATCCGATCCGCAATGTTTCACTTTATGAGTCTGAATCCATTATAGAATCCGACGGATGAACTGTATTATCCATCCGCCGTCTACATTATCCAAATCAGCTCACAATTGTCTAACAGAATCAATTTTGATTGTTTATTTGATTATTTCTAACATAAACAAATATAATTTAGTAAAATGGATAGCATCGAATTTATTATTCTACCGTTTGAAGATAAAACTCATTCCAGGGAAGAACGAAGGAGAGTAAGATTTATGGCAAAAGACATTCTTCTTCTGCCGTAGACTCAGTGAGTTAAACTACAAGCATAGTTGAAATGTTAGGGACTTATATTTTTTATTTAGGTTTCTGAAACAATTCATACTGAATAATGAAGCTCTTCAATATGTATTGGATGTCTTAGAGAGTCAAATGCCACCAGTAGCACGGTCTCCATATCTCACTCCAAAGTTCAAATTGGCATCATTTTTAAGATTTTTGGCTGAGGGTGGTTACCAAACCGGAACTGGACAGGACTTCAACATTGGAATCGCAGAGCCAACAGTCAGTGGTGTCCTTACAGAGATGCTTAGTATTTTGGAAAAACTCTTATGTCCAAAATGGATAAGTCTGATTATGTCGGAGGAGCAGGAAAGAATCCCGGGCATAACCTTCTGCCTGCTGGAGAAAATGAACATTTGTTTTACAATTGCAAAGGATTCTACAGTCTAAATATTATGATAGTTAGTAGTTATTTATCTTGCTCTTTATTGTATTTAACAAATTTCTTTTCCATGCGTTGATTGCGTCTTTTCGTTTCGTTAACAAGCTCCTGCTGAATGGAAATTCCCTTCTTTTGGTGATCGATCAGACGGTCTAGAGCCCGGTGTGATTTCTTCTGATGGTCGCCTATCTGATCCAATGCTTGGAATACCCTTTCATTATGAATTTGTCCAACACGTTCCTTGTGAAACGAAAGTATTTTCGAAATCTCATGATAAAGCTATTCTTGCATGTTTATTTGCACTCCAAAAATTGAATTGGTTTTGGTTATCTTCAGCTTTTCCGGTTGTCACATTATTACTAATATTGAGTTCATTCTCGGATTTAGATTCAACTATTTCGTTGAATAAATCATTTGAATTTTAACTGCTAGTGCTGTTGAGTTTTCTCTTTACTGGCACACCAAAATTGCAGTAGGCACCCCCTTACACACAATCCTTTAAAAAAACAAGCTGAATTAGTTCTTCTTCCAGAGGCGTGAAGAAGATTTATTTATTTGATCCCCCACCTGTTGCAGCTTTCTACAGGTGTTTGTGTACTAGCTTCCTTCTCAAGGCCGATTTGTGGTCCGACCAAACCGGAGGAGATATTTTGGTCCCAATGGATATAGAGGTCCCAAAGAATTCATTTGGTTTTTTAATTTGTCCCAAAACAAAATGCCAGTGCCGCGTCGGGTGCTTGGCCCCTTGGCCCCTGGCAATATCAGGCTCTCTCTTCATCAAATCCACCATCGGCATGAACTGCATGCGATTCGTTGTTTGCTTTCTTGAAATAAACCGAAGTAAGTTTTTTTTTTATTTGTTGTATTTTATTAAGGATTCTAACATAATTTTTACTGCTCATTATAAATTTAGTTTTGAATAAAACACAAATTATTTAAAAAATTATTGTCATTTCTTTTTATTATGATAATATTGTGTGATTCAATTATGTATGGCACAAAATATCGGCCAAATGGCCGCCGCGACCTCGGCGGCACACCTCCATCCGATGGTCCACATTTTCGATGACGCTGAGGAATAATTAGGTTCTATGCCGTTTATGTGCCGAATTATCTCATCCTTTAGCTCTTGAATTGTTGCTGGCTTATCGACGTACACCTTTTCATTCAAAAAAGCCCAAAAAAAGAAGTCCAACGGTGTCAAATCACATGATCTTGGCGGATAATAGACATCGCCACCACGTGAGATAATACGGCCATTGAATTTGTCTCGCAAAAAAGCCATTGATTCGTTAGCTGTGTGACAAGTGGCACCATCCTGTTGAAATCACGTATCGTCCACATCCATATCTTCCAGTTCGGGGCATAAAAAGTTCGTTATCATCTCACGATAACGATCACCATTCATAGTAACTGTCTGACCGGCCTAAATTTGGAAAAAATACGGCCCGATGATGCCGCCAGCCCATAAACCGCACCAAACAGTCACTCTTTGTGGGTGCATTGGATTTCGACAATCTCTTTTGGATTATCATTCGCCCAAATGCGGCAATTCTGCTTATTGACGAATTGACGATTATAATAGGTGCCTCTCACCTCTCACGCTCGTCGTTGATGAACATTATGCATAAAGACTTGCATTTACACGCTTGCAAGATGCAATTGACTGAAGAACTAAAGCCTATTGACCATTTCAAGCGTCGTCAATGGTCAGAATGGTGATCATCTTCAGTGATGAGGCACATTTCACCTCAGTGGATTCGTTGGAGCTTGAGGTGGACGGTTCTTCAGCCACACTATCGCGAACAGCAGCAATATTTTAGTAAGAACTGTATGAGCCTGCACTGGTATATTTATATCTCTTACAGACCCGGTTTGCTCAATTTTTTTTTACGATTTTTCCATTTGTACGCACATTTGGACGATTAAATTGACCGAAAAAATCACGAAGTGCACGATGTGCATTTTGATTTAAACGCCCATTTTCATAATAAGCCTGAATAACTTTAACGCGTTGCTCGATTGCGTATCTTTCAATGGTTTAAATTGAGTTAGTCTGAAATTGAGAAATGTCAACAGAAAAAAAAATTGACGTTTAGGTGTCGTTCATATTCAATATAGGCCCTTAAAATTTAACCACCCGTTACTTGTGAATAGTGAACAAATTGGAAATTACAAGTTTTAATATTTAATCCGCGACGATTTTACAACGGATTCGAAATGTCAATCTTTATATGGAGAGCGGAACGGATGCGTTTTCAATAATTGAATTATTTTATCGACATCTATTCACTTGCTTACCGACGTATTCAATAATGGCAAAAAAATCATAACTGGTATAAATTCCCTCCGCAGTGCATCCGCCAGATTCACTAGTAGGCGTGAATTTTTTTTCGGATTAAAGCAAATGGTAAAGTCGACATTTTTTGTCGGCTAATGTCTTTTACAGTAGGGTTATTGAAAGGACAGCAAATTCATTGATCGTTTCTCAAATCCTTGCAACGATCAATCAACCACTTCCTCTATCCACCACTCAAGGACTTATGTAAGTAAGAAATCTTTTAATTGCAAAAAAAAACATTTTCTAACAGTATGTTTATAACCCTTATTCAAAGAAATAAATTGCGTTTCCATATTGACAAGCGAAAAAAAAACATAACTTTTGTGTACCCAGAGAAAGCATGCTTTTCGGAATGAACCGACGAACGAAGGAATCTTCCTTTACTTCCTGCACACTTGGTAATTAAATTATTGAAAAACCATATCTCAGTATAATGACGCTTAACACCTGAATACGTCTATGTATCCGGGTAACACTGAAAAGTGGCATAGGTCCTTGAATCTATTATGATCCATCCAAGTGTGTCTTCCACATAGTCACACGTGAATAAAATAAAACTCGCTTTTGTGTCGATACAACAAAAGCTGTAGCACACTGGATTGTGTACAAAAGATGTACGAAACATATTTCGCTGTTGTGCGGTTTCACACTGGATACCCATTCAACAGAGTAGCGCCCTCCTTCTAAGGAGTCAACGGATAAAAGAAGAGCATTTTAAGAATTAGAACGTGATATCTTGATTCAAAAATTGAAAGAGATGTATCTCCTTTAGTAACCATCTTTTTGCATTTTATATATTTTTTTTTTTGCAGAACGATGTTTCAAAAGATGGGCTTCCATTGGAAGTTGTTACAGACGGGTGACGACAACATAGGCTAGGGAACAGCAGCAAGAAAGGACGTTTTTACCATTTGCTCATCCGTTTTCCAGTTTTTTGGCTACCACCCGTACACTCTTTGGTTAGATTTAATTTCATAAAAATGTCGAAAGTGATACGTGTATCTGTGTGTGCGAATGGATAAGGACAGTAAGATATACTTTAGCAGGGAATTCAAAATATACATCGGGCATCCTTTTATGACTTCCGTTCTTTTATCCAAAAGAACTACACATACAATATGTCTGTGAATTCTTGTTGAGCGGTGGAGGGGCCTATACCGAACACAAGGATACATAGAAAGCTTTATATCATCGTTGCCATCATAAACAACATCATCTGGTGTATTATCCTCGCCCCATATCTTTTGCACGACGCAAATTCTTTGGGGACTACTCGAACATAAGCGTGTTGTGTTTCTTAGCCCGAGAAACACAAGGACAATGCGTTGTTTACCAGTACGGAGTAGCAAAAAAAAATGGTTACGTATTCATGAGTTTTTTGACAAAGACAACCAGCCCGACATATACGAATAAGTGCGTTGGTTGCTACCATGACGGGATGAATGAGGGTGGTGTAGGTGACAAGGATCCTATTGTTTTCATTCTTTGTTCAGTCACATGGACTGTGACTTCGACACATATATATACACATACAGTCGAGATGTAGTGTGTGCCCAAAGGATGGCTTGGCGTGTTGTTGAAGAACGGGCTAATGGAAGATCAAGTGAAAATAAAAGAGAAATAAAAACAGAATAGATTGAAAATGAAATTGATGAAACGGGCTATAAGCGTAAATTACACTTTTATTGTTCTTGACCAGGGCCGAATTTGAAAGGTTGGAGCTTCTGTTATTTGTTCGGTTCTTTCATCGTTGACGTTCATCTGATTACTTAGTTAATTCAAGTTGATGGTTGGACTTAAATAACAATTTCGGATGAGTGTACACTGGCGTGGATTTGCCATCATTTGATATCAAGGATGTGCTGCTTAATGCGGGTGTTTTGTATATACATATTTTATAAACATGTTTTGACATAAACGGACTATTTTGCGTGAGAAAGTGTTTGTTTTGCATTTTTGTCATACGATTACGAAAAGATTGATAATTCCATTGAATGGGGACACTTATAAACATAAAACTATATTTTTCGTTTGTCCTTGTTGATAGTATTATTTTTTATGAGTTTTCAAATTGAAGTGGACAAACAAGTATCATGTAATCTGCTGTCTACAAACAGATTGACAAATGAACAACTCTTGCAAATCGTGCAAATTTATTTCGAAAATAATGGTTCAGTTCGCTACGTTTACCGCAAGCTCCGTCTATTTTATGGTTGACATAATCGTCAATCAGAGCAATTAATTCGGCTGTAGAGCAAAGTGTTGAAGAGGAACTGAATGAATCGATTCGAAATCGTGCAAAGCAATTGAAGCTTTGTCCATCAACTTTATGGAAGATTGTGCGCAAAGATCTTGGCTTACGACCTTACAAGATCCAGCTTGTGCAAGAATTAAAGCCGCGAGACCATGCAATGCGTCGTGATTTTGCTGTATGGGCCGAAAATGAGATTGATCTCGATGCTGATTTTCATCGCAAAATTTTGTTCAGTGATGAGGTTCATTTTTGGTTGAATGGCACACAGCGCACGTCACAATTGATTTATTGAAGGAAATGATTGATGAGCGCATAATTTCGCGGAATGTACCTGTCAATTTTTAACATTAATTATCCTTCCAAAAAAGCTAAATTGATGAACATTTAAACGATTTTTTCTGTTTTATTTCAATTCGAACTCCTATAGTCTAAAAACACCCTTTATATAGATTCGAACATATAACGAACAATACGAAAGTGATTTGCACTACCAAGCCTTGTTTTCTTGTTTCCTTCCCATTAAACCTTACAGTCATTTAAGGTCAATGTGCATTGGTACCACCTTTCTTCTTTTCCAAATTTCCTTGACGCCCGCACTATAGCATGTTATAAATTATAAAAGATATTCATAACCCCTTGATAGTAAAATTATAAAAAAAATATAAGTTTGATGTAGTACGGAACTTTGTCTACCTTGGCTCTGGTAATTACTCTAACAACAACATCTCATCAGAAATTAAACAGAGAATTACTCTTGCCAACCGCTAAAGCCCTCACTGACCCTGATCATCTCAGTCCTGCTCTATGGCGATAAAGCATGGATCGTGTTAGAGACGGATGAAGAAATCTTTGTTCGTTTTGAGAAAAAAAAAAAATTTCGAACAATAGGAGACGAATATTCAATCCAGTATAAACGAATTGTGATGCGATCAATGTTTGATCAAATAACTCCATATTGTACATTTAAGATGGCTAGGAATTGTAGAGCGAATGTACTTCAATACTCAAGCTCGCAAAGTTCAGCCAGAAAGCCAGATATCGAAAGAACTAGGAGACCCAGCTTTATGTCGGTGGAAACTAACCTCAATCAAAGAAACAGTGGTCGGCAAGAGTAGTTCTTCATTTTATTTGTGATGAGAGCAGAGGAAGACAAAGTCTGTTATTACCTCAAAGTTGTATCTGTCAATGGTAAAGTTCTGTCCAATACGTTGATTTTGTGTGTAACATCGAAAAAAAACTCTCAGCCCACACATGTTTGTATTTTATCATAACATAACGATACAATAACAGTTATCAAGCTTTAACACTTCAATGAATTTGCTGACAGTTCAACTGATACCAACTTCCTAATATATCGTTTCATTGGAATAATAAGAACAATCTCTTCCATGCATTCGTTTCCATTTGCTTGGCATTCATCGATTCATAAATTCTCCCGCAAATACACAAACGAGCGCATCCTGAGCACAATAGCTCTAGAGACATTGTACAAAGCCTGTTAGAGGCCTTTACATTTCAAGTGCAGTTAAGTGTCACTTGATATGCATAGAGAACAAAAGCGTGTATTGTAAAGTTCGCATCCTCTCTCCTTTGCTCTTACAGCAAAATTGGGTTCATATACCGCTATCCGCACATTAAATTGTGGACGTGTGATAAAGGGATGTTTGGACTTCTGACTGACAGCTGAGTATATGAGAAGAGTATGAGCTGAGCATTATAGTGATAGTGCTGTAGTGCTATATGGACTACATGCAAACTGCCGGCAGGATGTTGTTCTCTTACTCTACTCTAACCGTGTAGGAGTAGGAGTGTTGACTACGAGTTACCCTTTGTGAAGCTACTTACGCATATGTCTATGTATAACAACTAGACAGCCTGTGCAAGTTCGGGAGACAACAGTTCCGGATACACATCTCGAGATGATTTGCATTCACAAGTGGAATATTTATCGAAAGGATGTGCTATCTGCTCCTCCTCTATCTGCTCTCCTCGTGAATCAAAGCGAAACTCTGTGTTATTCAGACCATAGATTGGATTCGTTTGACCATCCGCCCGTATACCAATCATAATTCTACGAGTAGACTTTCCGAAACTATGTCACCGTGAAATTGAAATAACTCAACATGACGACATTAGAAATGAACTTAGTGCGTACAGATTTATGGATTGAAATGCAAATTTATTATATTCTTTCCTATATACATACACACTTTACTTAACGCGCTCCTGACCCATTGAGGTCTTCTTACCCGCTCGATACAAGCAGCCTGACATCTGTTTGCACTTTATCTTTTAGCCGGAGGTTCGGTCTGCTTTGTCCTCTAGAACCTTTTGTACAACATCAACATCTTTGTGCACCTCAAACAGCTAACGGTATGGCAGGACTGATAGGATTATGGTCAGGTAGATCGAGATCTTAAACTTTGGACTTTGGAGTTTTTATCCTATTGGTTTTTCATCAATTGCCGTCTTTACAATTAGAACGGTACGATGGGAATAACCAGCGAACGTGACCTACAGCTTTGTTGAAGCACGAGATCGAATAAATCGTATGAAAGCTCATCTCCTTGTCGGAATCCAGTGTATGTTTGGACAGTTGGGGAAAAAATTTTGATTCCGAACTGAAGGCTACATTGCGTGTCCTCTAGTGACACATCTTGGTATCCCGACGTGATGGTATTCCGAATCGCTTTAAAGAGTTTCAGGCGATGGCTGGTATCATATCATCGATCTGAACCTCTATGAAAACATAAATTTGTTGGTATTATCCAGGATTAGGCTTAATGTGAAAATTTGGTTTATGGTCGGTCTAGCAGGCTTCGTACGTTCTCACAATAGTTGGTGTAAAACATGGGATCGCCTTTCTCCATTGGATTGATAAAACAGACAATGTTTGTCTTTCATCACGGACCCTAGGGTATCATAGGGCCATAGGGTAACATCTCTGTCTAGTTTATGTATAATTAAATCTTTTTCTAACCACCCAGCCGATTTGCACAGGTCACCAATTCGCACAGCGGATTATAGTCTTCTCATAATATTTTTTTTTATTTATTCCGTATTCCAGATCTCGCCATTGCCAATATATCTATTATAATCCCCAGAGCGGCCAAGAAATGCCTTCTTCTTAAAATGGCAGCGATGGATATAGATTTAAACTAAATGTTTGGATTCGTTCAGTCTCCGTTCCAATAGACAGACAATATTGTAAGACTCAGTTTTTTTTATCATTTCGATTCATATCTTTCCATGCAACCAATACATTGCAAATGTAAGCCATTGCAAACGCTAATGCAGTGACAAGCATAGAATAATTTCAGCCCTTCGATCATAGCGAAATATGTCTACTTACAACTATACCAGCTGACGGTCTGCAGAGTGTAAACAGGCGTAAACTATTTGAATATAGTTTACCTTTGCTTTCGATATTTGTCTCAAACTATGTGCTTCTTTTTTATATTTATTTCTCTTTTCGCTCTCCATCACCTTCAATGTTGATTCTAGTTGCAGCTTAACATTTTTCATTCTTTGATGCTTTCGTAAAACATCAAATAAATGAATTTCATTCCATTACCTAGGATTTTCGCAAAAGAACACAAAATAATAAAATACTTTATAACAGAATAATATACGAAGAAGGCAAGAAAACAGGACATTTTTGATAACAAGTACGATGCTGCTCTCAGTGTGGTGTTGTCCTTTTCAAAAAGTACAATAGACATGAATCCTTTATAATAAACGTTATATTTAATTTCTCAAATGGGTATTTTTTACCAGTCAACATTCTCCTTGGTGACAAACTCTCGAGATCCTTTGGCACAGGACACTGAACGGCAACTACATTTATATACCTATTCCTATCTGAGACGAAAAGGTGACATTAATAGTTTCACAAATAAGCTTGAGGGAAAACAAACGGAAAAAAGAGCAAACGGGAAAAAGGTGATGCCTTATACACCGACAAGAAACGGAGCTAGTTAAAGTTGGTTGTTGGATGACGGATCCTTAGCCATTTTATATTGCAGAAGGTAGCTTCTTCGGCTAATATTTAAAGAGCTCGAATGTGTCGTATCAAACCTTTTCGTTTGCTGCGAAATCGGAATTCATAAATGAAATCTACGATATCGTGACGTACACCAAATTTGCGAGATACATCCTGGAAAAACCACTATCATGCGATTACATCAGTGGAACTGACAATTCGTAGGGCAGGAGTAATTACAGAAGACACTTTAGTGGTTTATTTTTAGTTAAGTTTGGCATTTGAACATGATTAGACTGACGTCTACTACGCTTCGAAGTTGTGCAAATTTATTTTGACAAACATGGCTCTGTTAGAAATACGAGCACTGCATCCATTTTACGGTCACCATAATCGTCCATCAGAACAATTTAATTCTTGAGAGGATTGTGCAAAACTCACTAGCCAACAGCAGAGGCACAATTTTCCAAAAATCAGTACAACTACTAGCATACGCCGACGATATTGATATCATTGGTCGGACCCAACGTGATGTCGTAGCCACGTTTGCTAGTATAGAGAAAGAAGCGGCAAAAACGGGTTGAGCAGTAAATGAAAAGACACACAACATCGACGAATTGGACAGAACGTCACCATTGACAAATATAACTTTGAGGTAGTACGGGACTTTGTCAATCTCGGCTCCGCTATTAACTCTGACAACAACATCTCGTCAGAAATTAAAAGAAGAATTACTCTTGCCAACCGCTGTTTCTTCGGGCTAAGAAGGCACCTTATTAGTAAAGCCCTCATTCGAAGTACTAAGTAGATCCTATATAAGACCTGATCATCCCAGTCCTGCTCTACGGCGCTGAGGCATGGACCGTCTCAAAAGCGGATGAAGAAATCTTGGTGAATTCGAGAAAAATCATCGGAACCGTTTGCGTTGAAGGGCTATGGAGATGAAGATTCAACCAAGAACCAAGCAGTACAGCGACATGCCCCTGGTAAAAAAAACTCCGCATTAGACTTTTAAGATGCCTAGGACATGTAGAACTAATGGACACCAATCCTCCGGCTCACAGAGTCTTCGATTCCAGCCAGACGTCGAACGCAGTAGCGGAAGACCTCGCCTTAAGTGGAGCGCACAAGTAGAAACCGACCTCAACCAACTGGAGGCGATTAGCTAAGGCCCGGGCTAATTGGAGAGGCATGTTCCTTGAGGCCCAGGTTCGTTCGGGACTGTAGTGACACATAAGTAAGTAAGTAAGTAAGTGTGGAACGTTTTCACACCATGTTTACTCTTAATGATAATAGGCATCCACAGAGACCGTACAGGTGCGTACAGAAGAAGTCATCGGTGCTGTAGAGCGTAGCATAGAAGAAGTCCTTAATCAGTCTATCCGCCATCGTGCACAGAAAATGGATATGTGTTCATCCACTTTATGGTAGATTTTGCGGAAACATATAGGTTTGCACGCTAACAAAGTCCAACTCGTGCATGAATGGAAGCCACAGAATCACCAAGCAAGTTGTGATTTGGTGAATAGGTCCAAAACAAGATTGCGTTGATCCCGATTTTCATACGCAACATTTTTTTTATCGATGAAGCTTAAGGGATAATAAGCAGTAAAGCGGAGCAAATACTAGACAGTTTCGAAAAAAAAAATTGTTCGTCGAATTTTTTGTCCTGTATGCAAAAATGGCGAAAGATGAAGAAGATACAACTGCAATCTTTAAGATGTGGATGTAGTACAAGAGGTAAAAACACTTAGACTGCATTGGCTCATCAACATCGAGTGTATGAACAGTAATGTTCTAGCCAAGATAATCTTCCAATCCCAGCCTTAATGTTCGTTGCCACAAGGAAGACCGAACCTTCGGTTTAAGGATTAAGAGATCGCGGATGCCAGCGAGTTTGGACAGAATAACTAAGAGTAACATGGGCAGGATCGAAGAAATGGGAGGCCAATGAAACAACGATATCGTGTTGAAAACAATAAAGATGGGAGGTTTTTGCCTACTTTCAAATAATTTTTATTCATTTACCTGGTATTGTATATCTTCTTAATACTTTCACATAAAAAATATAATTAGATATAATTAAACGGTATAAAGTCGCGTTAACCAGTGTTAAAGAGGACATGCTGTGTCACTGCCATACAAAAAACAACAGCCGAAGAAAAGAATGTACTATGACATCCCTGATTATAAAACCTTAAACGATATAAAGATTGATGAAAATCTTTCAATGACCGAAACATTTGTAATTATGAAAACCATTTTTCCAAAAATTAATTTATTTAAAAACAAATTAAAATGTTTTCACAAAAACAATATCAACCTCTTCCTTCAACGGGCAATTTAAAAAGAGGACTCGTACTAAAAAAAATACGACGTTATATTTATATAGAAACAGATTGGGCACAAAGAGGAGGAAGGTGTCAAAAGAAATCTGCAACAACTCAACTGCAGCAAATTAGATGAAAGAAATCTATGAAGAGTTGATGGTGCAGAAAAAAAAATCCAATCCCGATAAAATTCAACTGAAGATGATCCCCTTTGTGAGTACATGTATGTATATACCCTTTACAAGGAAGTAATTTTCAATGGTATGGATCTGCTTTTTTTATTTTACTTAGTTTTCTGTTGCTTCCTTCATTCCGTTTATTTTGTTGCCCGAAACGGGAAGAGAAATGACATAAAAACAAAAACTTTTGTTATCTTATGTCCATCCCATCTTTGACTAGGTTAGATGGAGTGTGACAACTGTGCCGGGGCGGGGGCTTTTCAAGAAGTCGATTATTCTCTTCAATGAATGATACGCATTTGCTATTGTATAACTTATAACTGTAACTAAAATTCATTTGACCTAAATGAGACAGGATGTCCTGTAGATGGTGTTTTGAACGCAAGAGGAATAATTACTCTTAGATTTTATGATAACGAGTAAGCTTCGATTTTGTGTGAAGAAACTCACATGATGTTCTAGTGCGAAACAGAATAACGTCGGAATGACATATCTCAAAGTTTAGTGACGTTCTTGGGTGGTAAAACAAAGTGACGTCTAAAATGGTGTCAGTGCTTCTGCTCCCTAACCGAGATGCTAGCAGATTGACAACAATCCATTATAGCTTTACAACTTGATTAAGAACATACTAAATACTGCACCTTAACGTCATCTTATAGTGGATGAAATAAAATCAGACTGACATTCAGTTGTTAAACAATAGATAGTTGTGCACCATATCCTACCGATAATAACCCGATAAAATGAAAAAAAAATGTTTTAAAAATCAAAACAACAACAACTCTGAGAGTCTTCAAAAAAGCACTACAAATCGACATAAAAATATATGAGAAGGATACCATGTGCCTTGCTATCCCAGCCATTATTATTGAAATCCCTGAAAAGTGGGAGTGGCTTAACAAATGTATGGGGATAATTAAGATTGTCTAAATATTTTGTTCAGACTTTGTTCCAAAATTCCTTACCGATTTTTCAAAAACAAAGTTTTTTTCTATTGGCAGATTTTGAAAATTTGTACATTTGTTTAGCTGAAAGCAACAAAGAGTTCCTCTACAAAATTATATCCTTGTAGTTCAAAATGTTATGCCTTAAAACTAGTGACGTACGAACGAACGGAAAGACAGACATAGTTAAATCGACTCAGCTAGGAGCTACTATGGAGCTACTATGCTCCAAACAAGTTATCAAGACTTACTTAAGAGGTGCTACGATCCGAAATGAATACCTGGGTCTGCCAACATGACTCTCCAATTAGACCGGTTCACAAATTTCCTCAAAGCCAAAAAAAATGAGATATACAATGAAACAATTAAATGTCGAAGGTGTTTGAGGTAAGCTGGTTTCTACTTGTGCGCACCACTTACGCGAGGTATTTCTCTACTGAGTCCGACGTCTGGCGTTGTTGTTGTTGTCCATTCGTTCTACATGTCCTATCCATCTTAAACGTCCAATGCGGAGTTTTTTGACCAAGGGTATGTCGCTGTACAGCTCGTATAGTTCTTGGTTGAATCTTCGTCTCCATAGCCCGTCAACGCAAACGGGATCGAAGATTTTTCGAAGAATTTTCCTCTCGAATCGCCCAAGGATTTCTTCATCCGCTTTTGATACGGTTCATGCTTCAGCGCCGTAGAGAAGCACTGGAACGATCAGGGTGTTACATAGGATATCTTTAGAAGTTCGAGTGAGGGCTTTACAACTAAATTGCCTTCATAGCCCCAAGAAATAGCGGTTGGCAAGAGTAATTCTTGGTTTAATTTCTGACAAGATGTTGTGTTCAGAGTTAGTAGCGGAGCCGAGGTAGACAAAGTCCCGTACTACCTCAAGGTTATATCTGTCAATGGTGACGTTCCGTCCGATTTCTCGATATTTAATGTCCTTTCGTGTTGAAAGCATTAACTTAGTCTTAACCTTATTTACTGCTTACTCATGTTTGCCGCTTCCTTCTATATACTAGCAGACGTTGCTATGACATCAAGTTGAGTCCTACCAATGATGTAAATACCGTTGGCGTATGCTAGTGGTTGCACCGATTTTTGGAAAATTGTGTCTTTGGTGTTGGCTCTGGAGTTTTGCGAAAACCTATCAAGAATCAAACTGAAGAAGTCATATGATAGCGCATCGCCTTGCCTAAATCCTTTTTTTATATCAAATGTGTCTGTGAGGTAGTTTCCGACCCTTATCGAGCAGCAAGAATTCTCCGTCGTCATCCTACACAAACGAACGAGTTTAGACGGTATACCAAAACAAGACATGGCTCTGTATAGTTCGTCTCTGTAAACGCTGTCGCATGGCGTTTTGAAATCGATGAATAGGTGGTGGGTATCGATTTCGGCTTCTTTGTCTAAAATCACACTAGTAAGGGCCGATCAGGTTGTTGGTAAACGGTTTCAGGCGCTCACATGTTACGGCAGATAGGATCTTGTAGGCGATGTCAAAGAGACTTATGTCTCTGTAGTTGGCGCAGTTCAGTGGATGGGGCAAATGATGCTGAGGTTCTGTTCTTTGGGTATACTTTCATCCGACCAGATTAGGTGAATGTTATTTATCAAGTCATATCCACGGGAAGACCGTCATTTCCTGCAGCCTTGTTAAGATGAGTTCTTCGACATACTGGTGGCTTAGTGTCAAACGATAGGTGATACGCGTTCTGCTTAGGCCTTAGTGATTTCTTGGGATTTAAGTCTTTCGTCATTTCATTTTCTTAGTATATTCCTGTTTCGTTGGGGCGTGGTGTATATACGCATTCTTAAGGAAACTGACTATAGTGGCATTGTGTTACGCAGCAAAGTCTTTCACCCTTAGTCTGTTGCCAGACTTGGTGTCATGCAAGCTATGTTTTCCAACAATAATGCTAAATATCTTTTGTTCCTACTTTTGCGTTTGAATGTCCCATCATGATTTTAGCATCGTTATGTCGCTCATAAGCTTTGTCAAGGAGCTCGTAGAATCAGTCTTTCGCAGTATCATATTTTTTCTCCAATCCTTTCAAATGTAGCAAACAAATAAAAATGTATATTCCCCATCTCACTGGGTAGAGTTATATAATTTACTAAACTAGATTGATTATGTATTCAATGAGACAGAAATTCACGTTCACAGACCGACGCAAATAGATTATCCTTTGCGAGCCTTTCACCCTAACTATTTTCAGCTTCATTAGCTAATCCATGCGTATACAGGCGCGTTCATATGTAAAATTGAAAATCATTTAAAACTGAAATGCGATTCCGATTTTCTTATAATTTTTGTGCACGCATTTGTGAAACATTGTGAGTACCTATACACCTTTCAAAAATGCTCTTAATCGGATTTAAAAGGATTAACGCCGATCGATTTTAATGTAGGCCTAGAAGGAACTGACCACTAAATAAAACAAAAAAACGACCTTGTATTTTTTTTAACTACTGTTATTTTAATTCAAAGGTTCATTAACACCTTTGGATAATTAAAAATATGAAGCGATGGCTTCCTCGGCTACTCATGTTATATAGAACTTCCGCCCAAAATGAAAGGTATTTCTTCACATCCGGTAGGGTATAATTTGTCCAACGTTTCATCATCTGCTTGGCATATAGTAAGTGCGAAGAAAGTTTTCACATAATTTCTTCCTGGGACAAAACGCTACTCAAGCAACTGCTGTTACCTGTTGAAGAAGTAGAGCATTGTTGTTGATTTGTATGAGGTTCTACATTTTAAAAGCAAACTTTTATCATGACTATCATATCAGTCCTATAATTTCGAAATAAAAGTTGAAAAAAAAAATGCAAGGAGAAAATAAATGACAGCTTTTACGACAACTTTATTCAGCTTTAACAGAAACTAACACCTTGAAGTTTGTAAACTCTAATTAATATACTCTAAAACAAGTTATAGAATTTGTGCAAAAGTTTTCCATAGCTCTTTGGACGAAGTGCACACTTTTCAAGTGGAAATTGTAAGATAGTTAAGCCTATGAGTTTACGGTTTATCGGCGGGCTAACCATTTTCTACGCAAAACTCCTGGAAACATGAAACTTGTCGTAAAGGACGACTAAAGGACGGTATCATATCAAGGAACTTTAAGCGTTCAGGTGAGACTAGTGACTTAAATACAATGGGATCAAATTACAGGTCTTTAGAAGCCAAGCATTGTTACCAAATCAACTGATTATAAGGGTGATAAACCATAGGTTTTTTTAAATGGGAAATAACATACAAAATTTAAATATATCGTGAAATCTTTATTATTCATCTAAATAACTATTCTTGACATTCATTTTTAAAGATATTCCTTTTGAAATGTCGCACCTAACAGCGCCGTTGCTAGTCCATGTGGGCGTTCAGATTTTCGATGATGCGTTCGAGCATAATCGTCGGTATCTCTCAAATAAATCATGTAATTCTGGTCTCAATCGTAGCTGGCTTATCCACAAATACCTTAGACTTGACGCAGCTATAAAGAAAAAAAGTCTAAAGGTATTTTATCGCATGATCTTGAATTGGCCAATTCACTGGAAGCGTGAAATTAATTGTTCACCGAAGCGGTCTCTCAATCTGACCATTATTAGACGGGCTGTGTGACATTAGCGCAGTCTTGTTGAAACCAAATGTCCATATCGCGGGCTACAATTTCGTGGAAAAAACAGTCCGAGTCCCATTTAAATAACGTTGGCGCCGCATGATTCCACAGTCCCACATTGATGTTTTGAGTGAATGTAACTGCAGCTCTTGAAAATCTTCCCGTTGTTTTCTGTCAATATACGGCATTTTTGATTATTGACGTATCTATTGAACCAGAAATGGGCCTCATCTCAAAATGTTGGCGAATATAATAGATTTTTAGCAGGTTTAAGTCTACTCATGATGAAATGTCAATGAATAGGACTCACGCACCATCTATAAAAAAATCCTTTTGAAAGAACTACCTCATGATTACTTTAGCGAATCTATGATTTCCTGTGTAATATTCAAACGGTTACTTACTTAAGTAACCAAAATGCCTCCAAAGTTATTCCGATCCATAGCAAACTGAATTCAGTTGTTTACATCAAATTGGTTAAGGCCGTTTTCTTCTTATGCGCGACACTTGACGCGAGGTCTTCATATACTGTGCCAAACGCCTGAAGGTTTGTTGTTCATTCACTATATTATATGCCCAGCCATCTTAAACGCCCAATGTGAAATTTTTAAACACATCTGCGCTACAGCTCTTAAAGTTCTTGGTTAAATCCTTGCCTACATAGCCCGTCAACACAAACGGAACCGAAGATTTTCTAAGGAATTTTTCGCTTAAAGCAAAGATTTATTCATTCATTTTAATTAAAAGTATATAAGAATATTGTAAAAAAAAATTCTTCATCCCATATTTAAACGTCATCGTAGTATTCGTCATGGTGCTATTCATCTTTAACCATAGGAGACAGTGGTTGGCAAGAGTAACTCTTCCTTCGATTTTTGAAGAGAAGTCGTTGTTAGAATTAATAATGGAACCGATATTATAAACATTATAAATATATTGGACTTCCTGCGAAGCTAATTACTTATCTGCAGGTGGTTAAGTAGGTTTTCGTAACTAATTATTTAAAAGTTTGTTGACATTAGTAGATATAAATACATGTCTGCGATTGTGTGTTCTGATTCAAATTTTCCAGATCTTAAGTCAGTTTTAAAGTTTGCAGCTTTTTTTTAAATTCAATGATGGTGTGTATTACTTATGTGTATTATTTATGTATTTAAGCTATGCAAGTTTCGGTGGTTTCTAAAAGTCCTTGGGTTTATCTCCTTGTGTTGGAAAGGTTGTTGTAATCTTAAGTCATAATACTTTTCCAGTGTACTTTTCATCTGAAAAACGATATAGCTATTTTTTTTTTAATTTGCACTCACTCAAGGGGTTATGAATACCCTCTATCTGTAACCACAGTACGGAATTAGATAAGGGGAGAGTGCCACGTCCACTTTTTAGATAAACGGCTTTTTTTGATCAAACCATAGAAATTAAAACAAAAATATTTAAGCAAGATATTTAGGCTATACTATAATTGTCTAAAAATCATTCATATAAAGTTTTTGCGCACGCCTACATTTTGTAGCGTTTTTCGTCAAAAGTTTAAATAAAATTCGAAAAAGGTATTTTTCAAATTTCACTATCTGAGTTGAAAATTTTAGGATCGATTTTTATATGAGATAGGGATAGGGTATAAACATTTTTTTTATTTTTTTTAAAAGAAATACACATACAAAATGTGTACGAGGGCTAAAATGATTTGTGTACAAAATGTATTTACAAATATTACAAAGCTATTTTCATAAATGTTTGTTTCGAATGACCTTACATTTCTTACAGAAATAGTTTTCCTAATAAAACGCCTCCAAAAAGTGGGCCTGGCTTAAAACTTTATATGAATCCAATTTAAACAATAGATAATCTAAAAACCAAAATTGGAGTATTGCAGATTCATGGCTAGACCGACTCAGTAATTTATGTAACTATATGGATCGATCAGAATCAAGAGCTATGTGTAAATAATTATTATTTCTCTATGTAGCAATCTATGTGTCGAAACTAAACACTCCTATGTGATAATGTACAAAAATCGCCATTAATATCTACATAAGTTTGAGCCAACCAATGTGATTCTCAAAAACAAATATTTATCACACATGATATAACGGGTGTTTTTTTTAGAGATTGGTTGGTTTTTTTTTTTTTTTTTTAGAGATAAAACTGGCATTTTATGATCAAATCGGGCAACTCTAATGCTATTTATGTTCAGTTTGGTTTGCCATTTTATCATAAACAAGCTGACAAATTTACAACGCTTAGAAATCGTGCAAATTTATTTCGAACATAATGGTTCAGTTCGCGAAGTTTACCGCAAGCTCCGTCCATTTTATGGTCGACATAATTGTCAATCAGAGCAATTAATTCGGTTAACCAAGGATCGTTTTCGCACTATGTTTACTCTATGTGATAATACGCATCCGCAGAGACGTCAAACAGTGCGCACCGAAGAAGCAATTGCCGCTGTAAGGAAAAATGTTGAAGAGGAACCGAATGAATCGATTCGCCACCGTGCACAGCAATTGAAGCCTTGTCCATCAACGTTATGGAAGATTTCGCGCAAATATCTTGGCTTACGACCTTATAAGATCCAGCTTGTGCAAGAATGAAAGCCGCATTATAAGATTGATCTCGATGCTGATTTTCATCGCAAAATTTTGTTCAGTAATGAGGCTGGTTGAATGGCTACGTCAACAAATTGGAATGTTTTTGTTACAGAAATTGAGAATTTCTTAGATTATGTTGATATTATTCCTTTAAATGAAATTAATGTGAGAGAAGAAGAAAATGAGCTCTACAGCCTAAATGGATTCGATACTGAATTCTTTAATAGAAAAGAGGGTAAGGGCGGAGGAATCGCAGTGTTCATAAGAAATCATATACGATACAAACGAATTTATGATAATACTGTATTCTATGAAAATGTCCAAATAGAAGTAGATGACAATCATAGAAAAATATTTATTTACGCGATATATAGACCACCAAAGTTAAGTGTCGCGGAGTTTATAGAAGAATTGGACAATCTCGTCCATAATGAGAGAGAATTGATTGTTATGGGTGATACGAACATAAACTTAAACAAGTCAAATGATCCCCATGTCAATAAGTATTTAGAAATAATGGCATCAAAGGGCTTAACCAACACATGTTGTGCAGTTTAAAATCCGATAAGGGAGCAGGAGCAGATTGCATTAGACCGATTGATTTAAAACTTAACGCTTTATATCTAACTCCTATAATTGAAATTATAGGATTTCAATTATAAACCGAAGCATAAGCCAATGCTGTGTTCCTAGGTTACTTAAGACGTCAATAATCCGACCAGTATACAAAGGAGGAGTGAAAAGCCAAATGGAAAATTATAGGCCGATCGCAATTCTTTCTGTTATAGACAAATGTTTAGAAGAAATAATAGTAGGAAGAATAACGAAATTCATAGTAAAGCATAGAGTCCTACAACTTCGACACATTGAGCCATGAGAAGATAATAGAAAGTCTTAATAAAATTGGTATGAGAGGGACCTTAGCGAAGTGGATAGAAAGCTACCTATCAGGAAGAACCATACGCGTAAAAGTTGGAAACGCTGTTAGCCAAGAAAAACAATCCTTGTATGGTGTACCACAAGGTTCAAAACTTGGACCGATACTTTTCATCTTGTTCACAAATGAACTACTTCGTGTATTTAAACGAAGTACAGCTTTTGCATATGCAGATGATTTTGCAATAGTTGTCAAGCACAAGTGCCTGGATACTGCTATAGGAATAATGCAAGACGAATTTAATAATGTCTCAAGATGGTGCCATGATCAAGGGCTGGTTATCAATGCTGTTAAAACAAAGATGATGCATATACGCATGCCACGTCAACCTGAAGCGTCTACACGTATATATCACCAAAACGAAGACTGTCCAACCACAAGCAAAAGTGATGCTATTGAAGTAGTGAAATCAATAAAATATCTAGGAATAATAATTGATGATCACTTCTTGTGGCATGAACACATAAATAAAATACGGATGCAATTAAAAAGTGCTGTTTTTGCGATGGTGTATCTAAAAAGATACACTAGTGTTGATGTCCAAAAACAAGTATACCTTTCTCTCGCTGAATCTCGCTTAAGATACGGAATATTAGCTTGGGGAAATGCATCGAAAACCCACCTAGATAAGATACTAAATATTCAGCATCGATTATTTAAAATAGTCAGTACTAACCATTTTAATTTAAAGGTATTAGATGTTAACGGCATATATAGGATGACAGCTTAATTACAAAACTATGACGATCAACGATACCAACAAAATATACGCCATAATCTCAATACAAGAAGAAGAGCTCAGGGATTGCTGGAAACACCTGCAACCTATAACATCTATGGGAGAAGACATCCAAGTTACGCCCTACCAGCAATAATGAATGTACTACCAGCCAACTTAAAAAACATTTTAAACTTTAAAAAACGCAAAAAAGATTTAAAAAAGTATCTTTTAAACATTAAACAACATTTGTGAATGACTAAATTTATTGAAAATTGTAAATTAATTATAAATACCTACTCTTTCAAATCTCCACAACCGATAAACTGTGAAATATTATCAATATAGAATATGCAACCACCTGCAGATAAGCAATAAGCTTCGCGGGTAAATGAATTATTATAACGTTTTAAAGAAAGAATAAAGAAAGAATAATAAAAAAAAAAAAAAAAAGTAAAATTGTCGCAATTTGAGTGAAGAGAATCCACATGAGACCCTTGAGACGCCATTACATCCACAAAAACTGACTGTTTGTTGTGCTCTATGGGCTGATGAAGTCGCTGGGCCATACTTTTTACGAATTGGAGTTGGACATGCAACACAGCGCCCGTCACAATCGATTTATTAAAGGAAAAATTCGATGAGCGTATAATTTCGCGAAATGGACCTGTCAATTGGCCATCAATATCTTGTGATTTGACACCGTTGGATTATTTTCTTGGATATTAAGCCAACATTCGTGGCGTTATTGCTGACATACGGCCCCAATGCTCGAAAAAGTGGTTGAAAAGTGGACCTCTAGACTTGGCTTTATTCAAACCAGCCGCGGCAGCCTCATGCCCGAAATCATTAATGGCATAAAATTATCCTTCTAATAATGCCAAATTGATGGACCATAATATGATTTTCTTGTGTTTTATTTCAATTTGAAGTTTTATACCTCTAAAAAAAACACGCAATACTACCGGTTAACATACATAATCCTTTTTAAAACGCATACCTACTTCACTGCATACGCTCCTATATAATTGCATACGTTCTTATCTGAATATTTAAGAAACTAAAGAAGGGAAAAGAAATTCTTATGGATATTAGTGGAGCACTTAAAGTGATTGCATTACTTATTTCACCTTTTGTGGAGATTTTTCTTTTTTTAGTACATCAGTAAATTGATGCCTTATGTGGAATAGAGGAAATCCTCGTCATTTACAGTCAAACAGCAAGCGTATGGACGGCATTACTGTGGATTTACGATAGGAAAATGGAAATTTATCACGGCTTTACCCCGGCAAGGATTGCAAGTACATAATACATCTTCTTACTGAGGAATAGATATCTATCTGTGTGGTTTTTTTCATTATATCTAAACATAGAATCAATATTAAAAGATAAAGATACATATTATGGTTTCTTTAACAGTTCCCATTCCCATGTGTTCTCAAAGAAAAGAAGGCATTGATGCCGTGCTCCCAGATAAATAGCATTTGTCGTTGAACACACCATCAAGGGACAGATTGTATCTAGGCAATTTAAAAATCCAGGTGATATAAGCGACATAGTTATCTTCTTAAGGCCCACCAAGCAAACAAGAAAATAGGAAATACAATTTCGTATGTAAATAAAGCACACAATAATCTACATCGATTATTAAGAGCCAACATTTCCGCACCTATCGTTCGGAACGGCTTTTGCTGCTTCCTTATCTATACTAATAAACGTGACTATGACATCACGTTGATTCCGACCAATGATGCCAATTGCCTTTTGTGTTGTTTTGCACAAGCTCTGCTGGAGCAGAGATAATTCTTTCTCCATCGGAATATTAGTCGGAATAACAACACTAGACATGGCTCAGTATAGTTCATATCTATAAATGCTGTCGTGTGCGGCTTTGAAATCGATGAATAGGTAAGGGGATTCGATTTGGACTTGGGTTTTTCCAGAATCTGCGGAGTGTGAAGATTTGATCAGTTGTGGTCTTTGCTAACTTAAAACCACACTGAAAAGGGCAGATCAGGTTGTTGGTAAAAGGTTTCAGACGTCTGCATATTACGGCAGATATGATCCAGTAGGTGATGTTGAGGAGAATAATGCTTTTGGAGTTGGCACAGTTCAGAGCGTCTCCTTTTATTTGGATCGAGGAAAATAAGGCTCAAAATGGAATTCAGAGCTTAATCCGTAATCAACCATGAAAAATCTGATTGATCGATTTCTGCTTCTATTTCACAATACATATATAACTAAAAATTGACCAATTGATGCCGATTCACACCTTAACGCATTTACCGATTTTAGCCAAACTTTCACAAATCTTTGATGTTGGTCTATGTATGGTTTTTGTGAAGTTTGGTTGAATCCGGAAAGGTGTGTGCTGTGCTTAAAAACACACGAATTTCAGTACATTTTCAGATCACCTGGAAAGGCATAGATTCTGTGAATGGTTCCAAAACAAGATTGCCGTTGATCCAAATTTTCATAAGCCAATTTTGTTTAGCGATGAAGCTCACCTAATGATAATCCTCAAGTGGATGTTGAGCCACCATCACATCCACAAAAAAACTAAATTTTTAGTGTGCTTATGGGTTGGTGGAATAATTGGTTCATTCTTCTTTAAAAACAATGCTGGTCAGAACATTACAGTCAATGGTGACCACTATAGAGCCATGATAACTGACTTTTTCATTCATCAATTGAACAACCATGATGTGCTGGAGCTGTAGTTTCAACAAGCCGGCGCAACATGTCACACAGCTCGTGCCACAATCTATTTGTTAAAGGTAACGTTCGGTGAGCGCATAATCAAGATCGTGCGATTAAACGCCACTTCAATATTTTCTATGGGGATACGTGAAGTTTGTAGTTTACGCCGATAAGCTCAAACTTTTGACCACTTGGATGACAACATTCGCGGCGTTATTGCCGCTATACGCCCACAAATGTTGGAAAAAGTAATCTCTAATTGGACCTCCAGATTAGACTACGTCCGAGCCAGAAGTGGCGGTCAATTGCCGGAAATCGTATTTAAATTATAATGCCTGATATGATACATAGATATTTAAACCCACGCCCATTTTTTGGTGACGTTTTTCCTAAAATAGCTACCGTATTGTGCTGGCTGGACAAGGTGGATTCCTTTTGGATGCACCAGGTGGAACTGTCCAAACATTTCTCATTTCTGGATAGCGTATTTAACGATTCGCACAGAGGATTATTGCCTTCTAATATGTTTTTTTATTTAAAACACAAAATATTCACTAGAAATAATTTATATGGCAAAACAACGTTTGCTGGCTAGTTCTTAATAAAAATCGATTTTTCACCTACAAACATTTTAATGGCCTTGTCTTTGAAACTAGACCCCCAAATGGAATTCAGAGGGTCACCTTTTTTTGTAGATCGGGCAAACGATGCTGAGGTTAAATTCTTCAATTCATTCATCCGATCAAATTTTACTTATAATTTGGTGAATGTTACTTACCGACTTATCTTCTTACCTTATTGCCAGCAGCTTTAGTTTAGATATTGCTATCCTAACATCACTAAGGTTGGATTGTTGCTAAATTTCCATGGTTTTGACGTTTTACACTTTGGTAAAAATGACTTCACCAGACGTGTTGTCGTGTCGACTGTGTTTTCCGATAATACTCCTTAGTATGACCTCTTTTCCAACCTTTGCGTTAAAATTTCGCAGCACAATTTTAACATCGTACTTTTTTAGTCTTTTGCAATGTCACCTTTTTCCTCCATCCAAGTGGGAGCGCATATTATAATATGTTGGCTATTGTTGGAAATTTTGATTCGGATTGTTACAATGTGTTCGCTACTCTCTTAAAAGCATACGTTTTTTTTCTAGCCTAAACCTAAAACTTTTAACAAAACCACACCCGAATAGCTGCTGTTTCTGCTCACTATGACACGGTTCGTAGTAAAGGGTGATCCATTTCGAGGTTCCCTACTTTTTTAAAGAAAAAAACACAGAAAATTCAAATTTAATGGAGAATGTTTATTATCATTTGAAAGAACATTCTTTGGCATTTATTTTTTGAAGATTATGTCTATCAAATGTTGGCCGTTGCTACGTCGCAGATGGTCCATCCGTTGAGTCCAATTTTCGATCACTCGTTCGAGCATTTCGACTGGTAACTGGCGAATGACACGCGTGATGTTTTCCTCCAAGGCCTGAATCGAAGCGGGTTTGTCAGCATAAGCTTTTGACTTTACATATCCCCACAGGAAAAAGTCTAACGGTGTGATATCACACGATCTTGGTGGCCAATCGACCGGCCCAAAACGTGAAATTATGTGCTCACCGAAATGTTCTCTCAATAAGTCCATTGATTGATGCGATGTGTGGGAAGTGGCGCCGTCTTGCTGAAACCAAATGTCGCCGAGATCACGAGCTTCAATTTCAGACATCAAATAGTCGGTTATCATGGCACGATAGCGGTCGCCATTGACGGTTACGTTCGCACCGGCATAATTTTTAAAGAAATATGGACCGATGATTCCACCGGCCCACAAACCACACCAAACCGTTGTTTTTTCCGGATGAAGTGGCAGTTCTTCAATCTCTTCAGGTTGCTCTTCGTCCCAAATGCGGCAATTTGGTTTGTTTACATACCCATTGAGCCAGAAATGGGCCTCATCGCTAAACAAAATTTGCCTCGAAAACCTCGGATTTTCTTGGAACTTTTCAAGAGCCCATAGAGCGAAGCGATGTCGCTTGGGAAGGTCGAGCGGCTTCAGTTGTTGCACAAGCTGTATTTTGTACGCTTTCAATTTTAGATCTTGACGTAAAATGCGCCAAGTCGTTCCATACGTCAGTCCGAGTTGCTGCGAACGGCGCCAAATCGACTCTCTACGGTCTTCGTGTACACTCTCAGCTACGGCCGCTATTTTTTCTTCACAGCGTGCTGGACGTGGTCTATTCGGTCGAATATTATCCAATAATGAATGCTGGGTCTCAAAATGGGTGATGGCGTTGCGAGTAGTACGCTCAGTAGTCCGATTATGTTGACCATAAATTGAGCGAAGTGCACGAAACACATTCCTCACAGAACGTGAATTTTCATAATAAAGTTGAACAATTTGTAAACGTTGTTCACGCGTAAGTCTTTCCATTATGAAATGCCAAACAATACTAAAAAAAAATAACATGACAGCATGACACGACTCACACGTGATCTGTCAAAAAAGGCTATTGAAAAGAGTATCTCTACTTGGATCACCCGTTACATGTCACCGTTTTTCATACTCCTTATGCCAGGCCCATCCCATCGTAATTCCTGGATGTTTAATGTTATGTATCACATTCCAGGTGCAGACACGAACGTCGTTGTCCTTATTTCGTTTAGCATGGTCAACAAAAATAAAATCAGTTCTTTGCGAGAATCTTAGTTGCTTTGTAAAATATTTTTCATTTCTAATATTTTAAGTTTACTCTTTTTAACATGTCATCAGCATTAACAATACCTTAGATCTTTAAATTAATATTTGAGTGTTTTGGTCAATTATGTGGTGAACTCACACCAATAGTTTGTCGTTATCATTTTGCAAAAGCATCTACACTCACAACAACAATGCATTATTGCCGGATACATATCTTGCTATCAAGTATCAAAACTCTCATTTATAAGTTTAGCAAGTCATATCCGGTAAAATGATGACAGTAACCGATTTTTACCACTTGGAGGTAAAATAAGCACAATTGGCGTGTAGTCAAACTTACAACAGCTGGGCATCGCGAAGTTAACTCCAATCAGCATTTGCACACGTTCTACAACATCCGACCTTCAAGCTAAGGTTAGCAGATGCTAAAACCGTTGGTCATTTTTATATGTCAAAGCGTGTGCAGTTGAAAGTAACCATAAAATTAAAATCGTAAATTGTATTTAACGTTCTGTGTTATAGCGAGTGTATAACAAGTGTGTACTGCCACAATATTTGTTGTTTTCTGGGCTTTTTCGGAGAGGGTTGTGGAATATGATATTTGAAGCAAAGATCACAATCATTTCCTCCCTTTTTGTAAGAAGTTCCCCTCTGCTGAAAATGTTGTTCCGCTAAGGCTAAGGAAAAGATTCTCAGCTGAGTCAGCCATTGACTTTATTGACGACTGAAGGCAAACACGTGGTGGCAAATTTTCGTATCGACTAAGTGCTATACATTTTGAAAGCTAACGCATGTTTGTATGGGAAATCATCAATTGAATAATTCAAATAAGGAAAAAGTTATAAATAATAATAATATATGAGTTCAATTGACGATTAGACAAACAATATATAAACACAAAGTCTTGAGTCTTCGAAAATTGTTGAAGTGATTACCAAAGATTTTGTTCCTAATTTGGAAATTAAATTACTATTTTTATACATATGTATTTGCTGTAAAACGATATATTAAGCAATCGTTCTTCGAATGGGTAAAAAAAAACACAAAAAAATGTAACTTTCAGTTGTTTTTCTGAACATTGAATACTACAAAAAGGATCGTTTTAAACTTATTTGTTTTACGTGTCAAACAATTTGTTTCCACACATATGTCGAATAATCAGATCATAAATTTACAAATTCAATTCATTTTTATTGCAATTAGTTACTTTTTACACACAAAATCCTTAATTTTTTACCTGCAAATTATCGCACTCCTTATGGAAATTCTTCACAAAAATCAGTGGCTCTCAAATTGTATAGCACTAAATGCATTCCTTTTTTGTCACTAGGTGTCGCATTTGAACTTTTCTAATCGTCAATTGACAACTGAAGGCAAAAACCTGGTGAAAAATGTTCGTATCGACGAAGTGATACATTTTGAAATCTAACGCATATTTGTATGGAAAATCATAAAGTGAATAATTCAAATAAGGAAACAATAATAAGTAATAATAAAAATTGGGTGGATTAAATCTGAATTCAAAACAATATAAATATACAAACATATAAATTCAAAGCCTTAAGTCTTCGAAAATTGTTAAAGTGATTTCCAAAGATTTTTTAGAAGTTCGATAAATTCCAGGTAAATAAATTAAGGATTTTCTGTGAAAAAAGTAGCTAATTGCAGTAAAAAAAAACAATAAAAGAAACAAGTTTAAATCGATCATTTTTGTAGTATTCAATGTTCACAAGAACAGCTGAAAGATCCTTTTTTTTCGTTTTTTTTACCCATTTGAAGAACGATCGCTTAAATAATCGTTCTGCATTAATACATATGTACAAAAATCGTAATTCAATTTTCAAATTAGGAGCAAAATCTTTGAAAATTACTTTACTAAATTAATTTTTGAAGACTTAAGGTTTTGTATTTATATATTTGTGTGTTTATACTGTTTTGAGTTCTGCTTTAATCTACCCAATTATTATTATTACTTATTATTTTTTTCTTATTTGAGTCTTCCAATTGATGATATCCCCTATAAATATGCGTTAGCTTTCAAAATGTATAGCACTTAGTCGATACGAAAATTTGCTACCAGGTGTTTGCCTTCAGTAGTCAATATGGACTGCTATAGTCTGTCCAAGAAAAAATGTCAGTACAGGTCTTATGGGAAAGCTTTTTTTCTAACAATGGTGCCTGTAAGTGGACTCAATGATATATTACCACTGAAACACAAACGAAGGCACTGAACTTTGTGTACAATTGTTGTTGTAATTACAAACCAGATTTAACCGCTGCCATCCTATGACTTGTTTGCCCGATAGCATTGGGCACCATTCGCGATTCGCCATTATACTGCTGACTGCTGAGAGCTGAGTACTGGATGTGTGCGTGACGCGTGTGGTGTGCGCTCATCAAAGCAGTGTTACCATTCTCAAATGTTAGCACATCGATACTGATTTTTCAGTGTTATTGTTACAGAACTTTTGGGATTTGAAGCTTTTGAGAGCACAAAAATGAATTTGTGAGTAGTAATTTGTGTGGTGGTGACGTGGTGTTATCATTTGCGATTTTTTCTCCTCTTTTCGAGAAACCGCTAAAATGTAGTCAAACCATTTTTTTCGACTTTGTATTTTAAAAGGAAATTTTAATCGCGCGCTATTTTAATGCATTGCAACAATGCAGTACAATAAGTGATCATATTATTGTTGGACTATGGCCCGGTTTATTCACTGCTGGTTAAATTGACGTTTAGGTTAAAGCAGTTTTGATTTAACCTACGATTAAGAATCTGCGGTTACCGAAGAGTAAATGCTTCGCGGAGGAAGCAGTCGAAAGATTGGTAATAAATATAAATGACGATAGTAGCAGCACTAACTTTTCATCAGACTAATAGATTTTAATATTACATATAAATGAATGAAGTTATTTTTACTTTAAATTAATGAATTTATTATGAATTATATTTTTGTTTACTATATTTATCATGAATAAATGATAATACATATTTTTTTTAGTTCTTATATCTGTTTTCGGAAAAAAATGTTTTTTTTTAAAACAAACTAAAATTTGCAGATGGCAACCCTAAGCGAAATGCTCTCTCTCTTTGTGGTGATTCATAATAAACACCATGGCAACCCTACGAGAGCTTTAAAGAGGGACACATTTATACATGTTACTGCAACCAGACAAAGAGGGAAATGTCCTATCTTCCCTGTACTGACATTTATTCTTGGACAGAGTATAGCAGGCTGATTGTTTTAACACTTTGCTTACGAGTAGTTCGACAACTCTGGTAAGTGTGAATTTGACATTTGGTATGTTTTTTTCTTTTACACTATACATCTGCGCCACTATCTGTTTGTTTGTTGTATTGTTTTGTAACGCCAGGTAATTTCACAGTTATACATATACATACTTACAAAACTAACACTATCAAAGAAGTTATACGTTTAATACTCATATATGTATATAAACCATTTTCGCATTTTTGTAGCAGAAGTTGAAACCGCTGAGCATACATATGTCAATATGTTAAAGCGTGCCGGAAGTAGGTGGGCGTAACATCGCGACGCGTTGTTTAAGCGAAGCTCCAAAGGGTGCTTGTATTTCAGCCATTAATATAACAAAGCATGCGCAAGGCATTTTGCAATAACTTCGGCAAATCGAAGCGCCAACGTGTGGTTGTATTAAGGATATCACCGCTTTGGAGCTTTTCTGACTTTAAATCCAACGGAGACATGTTAACTAGCCAAAAAAGTGCGGAAATGAATAAAATCTCCGGTTATTCAGGATTAAAGTAGATTTACCTTTAGAAAGTAGTTTTTCATTCAATTTAAATCCAGAGTCAACTTCGAATTGGCTCAATGGTGAGTTAACCCAAGGATTAAATGATCAGCAGCCGTATTTATTAGATTTCTTATGAGGTGTCTCAGAGGTTGCCTAGTTAGGCATACCCAAATGCTTAAGTTGCCTGTAGGCAACGTTGCCTAGCAACGAAGCAACCAATAACCTCGGAAAGCACTGATTTTATTGTTGACAACGCGGCTAAACGAAAAAATGACAACGACGTTCGTATCTGCACCTAATATGTGAGAACATTAATTAGGAGAGGTGCAAGCGGACAACTAGCGCAAGCCCTTAACTGCTACAAAGCAGGATACGATGGAATGGGCAAAAAGAGGATGAAAAACTGTGACATACTACGGACCGTGTTGTAGTGAGCAGAAACAGCGACTATTCGAATGCGGATTTGTTTTGGTTTTGGTTTTGACATCAGTTATTTGTTTCTCTTTATTGAAATTATCGCACATATGTGAAAATGAAAATCAAATGAAAATGGCTCTGGGCAACCTCTAGACAGGGTTCGTTTGCGTTTAAGTTAGGCGTCCTTTGGCAACGTTGCTTAAATGTGAAAATAGATTGTAGTTATAAAAAGTCAATTGTTTCGAACATTCAGCTTACTTGTAAGAGCTCTCTTGTACCATATACTCTAACACATATAGATACCATTAGAGTTAAGATCAATACTCATAAATAAAAAAACCGGGTAAAACTAAAACCAACCACACGGCCATTGATTGACGAGTGCAAATTGGAAAAGTCCAAATTCGACGTCTACGACATTTAGTGACAAAAAAAGAATGTGCTATACAATTTGAGAGCTACTGCTATTTGTTAAAAATCGCCATAAGGTGCGGTTATTTTATAATGATAATGAAAATAAAATAAATTTATGATGTTTTTTCGAAATATGTGTTCAAACAAATTGTTTGATTTGTAAAACAAGCAGTAAAAATAAGTTTAAAACTGTCCTTTATGTGGTATTTATTCTTCACAAACACAGCTAAAAGATTTTTTTCTTGGCGATTTTTTTTTCTTATTCGAAGAACGATCGACCAATTCATACAAAGACTAAAGACTTTGTATGTACATATTGCTTGTACAACCGTCAATTGAGTTCAGCATTAATCCACTCAATTGTTATTATTACTTATTATTTTGTCCTTATTTGAATTATTCACTTGATGATTTCCCATACAAATATTCGTTAGCTTTTAAAATGTTTAAAATGTCGATACGAAAATTTGCCACCAGGTGTTTACCTACAGTCGTCACTGATTATGTTTTCTTCATTAGTGTACCAAAATATCGATAACATCGAATTATTGATGTGACATTTCTACCAAACATGAAGCATCAGAAGTCAATGTCACAGAAAATAATTTATCGATTATATATTGTGCATATTTTGTAAACAATTGGTAAGACTTTTAAATACACAACAATATTTGTTTGATAAGTGTGTTTCTGATTTCAGAATTGGGAAGATATTAAAAAAAACTCTAACTACGAATCTTGATAAACATTGATTTTATCTACATAGCCACCATCCATTTAGTCAGAATGAATCGGCGATACCGTAACAGAATTGATGAAAGGGAAATGGACTCCTGCGGTTCGCAGCTCGATACTGGAAATGAAAAAGGACATGTGAATAGTTACGCAGAATCACAAAAATTAATACAATCCCTCTCAATGTTGTCAGGTGTACCAGAGTCGGATACTTTCAAAGCCAAGTCGTTTCGCATTCCACGCAAACAACCGCAACAAGAGGTAAAGATAGCAAATTAACAATCTAGTAAAAATGCAACCATTATGGAAAGTGATACAACCCTTGTGGAACCAATCAAACAATATCCCTTTATGGAAGGATTCATTTGTGAGAACAGACTTTCTTTCTACAGACCGATTTATCTGGTATTGTATGATCGACAGCATTCGGAATTAGAGATAACCGCAAAAAATGTTCCACGTTTATTAGAAGCTATTAACAACATGTTAGCCAAAGTAATAACCCTTGGAGTAAAACATGGTCCACCCAGATTTCTTGGTTATCGTTATGATAATGGCATGCTTTATATTATTTGTAACAATATATCATCAAGAGCGTTCTTGGAAAATCAAATCCACAAAATAGTTCCGCTATGGCCTGGCGTTCAGTTGGATTTTATGCACGAACCACATAGAGAGTGTATTTGTACGTTAGTTATGCCAAAGTCCGTATCCCATTTTTCCGAATTTGTCTATTTATGCCAAAAGGCCTACAGCAACTTGTGTACCGACAAATGGCAGTGTATATCACACGAAGAGTATGAAGATAAAACTATCTTATTAGTCCACATGGGCATCGATTTAGAATCATATGAATTTATTTTAGAAAATCGCGGGTTTTTGCACGTTTCTAGTACCGACGTACAATTTGTCTTGAGTCTTAAGAAATGAATACATGTTCAAAAGTTTAAATTAAAATAAAATATTTTACCGGTTACAGTGGCTCATTTTGATTTATATAAAATGTTTGTTAAATTTAGGATCAAATTGTTAAGGATGTTTTTTTTTTTTAAGGATGGCGAACCTGTAACGAGAGGATGCTTGCAGATGTTTATTGAATCTGCTCTTCAATCGTTGTAAACTGTATCTGTAATAAAATAGTTTTGGTACTGCGTTCTTAGATGGACTGTGTGCATATCAGTTGAAACTGCGTGTTGTAGGTCGTTGAAATGCGTTAATTCTAGGAATGGATTCTCTAAGATCTTTCGAACATCGGCGAATGTGATCATAATATATGTGATAAAGAGACAGAAGGGATACAAGTGTTCGTTGCGCCAAAGGTTATATAGGGTGTCCACCGGGAAGGTATACATTTCGTTTGTTTATAATTATTGATTTAATTAGATAATGGATCTTATATTGACAAATGTTTTATTTAATGTCGGCAACTATGTATGGAATACAATAACAGGTAAATGTCCGCCCCTGTTAGTCTCACAAATGCGAGCCCTTTAAGGCACATTTTTCATTACATTCTCACACATTTCACGCGGTATTTCATTAATTTCATCATCTGTCTCGTCACTTAAAGTGAGTTTTTAATGAAAATCGGGGTTGCCATGGGCTGTAACATCCTATTGGCATATATACGGTGGCGTTAGTGGTCTTGTGGAAGAAGCTCTTGTGTCAACTGAATCTTTAATGAAAACAAATGCAAATCCTTGTGCAAAATTGTGGCCAAAGTTGTTATTTGAAGACCAAGCTCCTGAGCACGGCGGCGTCGAATTGAGGTTGATGGGTTGTTTTGAACACTTCCTTGAGCAGCTATAATGTTTTCAGCCGATCTTGCAGTAGGTACGTTGTGATCCATGCTTGGCCCTGTCACCTACAGCCCCCTTTGTTCGAAATCGTTCACTACACGATAAATAGTGCGTTTTGTTGGCACGTTACTTCTCCCAAAAATTTCACGTAACTTTTTCATCGTCGAAGTAATCGATGATTGATTTTGAATAAATGTTTTAAAGATTAAAACACGTTGGATTATCGAATAATTTTCCATAATAAATTTGCCACGTGTCTATCTACTTCACGACTGCCAAATATGAAATGTCAAGAGTCAAGACTTGGCGGCAAAACAAAGTAGTATACCTTCCCGTCTGAAACCCTGTAGCTTTGAATAAAAAGGGAATCGTCTATAAAGCGGATTGCACTTCTTTGGATAGAGTCGGGTAAGTTTCGTGCACCAGCTGCGCTGGTGTAAAATATCTCATAGCTCTACGTTTGGACCCCGCTGATTTTGCATTAGAGGTAACCTACATGTTGCTGCCATGAAAAATCTGACCGAATTGTGATTGCAGATGCATGAATTCTTCTGATTTGACTACTGTATTCCCTGTTTCGATTTGCAGAGCTGTGAGTTTGTTATTTCTTGTAAATGCTATGTACCGCCTTTTATTAGGTGAATTAAGCTAGGTTTACCTACCTTATTGCGTAATCTTTTGTTTGTGCGTGCTGTCGCTTTCAGACTAATGTGGTCTGCAAAACTAATATAAGATTATTAGGTGTCAAAAAAAATGCATTATTGTGAAGCAGAAATAAAGAATTGATCCTTCAGGTATAGAGAATCTATATCAAGAAAAGCCATTCTCGGCTAGTTGCAAAGTTCCGTCTCCAAGAAAGTATCCCGCCTATCGTATGCCTCGGAAATATCAAGACTTGCGTCATCCGTCCAGAATTTGAATTACGATCCAACAATGAGTCGAAATTATTAAAATTTATAACCGAAATTCGGAGTCAGTGGCCTCAACGTTAAGAGCGCTACGTCCAATTTATGGTCGTCATAATCGTCCTAGCAGATCAACAATTAGCGTCTTGTGGAAAAATTTGAATCCACAGGTACAGCACAACATGTTCCCATGCCAGTGAGACAAAGAAGTGTCCGTAGTGTCGAAAATATTGCTGCCGTTGAGGCTTCAGTTAAAGAATCCCCAAATGTGTCTCTCACACGTCGTTCTCAAGCGTTGGGCATCTCTGTGACGTTGTTGTGGCGAATTTTGCGAAAAGATCTTGGCTTACATCCTTACAAGATTAAATTGACGCAAGAACTGAAGCTGCTTGACCACCAGAAGCGTCGTTTGTTCGTGAATTGGGCTAAGCAACAACTTGAAAATGATTAGGATTTTCGTCAAAAAATCATCTTCAGCGATGAGGCTCATTTCTGGCTGAATGGCTTCGTCAATAAACAAAACATGCGGTATTGGTGAGGCAGCAATCCACACGTACTCCATGAGTTATAATTGCATCCCGAAAAAATTACGGTTTGGTGTGGTTTATGGGCCCGCGGCGTCATAGGCCGTACTTTTTCCGTGATGATCAAGACCGGCACGTTACTGTGAATGGGAATCGCTACCGTTCACTTGGAAGACATGCGGTTCCAACAGGACGGCACCACAAGCCACACAGCGAATGCCACAATCAATTTATTGGAGAACGTGTTATCTCACGAAATGGTCCAGTCGCTTGGCAACCTCGGTCGTGCGATTTGACGTCGTTAGACTATTTCCTGTGGGGCTACGTCAAGTCTTTGGTCTATGCCAACAAGCCAGCGACGATTGATGAACTTCGTAATCGAACTTGAAATTGCAGCAGTATCTGCAAGCGTGCCCGTGGTCGTGGTGGCCATGCAAAAGAAATCGAGTTCCATACATAATGGCATCGAACGTACTTTCACAGGAATAAAGAATTTCATTGATATCTAAAACCGTTTTTGTTTTATTTGTAGCGCTCTTATTGAAAAACCCTTTACTTCACGGATCCTAAAGCACGATGTGGTGGTATCTCACGGGAAGACAAAAAGGTGCGGCCTCGTCTGCCACATGGTAGATCTGTGGATATTGATGCATTTTGTATGCACGAGTAGCTACGAACATGGCCCATCGACGTGGTTGTCCTACGATCCATTCTAAGACAATGGTTGAAAAAATTTAATGAATGAATGAATTTAAAGAATATCTACCAAAACTGAGACTGCACCTATTTCCAATCGTTTCTTCACCGTTTTGTGAATATCTTCTTTTTTCTTTAAGAGGCGGTTAGTCTGGAATGAACCTAGGCCTCAACCAACATGCCTTGCGCAACCCGAGTTGGTTGAGGTCGGTTTCTACTTGTTCGCGGCACTTAAGGCGAGGGGACGAACTATTTTTCGAAGAATTTTCCTCTCAAATCGATCAAGGATTTCTTCATCCGCTTTTGAGATTGTCCATGCTTCAGTGCCGTAGAGCAGGTCCGTAATGATCAGGGTCTTATATAGGATCTCCTTAGTAATTCGTGTGGGGGCTTTACTACTAAGTTGCCTTGTAAACCCGAACAAACAGCGCTTGGCAAGAGTAAATCTTCGTTTAATTTCTGACGAGATGTTGTTGTCAAAGTTAACAGCGGAACCGAGGTAGACAATGTACTACCTCATAGTTATATCTGTCAATGGAGAGTTCTGCCCAATTCGTCGATGTTGTGTGTCATTTCGTGTTGACCGCATATACTTAGTCTTGCTCTCATTTACAGCTAAACCCATTTTTGTCGCTTCCCTCTCTATACTAGCAAACGTGACAATGACATCATGTTGAGTCCTACCAATGATGTCAATATCATCGGCGTATGCTAGTAGTTGCACCGATTTTTGGAAAATTGTGCCTCTGGTGTTGACTCGTGAGTTTGACAGCGCTTCGCCTTGCCTAAATCCCTTTTTGGTATCGAATGTGTCAGTGAGGTCGTTTGTGTGTTAAATTTTAGGCAGAAACTAGTCTGACGTCGATTGCGAACGGCATGTTCGAGAAGCTTCCCGAGATGGTTCTCTATTTTAAGCACTTTGCTTTGTAGTCTAACTTAGACCAAGTTAAAAAAAAAACATAATATTGACCGACATATCACTAAGCCATTGATTGAAACAATCGTTAAGTGATTAAAGTTTCGTCCTAGATTCGTTATTCTTTTTAAATAATGTACTTAACGCCTATCCTGCCGACCATATATATAATCAATCCATCGTCTCTGTAGGTTCATGACGTGCCGCACATCATATGTTGCAGCGTATCAACACCGTTAAGTGAACAATAGCATTGACTACCACTTGCCACACATTGTAGTAGAGGTACAAAAGAAGGGATTTTCATTTTCTCCTCAGACTTCTTGAGTGGAACCTGAGTTTTTAATGGATGTGGAGAAGCAATGTTGAGTTTATAAAATCCAAACATGTGATAACCTCCCCAATCCCACGCTTCACGTTTTCGCATTTGATTGCAAATGAGTTGGATTACATTTTGTACCACTCCACTCAATCTGGCAGATGCGCAAAGACTTTTCACCAAAGCACTCATTTGGAAAATAATTTTAACTCAAGGAGCTATTATGTAACTTTGGAGCTTCTGATGTTTACCATGTGATAAAAACTGATGATGCTGGACCTGTCATGTTTTTTTTTTGTTTCGCTTAGAAAATCAACAATGCCGCTGGGCGTTTTATCTGAGATACCCTCTGTGGCTTGCTGCTGTGAAAGTGTTTATTTTTTTTTATTATTAGTTCAATTTGTATAACAATTTCGTGTTTGCTGAAACTCCGGTTTCAGCTGAACATAATGAAATTTATATGTTTGATGTCCTAAAGGGTATCTTTACTTATTTTTGATATATTTGTAGATTAGAGGTACAATTTTATTTACATACCCTTCACAGTTATTATTTCTATGTATTTCTATGCCAACATGGCAGTGAAATATGCTAATTTAAAGAAAGATATGCTAATTTAAAGGTTTGCGGTCATGTCTTGATATTAATGTGTTTATTTTTGGAACTTCTCCAACTTGGGGTGGCTAAAAACTTTATGTAAATGCTATATAACAAAGGCTATAATCCGATGTGTGGATAGTTTGATTCCCTTATCCAAACCTTCAAATAAATGTCGCCAAAATGTGGGCTGGGCTAAAAACTGAATGGGGATGAATTATAGAAAATGACTTTGTCACCATATCTACGGATGAAGAAGAACTCAGTCGCGAAACCGAATGGATTCTAAAGAAAAAACCCGTAAAACCAAGGAAAGCTGGATCATCTCCTGAAATTATAAACCTAGTCAAAGAGACTGTTAATAAAGCGAAACAGCTGAAACAACGGCATCCACCGCCAATTAATGTTATGTTGATAAAATCGTTGGCATTGTCGGACTACCAAGTAACTTCACTCAGAAAAAATACATGGAAAGTCTGCGTAAAAGACCCAGAAAGCTACCTTTTCTATTATCTCGGAAGCTAAATACCGATATAATTGAATGGTATTCATTTGAAAATAAATCTGAAAGGCCTTTAGGCGTTGTATCTAGAGGGTTACGTGCGTCGTTCTTAAAGGATGACATTATTAACAATCTGATGAGCAGGCAATATAGAGTTCTAGATGCCGTCAACATTGTCAAGCGAGAAAAACAGCAAAAAGATGGCGAAAAAAATGTTATAAAACGAGGTATTCCTTTATATAAACTCACTTTCGATAAAGAAATGAAATTAAAACAATCATACGCAAACCTATTGTCAAAAAGAACCGAGGTGTGTTAAATGTGCAAGAAATCATCTGACAGTAGATTGTTGGTCAGATAAGAAAACTCCTCCTATCTGCATCAACTGTAAAGGCAATCATCCTGCAAATTATCCCGGCTGCGAAGTAGCTAAGGTGTTGGAGAACTGGAGAACTGGAATTGTATATGCAAGAAAAAGATATCGACATCTGTTTAATATCCGAAACTCACGCTAAGAGTAATTGTAAATTAAGGATTAAAGGTTACCCCTGCTATCATGCTCTACATCCATCGAATAAGGTTAGAGGTGGAGCCTCACTATATATAAAAGAGTGCATCGAACACTCGATTGATCTTTAATTAGAAATCGAAGCAGTGCAAGTTATCTCTATACAAATCAGAATCAGACTAGCCTTTTTGAAGATATCTTCTGTTTACTGCCCACCACGATGCAAGATTGCGAAATCTGACTTTGAAAACTTGCTGAAGTCCCTTGGACAGCGTTTTGTCATCGGAAGGGACTTTAATGCAAAACATACATTCTGGGGATCTAGATGCATATCACAGAAAGGTAGGATGCTTTATGATGTAGGTAGAAAGTACAATACCGATTTCATTTTGCTGGTAAACCAACTTACTGGCAAACTGATCTTACAAGAATACCGGATTTGATCGATTTTTCCATAGTAAAAAGAGTGCCGTCCAAACGAATCAAAGTTGAAGAATGCTTTGATCTTTTCTCTGATCATTCTTCGGTCATTCTAACAACGAGTGAGTCAATCATTAGAAATGAAAACCCAACCAAACTAACAATGGAGAAAACCAGCTTTGAAGGCTTCAAAAACGATATCGATACTATTATTCGACTGTGTGTATCGCTTAGATCCCCATTGGAACTTGAAGTCGTGGTTGACTCCTTTATCAATACCTTTCAAAATGCAGGAAAAAAAAGCCCGAAAAAGATGGCATGAAGAGAAATGGAACTTTATGGAAATAAATGGGTTGATTTCGGATACGGATTCGATTAAAAACTTCAAAAACCACGCAGTTGAAACTTATCTGCAAAGCTTAACCACTGGAAAAGAATCGAAGAATTTACTTTGGAAAGCAATTTATGTCATAAAATGGCCAATAAACGCTGTGCCCCAATTAGACTAACTAAAAACGATTGGGCAAAAAGCGATAAGGAAAAAGCAGACATTTTCGCCACACATCTTGAGGAAATGTTCAAACCATTTGATGGTCCAGAAACATTAATTTATACGAGACTTCAACCTATAGTAATCTAGTTAGATATGCAAGTGTTGCCGAGCTTAAACGGGAAATACAGAAATTAAAGCCTAAAAAAGCTCCGGGTTATGACCTAATTACAGGAGAACTTCTTAAAATGTTGCCCGTAAAAGCACTAACTAAACTCCTCTACATTGTAAATGCAGCAATTAGATTAGAATACAAGACAGTGGAAACTCGCAGAAGTTATTATGGTTCTCAAACCAGGAAAATCACCGAATGAAATAAAATCTTACAGACCTATTTCACTTCTTCCAATAATTTCAAAAGCTTTTGAAAGGATATTACTCGGTCGCTTACACCCCATTATTGATCAGAGACGTAAATTGATGGTCAGGTAAAAGGACCACCAATTTGGGTTTAAAAGTAAACTTTCGACTGTGGACCAAGCTCATCGAATTACGGATGTAATTGAGAAAGCTTTCGAAGAAAAGAACATTTGCTCAGCCGTATTTCTTGACGTGTCTCAAGTTTTGAAAATGTTTGGCATAGTGTCGTATCTTGAACAAAGACTCTTCCGTGTGAAACTTGGAAACGAATATTCGGATATCGAAAAAAATATTGGCAGGAGTACTCCAAGGAAGCGTCCTTGGACCACTCTTGTACCTCCTAATTACACGTGATATCCCACAAACAAACGATACAATAGTTGCCACGTTTGCTGACGATACAGCTATACTAGCAGTTGGTACAACAATAGAGAAAACAAATATGAATTTACTAAACGCTCTTAACGAGGTTAATGAATGGACAAATCGATTCATGTAAATTTTTCGTATAAACGGACAAACAATTTGCCAGTATTTCTCAATACGGTTCCAGTCGCTTCTGCAAATGAAGCGAAATATCTCGAATGAAATCCGATGCAAAATTAAAATGGAAGTCGCATGTAAGAAAGAAATGCGAAGAACTTAAAAATAAGTACAGATAATTGTACTGGTTACTCGGAAAATATTCGAAGCTTAACCTTGATAACAAGTTGCTATTATACAAGCAAGTGCTAATGCCGGTCTGGACATGTGGTATACAACTATGGGGTTGTACCAGTGAAACGAATCTAAATATTTAACAAACTTTTGAAAACAAAATGTTAAGATCATTCGTCAAAAAACGTTTATTGGGACACGTTAACACAACGGTCCTCCAAATTCTTGACGGACAAAATTTATTGCGACGTCTTTAAAGAACTAAGCCCCTAGATTTGGCCCGATAATAACAAACCGCGCTATTAATTGCGGAAAAAACAGGAACTCTCACAGAAAAGTTACCTGGCAAAAATTCAATACTCGTGATAAAAAAACTTTCTAGATAAGTCGCATACTTAGTTGCAATACAAATACAAAAATGGTGGTGGTTTAAGTTAGGGTTAAAGTCTACTACTTTGGACACGTGCTCATCGTGTCTTTTGAGATTTCCACCTGCCCACGAAAAAAAAGTCTAGCTTAAAATTTAATACTCACAAATCGGTGAAACACAAACGGACGGACGGATAGATCTACTAGATCGACTCAGTTGGCGATTCTGATTCGATCTATATACAAAGAGATATAACTATTAAAATGATTTCTTTAATTTAAAAAAAAAAAGTAAAAACTAATATACCCCAATTGGATAAAGTACAAATAGAATTTAAAATAATTGTTTGCTTGTTTTTTTTATCATCTGTCATCGGATCATTTAATCCAGTGGTAACTCACCAAACTTGCGGGGATAACTCGAAGTTAACTCTAGATCAAAATTGGCTCAAAAACAGTTTCTTGAGTTAACTCGAGTTTAATCACGAAGCTAAGATGATCTCGCACTGACCGGACTAAGCAGAGAAAAATGAACATCAGTTGTGGCTCAGGCCCATCCTTTACAGTAGCTCCATTCATTTGAGTAATATACACATAGGTAACTAAAAGCTAAAACATGTTAAGACAGCAAAATCAACAAAAACGTCACTGGTAGGAATTTTCAATGATTCTGCTAAAATTTCACTTTCATAACGAAATGATTAAAATGTTTTGTTTACCACATAAACTTAGCTGAAAGCTTTTCCTGGATCTCTTATGTTACGCAGATCAATGAGATGGAGTGTCTTATGTTGAGTTTTTTTTTTTAAAACATTATCAGATTAGAACAGTGTTTGATTCAACCAAAAAAATAATTTAGTTGGGAAACTGCTTAGATTTTTAATGCTGACATCACTTTGTGTTATTCCATTATCATTTAGTTTATGGAAATTAAAATTTGACGTCAAATGACTTCAAAAAATTTAAATGATAACAACTGCTACTGAAAAAAATTTTGCGATTATGAACAGTTTCCACGCAATTAATTGTGAATTTACAATTTAGGCTTAGAAGTTATTTTGAGAAATATTCAAATCTAAAAATGATTACCACGTAGAAGTGGCCTTCACCCAAAAGTTCGTTAGTTGTTCTCCTCACTGGAAGTATAATCTAAGTACGCTTATGCTTATACGGTGAGAAAGGTGACAGGAAGATGGCATGCGTGAGCAATTTGCAAATGGATAACCTGAGAGTTTCGAGCTAATTTCAACTGTCTGTTAATAATTGTTTTCACAGAGCAAGATTGTGGAGCAAAAGACATTTTTTTAGAGATTTATATATTTACTTAAGTTGCACTACATATTGGGGTTAACCTGGGTCTCAACCAACATGAGTTGTTGGTTCCAAGTTGGAAATCGAATAATACTTGTGCGTGCAACCTATGGCGATGTCTTCCATTACTATATCTGACATCTGGCTTATAATTAAAGAATCTACGTGCCGCGGTATTTGTGTCCATTCACTTTATATTTCCCAGCCTTCTTACCATTCCTAGACCCCCGGTTGGCATGAGTAATTCTTCGTTTGGTTTCTGACGAGATGTTGTTGTCAGAGTTGAAAACGGAGCCGAGGCAGAGAAAGTTTACTTTAAAGTTGTATATAGAAAATATTCAGTTAAAAATTTGTATTGATAACTAAAGAGTAATTGCAAGGCGTTTATGTCTTCCAAAAACATTTTGAACTAATTTGTAATTACATGTGATTATTTTGCTGTCAACCCATTACCGTCGAAGAACAACATGGATTCAGTTTACAAGAACAAAAACTAGAGTTCACTACCAAAACAAATAGAAATGTTGTGCATGGTCTACAAATTTAGTTTCTCTTGCATATCTTCTTATTTAACTGAACGTAAGTGTAAGCTTTTATAATTGAGTGTCTAAATTCTAAGTGATTTATGTGAATACGTTTCATCTAAGTGGTCAAATGGTAGGCAAAACCTTAAGTTTTCACCTAGTTAATGCCTATCAACTCCTGCTCTTAGCCTTTCCGTGGCGACCGCTGATAGAGTCTATACCCATGTGTCAAGTCCTGGCGGCAGAAGATAAAGGAGATGATAAGACATATTCCACTCCAGGCAGCAGCTGAAGAACCCCAAAGATGGAGTTAATGATGGCGTCTACAATCTCTGTTAGGATGGACAAAGTGAATAACCCAAATGACAACAGGTCATCTAGGATTCTCAAGGTTAAGTAAGGCTCCTTTAACAGAGATTGTGCCGGATGCGCGGAAAGACCACCAGCAGCGCATAATCTCGGAGGAAACAAATTATTGTCACAGAGCAACCAAAAGCTTCGGAAAGGGCTGGTTTTATTGTTTATCACCATGCTACACGAAAAAAGGACAACAACATTCTTATCTGCACTAGAAATGTGATGAGATTAACCAGTAGAGATGCAGGGTAACAACTAGCGGAAGCTCTAATCTGCCGCGTAGCAGACATAACTGTTATCCAGAAAATACGATGGGATGGGCAGGGCAGGGATTACCTGTGTGGTTTATAGGACAGAAAAGTCCATAACTGCTCAAATCATGATACATCGGCTACAGCAGATCCTGGAAAAAAATCCAAGAAATCCAAATCGATCCCTACCACACATTAATCGATTTCAAAGCCGCAGACGACAGCGCTTATAAAGACGAATAATGCAGAGCTATGTCTAGTTTTGGTAAAGCGCCCAAACTTATTTATCTGTGCAGGATGACGATGGAGAATTTTCGAGTTAGTAAACAACCTCACCAAAAAATTCGATACCAAAAAAAAACAACGCTTTAGGCAAGGCGTTGCACTGTCATGTGATTTCTTTAATATCATTCTTGAGAGCTTTGTACGAAACTCCCGAATCAACACCAGAGGCACAATCTGACAACAACACTCCTTAGGAATTAAACAAATACCATACTCTTGCCAACCGTTTTTTTTTTCGGGCTATGAAGGAGATTTTGTAGTAAAGACCCTTATCATCCCAGCTCTGCTCTATGGTGCTGAAGCATGGACCGTATCAAAAGGGTGAAGAAGTCCTTGGACGTTTTGAGAGAAATATTCTTCCCGTTCGCGTTGACAGACTATGTAGATAGATTAAGATTCAATCTATAACCATAAGAGGTAGTCAAAAAACTCCGCATTGGACAAAACGGACAACAATACTCCGTTTCCAGAGTATGCGATTCGCGGCTAGACGTCGACCTAAACCAACTTGAAATGCGCAACTGGAGGCAGTTTTCTAATTAAATTACCAACTCGTATTGAACGTATTGTACCGATTTATAATTAAGGTAAGTATCTTGTTGTCATGATATGTATTTAAGTCGATTGGAATAATCTTTCCATTGTTTTAAATATGAACAATGAAAGGCTTATTGGTCTGAAGTCCTTTCAATTACTTTGAATTACTTCGGAGTCACAAAGAAAAGTCTACATAAACAAGTCATAGAATGTAATACCTTCCCATAATGCGATTTGCTTTGCACAGTTAAGGAACCATTTGAATTTTCATATACCCCAAGGGCATTGAAATCCAAATCGCATTTCAGCCGCAATTTGGCACCCGTGAGTCAAATCGATTTTAAAAGCATTCAGCAGAAAGTGTCTACTCTCGCCAAAGATCATTGAACGCATAGCAAAACAAGCCTATCAAAGCCAGGAAAAAAAAACCGACATAGAGCTTTTATTCTACGCCTTGTTGAAGAAGAACACACTTGTTGCCTCCACTTACCTCATCACAGAAAATAAATAAATTAATGAAATTCTTTTCAACCAATTGCCACACCCTCAAACATACCCCTTTTATATAAGCCTTTCAACAGTTTGGTAATTGTTATGCTGTTGTAAAAAGTTCATGGCTTCTGGCGCCTTGGTATCTAATTTCCTTATGACACGGAAGGATAGAGTTTTAGTTTCGAAAAATGTATGGATGTTACGATAAGCAGTGCAACGCAATCCATCATGATTCAGCAGCCGCTTTATCTACGATCGACATCCACATCTTTCTGTCGACGAACGTCCGCATGCGAATATGTACTTCCGAAAGGGTGGTATAAGGCGGTTACTAGCAGATAAACGTTCTTATGCTTTACATAGAACATAGACCCATATAAAGTACGTACCTATACATATTTTGGGGGTGAGCAAAAATCTTCAATAGAAATGAAACCACCTAGCTAGAGCTAGAGAAGGTATAAAACATCTCTCAGCGTCTCAGTTCTACGCACTTTGGCTCGAGAGAGCATTTTCATTCATTTTCGTTTTATTGAGTCCCAACTCCGCAATTGAGTCGAGTGCTTCGGTTAAGTTTCATGTAACACAACTTATGCTTACAATTTATGTTTGGCCTTACGGATACAAATTTCAGTTTGTGCTGGACGTTTAATCGTGTTGGTAGCTTCTTCTTCTTCATAAAAAAACAAGTCTTCATCAGGAAACGCTCATAATCAGAGCCCTTGTAGTGTGCACTTCTCTCCCTATAGTTCTCTGTAACTTCTACTCCAATTTCCAAAACTAAAATTGAATCAAGCTACAAATTTTCGGCATCACTAAACATTCCTTTTTTCGGGCTAAACGTTTTCGTCCTTTGAATATTTATCGTTTCTCGTTACCGTGAAAAAAAAAAAAATAAAAATTAATCGGGACACAGGAACCAAAAAAAAACGAAGAGAGCAAGGAAAATCAATAAAGTAGTCCTGAGCTGATTTGTGCTTAATTCCTTTGGCAAAGAAGAAAATCCTTTCAGTTCCCTATAGAAGGTATGTACGTGGATAAATCCCTTGAGGTGTTGGCTATTCAAACAGAAATGTTTTTTTTTTTTGTAAAAATGTTTTTTGACGCTTGAGAAAAATATGTACACGGATTAGGTGTCCCGTGTCACCACCACACTTCTCTTTCTCTCTCTCTCTCCAGATTCCTTTCCACTAGAGCTATGTCCTTTTAAATGGAATTTCAGTAGTAGTTAAGGCAAGCGCGTGCATTTTATTGCTTAAGATTGTAAAAGTGAAAAGAAGATTCATAGACCTTGGGAGGGGGTCATAGGGCTAAACAATTTCATTAAACGTAAAGCTAGCATGTGTGCAAATGCTGTTTCCAAAATCACCAACTGTGACGCAGATTATAATTGTATTCCAAGCTTATAGATATTCCGGAAGTTTAAAAAAAGTTAAATAGAGGTTAATCAAGTTGGGTGGGGGTGGCAATTACTAATCACCAGACATAGGGTAGGGCTGTGGGAATTGGACATTTTAAATTGGTCTTTTGGTTGCCTGATTAAAATCTAGAATAAACCAGCTGATACCTGACGCTACCTACGGTGGAAAGTAGTTTTTTGCAAACGGAAATTAATGAAGAACTTCAAGTTGAGAGTAAATTTCAATTTCAAACACGACATGGTTTTCCGATTAAATTTCTTACCATGGGAGGGATTCGGAAGGTTGATTAATGGAGGGTTTTGAATGGTGAACTAACATAGTGTAGGTGAGGGTGTGTTTTGTTGAATTGAAATCATTTGTGTTCCCATGAGAGATTGTAAGATTTTATTGATTATTCAAGTTCGGTTTATGTTTGAAACTCCATAATCATAAACTCTTTAAAAATCAATAAAAATCTGCAAGCATCTTCTTACCTGAAAACGATGTTTGTTTTTTTGTTTTTGCTGGTGAAGCAAACCTATAACGTTCAAGGAATTGGTTTAGATTGTACTATTCGAGATACACATGCTGAAAGTTCGTTCCATCGTTACCTTTTTCAGTGCCGAACTGCTTTGTTCATGTCTTTGTTAGGTGGACAATGTTGAAATGCACCAAGTCTATGGATTGTTTTTCTAAACTTTTTCGTAAATGTGCGGTTGTTATGCCTGTAAAAAAATGACATATCTCCTAAACGTCTTTTTTGAGTCAAAGGTTGCATTTTTGATGATGGGAAGTCTTAGCTATAAGAGGCCAACTTAGTTTAGACGCTGCCAAAATATGTTACGTGTTGTTGCCGTGATACGTCTGATTGTGATGCCTAGCAGATGGATAAATTTTTCTGATTTTCAACTGTATTCTCCATTTCGTAATGTGGACTTTTTTATGTTTTTTTGTTTGTTTGTAAATGCTGTATATTTCGTTTTCGTTGAGTTGGATTGAACTAGATTTTCCGTTCCAGATTTTATACCTTTTTCTAGGAGCTCAATTATAGAGCAAATTTGTTCTATTTGCTGATATGCACCAACGGCGCAAATTACCTACTTACTCAAGTCGCGCTAAGAACCTGGGCCTAAACCAAAATGCCTCTTAAATTAGCCCGGTCCTTAGCTAACTGCCTCCAGTTGCGCACTCCAAGTTCGTTGAGGTCGGTTTCTACTTGTGCGGCGAGGAAGATATGGCATTCCTACGACAAGAACAGAACAAACGACCTACTAAATAAAACCCGCCCAGATATCGCAAGAACCATGGCGAAAGTCACGGGGTACATCTGAAAATCTGCGAATATTCGGCAATAGCAAAAGCCAGATTGCGTCCAACCATTCTTCGACAACCTTAGCGAATCTCGGGTAAAAGGATAAAAGATTTTATCCATTTTCTAAACCTTACAGGCTGGATTAGGAGACCTTATGTATCACGAGTCATGGTAACAAAAAGGCACAAAAATGCTACTTGGGTACAATGCTGAACTGCCACCTCTACCTAATACTTCTGCGCGCCACTTAGGGCTGCGAGAATCGAAGACTCTGTTAGCCGGAGTATTAATGTTTTTTGACTAGGGGTATGTAGCTGTACAGCTCTTATAGTTCGTGGTTGAATCTTTGTCAACCATAGCGACCAAGGCTTTCATCATCCGCTTTTGATACGGTCCGTATCTCGGCGACATAGAGTAGGACTGGGATGATCAGTTGCCTTCTTAGCCCGAAGAAACATAGGTTGATAATAGTTTTATTCTTGGCTAGCCGAGATAGACAGAGTCCTGTACTTTCTCAATGTTATGTCTGTCGTTTTGTCCGATTCGTCGATGTTGTGTGCCCTTTCGTGTTGACTTGACAGCATATCGTCTTGCCCTCATTTACTACTAAACCTATTTTTGCCGCTTCCTTCTGTATACCAGCAAACGTGGCATGACATAACGTTGGGTCCGACATGAAGTATGCTAGTAGCTGTACCGATTTTTGAAAAATTGTGCCCCTGGTGTTGCCTCGTGAGTTTTGCACAATCCTCTCAAGAATCAAATTAAAGAAGTCACATAATAGCGCATCGCCTTGCCTAAATCCTTTATTGGTAACGAATGTGTCGGTGAGGTGGTTTCCGACCCTGATGGAGCAGCGAGAATTCTCCATCGTCATCCTTCACAAACGGACGAGTTTGGTCGGTATACCAAAACTAGACATGGCTCTGTATAGTTCGTTTCTATAAATGCTCTCGTATGCGGCTTTGAAGTCGATAAATAGGTGGACTTGATTTGGACTTCGTGGTTTTTTCTAGGATTTGCAAAAGTGTAAGATAAGTTATGCACATTCTTAGCCTAAAACCACACTGATAAGGGACAATCAAACTGCTGGTAAACGGTTGAAGACGTTCACATATTACAGCAGATACTATCTTCTTTGTGATCTTGGTTAGACTCATTGCTCTGTAGTTATCGTAGTTTAGAGAATCTCGTTTTTTTTGTGGATCAGCCAAACGATGTTGAGGTTACCTTCTTTAGACATACTTTCATCCGACCAAATTTTTCTTGTGCATTGGTGAATGTTAAAAATCATTTCCACCGGCTTTATAAAGCATAAAGCATGCCGTCATTTCCGGCAGCCTTGTTTAGCTTAAATTTAGATACTGCTATCTTCACTTCACTTTGTTCGTCGCCAATATTGAAGATTCTTTCCGAAAGTGTCTTAACTACGATCTTTCTTTGTTCATCTCGACAGGATTCTGTTCGCGTCTTGTATTAGTGGTATTGACGCTTTACACTTTGGTCAAACTTGCGAAAGTCTTTCCTGGAGTGGCACCTTTCTATGTCTTCGATCGTGCTCTTTTCTTGAACTGTTTTCTTTTTCCTGAAAATTCAGTATTCTTCCCTTTTGCCTATAAAGCTCAATGACAGCACTTGTCTCTTCACTTGCAGCCTTGGCTTAGCTATAGGCCAAGTTTTTGGATGAAAGCATCTGTCGGCAATCTTGATCGAATAATGGGTATCTTGCTGCTTATTTAAGGATGGAATGGGGTAGGATTTGCAAGGCGGATTGTAGCCTTCTCTTAGGTTTTGTTGTTGTTAACACTTTTCCTCGCATATGGCGGCAAGTTCAAATATTGCTTGCATTCTGCGATACCATATAGAAAATTCACTAATTTTTACCTTATATTTTAGTTTTACTTAAAACTATTCTATATTTTATGTTGGTTGTGAATTATGTAATATCTCCAATCAAAAAAACATACGTCATAACGTTCCAACTGTAGAATTACTAGAAATTCGCACATCATCGTGCAATTATTTGAAACGTGTGGTAAATTTACTAGATTGCGTGTATACAATCCTGGAAATTCATACAGGTGTCTTAGCGGTGTTAAGTGTTTAAGTATAAACGATACACAGTATACCGTACGAATACATATAAAGCAACGCTTGCGTACATTAAATACACGCACATAATAATTGCGTAACTATGTAAACTATTGACTATTGATTCCACAGACTGAAAACATTTTGGATAAATGTCCACCACGGCTTTGCAGGCTAGAACATATTGCAAATTTCTGTGACCGTATCGTATAAATGTGGCTTAATTTATTTAATATATGTCGTTAGTGGTCGTGGGTTTGCATAGACCTTTGGCTTCAGAAAACCCAAAGGAAAAAACTCCAACGGCGTTAAATCGCAAGATCTGAATATCCAATTTTAATCAAAAAAACTGCCAATTCACGATAAGGAGATGAATACTGCAGTAATTGAATTGTTTTTCTCGATGTAGGGCATGTGGCACCGTCTTGTTGAAACCACATGTTGGTCACATTTATATCTTGTAGGTTAGGCACTAAACACTGGGCTATCATGTTACGATAACGAAGACCATTCACTGTTACTGCATGACCAGCCGCAATAGACCAAGAAGAATGGTCCATTTTTTTTAAATATTGCTCAACGTTATTCTTTCGTATAGCGCTCCATTTTGACTAACCCGGAACTATAAACTGTCACATTGGTATAGTTTTTTAGCGTTGGCAACACAGAACCATTAAATGGCGCGAAATTCAAATTTGAGGTATGCGCACAGAGTATGCAAAAACATTTCTAACTAAATTTGATAAATTTAATTCGAATACTATACTATACATATACTATACTATATAATGCAATGATAATTGTATGGAACAAAAGCCAACACCCAGCTTTTTGTCACAAGTCAATTTAAACGATTTTCTTGCATTTTTGTTTAAACTATGAAAAAGTCATGTTCTCACACCCTTAGTACTTAATTTAAGTAGTTAGTGATTTTGTGGAATGGGTGAAATGTAAGCATTAAACTTATTTATTCATATAACAGAAAAGGATTGATTTTCCGTGGGCTGGTAGAAATCTTCATAGCCACGATGACCACGTGCCCACAGTTATAGTGTGAGATTTTTACTCACTAAAACCACCACCCTTTTTGTATTTGTATTGCAACTTAGCATGCGATTTATCTAGCTATTTGTTTTATCACGAGTACAAACAAAATTTCTATTGAAAGCTCCTGCCTTTACCGCAATTTATAGCGCGGTTTGTGATTATCGGGCTAAATCCAAGGGTTAGGTTCGTTGAAGACCTTCGTTAAGAATGTGCACAATTTTTCATCTCACCGCGGAATACCCAGATCTCTACGTAGATCTTCGTTCCTTATATACCACGGCGCATTGAAAAATTATCTTAACATTTTGTTTTCAAAAGTTTGTAAAATATTTAGATTCCCCTTCTGGTACAACTATGGGGCTGTGCGTGCCTTCAGCACTTACTTTTATAATAGTAGCTTGTTGTCAACGCGTTTCTTTTTTACACGCGACTCCAATTTTTATTTTGCATCGGGTGCAAATCCGAGATATTTCGCTTCGTTTGCAAAATTGACTCGAACCGTATTTAGAAATATAGGCAAATTTAGACGAAAAACTTACATGAATCCATTTGCTCTCGTTAAGTGCAATCCGCCAAGATTTTGTCCATTCATTCACCTAGTTGAGAGCGTTTTGTAATTTCATATTTGTTTCCTCTATTGTGCCAACTGCTAGTATAGCAGGACCGTCAGCAAACGTGGAAACTAATGTATCGTTTGGATATCACTAGTGATTAGGACGTACAAGAGTGGTCAAAGGCCTAGGGGAATATTAGCGTGTAACAAAAAGCATTTGATACAATTGTATTATTTTGTATGCACCTATATAGGTATACATGTTATATAGGTAACGGTTGAGTTACGTTTTTCAGGTTGGCAGCACTGGTTAGTAATGGCGTCCAAAAGTTTTCAGTATATTCTGCCATTTAATCATGGAAAGACTTACAAACGAGCAACGATTGCAAATTATCGTCATAATCGACCTGGTGAATCAACAACTCGTCCTGTTATCACCAAATTTCGAACCAAATTTACTTTGTCGGACATTAAACAATCCACTCGTATGCGTACAGTGCGTACCGAAAAGAATATTGCAGTCGTAGCGTCCAATGTTAATAAAGATCACCAAATGTCAATTCGTCGCCGTTCTCAGCTATTGGTTACTCAAGTACATGAAAAATGTTACGTGTCGATTTGGTTTTAAAATTTTACTTGTGCAATAATTGAAGCCGAATGACCTACCACAAAAATTGTGTTCAGCGATGACGCTCATTTCTGGCTCAACGGACACGTAAATAAGCAAAACTGTCGCATCTGGAGTGATGAACAGCCACATGCCATACAAGAGTTACCGATGCATCCCGAAAAAAACGACAGTTAGGTGTGGCTTATGAGCAGGTGGTATCATGGGTCCATTTTTTTCAAAGACGACCATGAAAGAAACGCTACCGTCAACGGCGAACGATATCGAGCCATGATATGCACTTTTTTTTGCCCAGTTGGCTGAGTTGAACTTGGTTGATATGTGGTTTCATCAAGACGGTGCCACATGCCACAGCTCGTGAAACAATGGAAATGTTGAATAATGAAATTGGTGAGCAGCTTATATCTCGTTGGCCGCCAAGATCATGCGATTTAACGAACAAAAATACAAATACAAATTTCGGCGCAACAGGCCCAGGGCCGAGTTTTCTCACAACCATGCATGTGTGCGTGTGTACTTCCTGCACGATGGCGGGACCTCCTGGTTTATGCCGACTCTGAACGGCGAATTTGAGATAAGCTTTCATTTAAGGTGTTGCTACGGCTGGGAATTGAACGCAGTTCAACGCACTAACCATCGCGCCACTGAGCCCGTCTGTGATTTAAAGCCCCTTGATTATTTCTTTTGGAGTTATATAAAGACGTTAGTCTATGTATACAAGCCGAACAAGATTGAAGCCTTACAGGATAACAAAACACACGTAACTCGTGGAATACAGCCCAGGTGCTCGAAAAAGTGACGCAAAATCGGACCTTCCGAATGAACCATTTGAAACGGAGCCGCGGAAAACATTTACATGAAGTTATTATTAAAACGTAAATGGCAAATGCCGTTATATTCTCTGTACATTCTACCCTACCTACTGTTCCATTGTTCATAGATCCGTCAATTCACATCAAAAATTGTTCCAACTCTGATAAAACTGCGAGTGAACTTTGATTCAAATTACAAAACTGTAAAATTGCTCGGCAAAGTAATTAAACTTTTACACGTTTTTTTTAAAAACCTTATGCAACTGTAGTAAGGTTTAATGTATTTGTGAATACTAAACCTTTTATAAAACGTTGAAACTTTTAAACTTACACCTAAGCACTTTTGCGCAACACATCTACAAGCACGTGTAATTGCTGTATTGCTACGCATAACGAAGACTTAAAGAGTTTTAATTATTTTTAGAACCAACATGTAGCAACCACAAGAAGTTCAAAGATGCAGTTGCTGTTAACCTGCTCTTCAAAATGTAAAATAATGACACTTGATATGTACTTTTGAAAATGCTTACCGACGCCCTTAAATGAAATAAAATTAAAATGTTTACGGAGAAGTATATGTAACTATAAAAGTGTTGCCATTGTGGAGAGAACATACAATAAAGGTTTTGCGGCGCAACGCGATGTATCAACTCAAAATTTGACTGGGGTTTGTCGTCTATATCTATATGGCGACTCACATCGGTTTACTTACTTCTTTATCTACTCAAGTCACGCTTAGAACCTGGGTGTTAACTAACATGCATCTTCAATTATCCCGGTCCTTAGCTAACTGCCTGCAGTTGAGCACTCAAATTTGGTTAAGTTCGGTTTCTACTTGTGTGCGTTTGATACGCTCCATGTTTCAGCACCGTAGAGCAGGACTGGGATGATTAAGGTCTTCTATAGGATGTCCTTAGCAGTTCGAGTGAGGACTTTACTTCTGAATGAAACAGCGGTTGGCAACAGTAATTCATCGTTTAATTTCTGACAAGATGATGTTGTCAGAGTTAACAGCGAAGCTGACGTAGACAAAGTCCCATAGTACCTCAAAGTTATTTATGTCAATGGTAACGTTCTGTCCAATTCGTCGTTGTTGTCGTTGTCCTTTATGTAGACAGCATATACTAGGTCATGTACTGCTTAACCCATTTTTGCAGCTTCCTTCTCTATAAGATCAAACATAGCTATGATATTACTTTGAGTCCTGCCAATGATGTCAATATCGGCGTATACTAGTAGTTGCACCGATTTATGGCAGATTGTCCTCTCAAGAATGACATTAAAGAAATCCCATAACAGTGCGTCGCCTTGTCGAAATAATTTTTTGTGTTGTTGAGGTCGTTTCCGACCCTAATGGAGCAGCGAGAATTCTCCATCGTCATCCTACACAAACGGACGAGATTGGGCGTTACACCAAAACTAGACATGGCTCTGTAGTTGGCGCAGTTCAGAGGATTTTGCTAACCTCACTTCTATTAGGTCGTGTTGTTGGTAATTTTCGTTGTTGCTCGTCATTGCCGTTTAAATGTCTACAGAACTCGTTCTTTTATATTCTCAACATCGACTGTGTCTCAACTACGCTCTTTCCTTTTTCAGGATTCTGTTCGAGCTTTGTTTCGCTGGCATTGACGTTTTACACTTTTCATATTCGAACTTCATTTCCTGGTGTGGCACCTCTCTATATCTTCGAAAGCGAGCTTTAACTGGCCTTTTTCCTGAAAAGCCGGTGTTCTTCCCTTCATCTTTGCCTATAGAGCTTAATTTCAGCTCTCGTCTTTACCTGTAGCTTGGCCTTTCAGGCAAACGCTGCGTTCTTGGCTGCGAGTAACTATCGGCATTTTTCATCAAACCAATGGTTTCGGATGGTCGAATGTCTTGTTGCAATCACATGCGATTGTATTATTTCAACATTGAATTGTACACAGTATTTCTGATTGGTTGTGGCTTGGTGGACATTTACATTCTTACCTTGGCTGCAACATGGTAGCGGTTTAAGTCGATTTAGCCTCTTGGAATCATCGGATATCCAATAAAATGAATGCGTGCTTCTTGTATAACGCAATGTGATCAATTTGATTGACAGTTCGTTGATCTAGAGATTGCCATGTTGAGGTGAGGAAACCGTGTGCTGGCTATAGTGGCATTTCGTTCCGCAGCGAAGTCAATTAGCCTAAGGTCGTTACAAGGCGTAACAAGGCCGCTTACATGGAGGGCAGTTCTAATTTATTGGATAACCTTAGGATACAGGGCATCAGTATCCACTACGGGATTGAGCGCTTCCGTTGGCCTTTCGGCTCAACCGCCACTATCACTGTTCGAGGGGCCGGACTAATCGTTGAAGCAGATCTTTTGAGTTATTCACTTTGTCCAGTAATATTTCGAGTTCTTCCGCTACAGCCTGGATATAGAATGTGGGCATTAGTGTGAGTACACGAAACTATCCACTTCTACTATAAAAACAAAATGTATCCCCCCCCTATAGATTTCTTAATAGTTTATAGTCTACTGAATCGGGCATTTATCGCCCCAAAACAAGTAAATATTTACACATTTCCCAAACATCTTTCATATAGACAGACGAGTATTGTTCAATGTCAATGTTATAAACTTCTGAAATGTTTTATCTAAAAATAACTTCCTTGAACTATTTTAACCCGTAAAAGCTTCTTTGTGCAGAAACAAAAACCTAAAGGAGAATAAAACTTGTGGATGCTGGCATCTCATTTTAATTAATTTAAGTCGTATTTTTTCTCTCATTCTTCTAGTACATAGCCTTACGTACATAAAAATAAAAAAAGAAAACGCGTTTAGTCGGTATGACAGCACTATCCTAGTTCGCATTTCACAACCAACCATCTGCTGTTTCATTTGATTTGCATTAATTCAATTCTTTAGAAAAACTTTTTTTGCTCAATGCACAGACTGTTGTTTTGTATTGAAACAAATTTATTTGGATTGTTGTTGAAAGTAAACAAAACTACTGGCGGTACGGTATACTTACATAAGTGGCGCTTTAGTCCGGAAAGAACCTAGACCTCAACTAACATCCCCCTTCAATTACACCGGCTCTTCGTTAACTGCCTGCAGTTGCGCACTCCATGTTGATTGAGGTCGGTTTCTAGTTGTACGCGCTACTTAAGGCGTGGTCTTCCTCTACTGCGTCCGACTTCTGGCTGGGAATTAAAGTCTCTGCGAGCCGGAGAATTAGTGTCCAGTTTTTTTAATTCAGACTTTAGTTACGGTCCATGCTTCAGCGCCGTAGAGCAGGACTGGGATGATAAGGTACCTTTATAGGATCTCCTTTGTAGTTCGAGTGATTGCTTTACTACTAACTTGTCTACTTAGCCCAAAGAAAAAAGCGGTTGGCAAGAGTAATTCTTCGTTTAATTTCTGCTAAGGTAAATAAAATCCCTTACTGCCTCAAAGTTATATCTGTCAATGGTGACGTTTCGTCCAATTCGTCGATGTTGTGACAGCATATATAGGGTTTTTCGACAGGGACGATACAAAAGTTAAGCGTCAGGGACAGCAAACGACGCCATATTTCTTGCCGCTCTTTTGACATTTCTCTTCAGTAAGGTTTGCCATTTCATGATGGAAAGATATACGATCCAACAACGAGTCGAATTTATTAAAATTTACAACCGAAATTCGGACTCAGTGGCCTCAACGTTAAGAGCGCTACGTCCAATTTATGCTCGTCATAATCGTCCTAGCAGATCAACAATTGAGCGTCTAGTGGAAAAATTTGAATCCACAGGCACAGTACAAAATGTTTCCGTGCCAGTGAGACAAGGAAGTGCCCGTAGTGTCTAGAATATTGCTACATGTGAGGCTTCAGTTGAAGAAAGCCCCAAATGAGTCTCTAACACGTCGTTCTCAAGCGTTGCGCATCTCTGTGACGTCGTTGTGGCGAATTTCGCGAAAAGATCTTGGCCTACATCCTTACAAGATTCAATTGAAGCAAAAACTGAAGCCGCTTGGCCACCAGAAGCGTCGTATGTTCGTGAATTGGGCTGAGCAACAACTTGAAAATGATTTGGATTTTCATCGAAAAATCATCTTTAGCGATGAGGCTCATTTCTGGCTGAATGGCTTCGTCAATAAACAAAATATGCGGTATCGGTCAGGCAGCAATCCACACGTACTCCATGAGTCATCATTACATCCCGAAAAAATTACGGTTTGGTGTGGCTTATGGGCCAGCGGCGTCATTGGGCCGTACTTCTTCCGTGATGATCAAGACCGGCACGTTACTGTGAATGGGAATCGCTAACGTTCGGATAATATGACTTGGAGGACATGTGGTTCCAACAGGTCGGCGCCACAAGCCACACAGCGAATGCCACAATCAATTTATTGGAAACCAAGTTTGGAGAACGTGTTATCTCACGAAATGGTCCAGTCGCTTGGCCGCCTCGGTCGTGCGATTTGACGCCGTTAGACTATATCCTGTGGGGTTACGTCAAGTCTATGGTCTATTACAACAAGCCAGCGACGATTGATGAACTTCGTACGAATATCGAACGTGAAATTGCAGCAGTATCGGCCGATTTATGCTTGAAAACCGTCGAAAATAGGGTTCAGCGTCTGGACTTCTGCAAGCGTGCCCGTGGTGGACATGCAAAAGAAATCGAGTTCCATACATAATGGCATCAAACGACTTTCACAGGAATAAAGAATTTTATTGATATCCAAAACCTTTTTTGTTTTATTGAAAAAAAAAACTCTTATTGAAAAACCATTTACTTGGCCTTACCCGCATATACTGCTAAACTAATTTTTCTCGCTTCCTTCTATATACATACTAGGAAACGTGGCTTTGACATCACGTTGAGTGCGACCAATGATGTCAATATCATCGGCGTATACTTGTAGTTGCACCGATTTTTAATAGATTGTTCATCTGGTGTTGGCTCGGGAGTTTTGCACAATCCTCTCAAGAATGACAATAAAGAATTCACCTGACATCGCCTTGCCTAATTTCTTTTATGGTATAGAATGTTTCGGTGAGGTCGTTTCCGACTCTAATGGAGCAGCTACAGACGGACGAGTTTATGCGGTATTCTAAAAGAAGACATGGACTGTATAGTTCGTCTCTATAAATGTTGTCGTATGCGGCATTGAAATCGACGAACAGGTAGGACTAGAACTTCTCGGTATTTTTCCATGATCGGCCGAAGTTTGAAGATTCGATCAGTTGTGGACTTTCTTTTGGCCTAAAACGACACTGATAAGGACTGATCAGTTCGTTGGTAAACGGTTTCAGGCGTTCACATATTACGGCGGATTGGATCTTGTAGGCGATGTTGAAGAGAGTTATGCCTCTGTAGTTGGCGCAGTTCAGATGGTATCCTTTTTTGTGGATCGAGCAAACAATGCTAAGGTTCCATTCTGCAGGCATACTTTCATCCGACCAGATTTGGCTTATGAGTTGGTGGATGTTACTTACGCTGTCATCGCTGCCGGCTGTATAAAGCTCAGCGGGAAGGCCGTCATTTCCGGTAGTATTACTTAACTTGAATTTAGCTATTGCTATCCTCACTTCACTCAGATCGGGTGGTTGGCAGTTTTCGCTGTTGTAGCCAATATTGAATGGTTTGTTCTGCCTGGCAGCGGAATGTTGTTCTTCATCGCCCTTTAACAGTCTGCAGAAGTGGTTCTTTCATATCGACTTTGCCTTAATTACGATATTTCCTTATTTATTCTGGCAGGATTATGTTCGAGCCTTGACCTTGACGTTTTACACTTTGGTAAAACTTGCGAGCATCGTGCATGTAGTGGCACCTCGCTGTATCCTTGATCGCGCGCTTTTCTTGCTCATCTTTTTCTTTCTGAACAGCCGGTGTTCTTCCCTTCTTATCTGCCTGTAGAGCTCAATAGCTGCTCTTGTCTTCACCTGCAGCTTTGCCTTGTAGGCCTCGTTCTTTCGGTTCATCCGCCACCATCTCGGTTCAAGGGGCCCGACTTACCCTTGAAATTCCTTTATTAGATGCCCCTAGGATACGGGGTCTTCAGTATCCACTACGGGATTGGTTTATAGTGTTGCTGTTTTTCGTCTGAACAAGATATTTAGAAAATCCTAATATATTTATTCCATCCGCCCCCACTTTTGGGGACCGTTTTCAGTATCAAACGGTTTTCGATAATATTTATACAACCATTTTGTCTTTACAATTGCCCTCGGATAGTCCTTCCAGAAGTACATACATTAATGGATCCAAGAACACGTTCCTGATTTATCCCTTTCCGTTCGCTTATTCATTCATCATTTTCTTAATGCGTTGTATTATATGACAAGGATATAAATCTAATAATTTGAATAACTTCCAATGAAAAATGTAATTCTCCCATTCGCAACGTTGATGTATTATAGTGCAATCCAATCGAGCTTGCTTAACACAAGATGCAAAGCCCCTTCTGGCATCGTTTTTACTGGAACATATGCACAAACAAAATAATTTTGGAAAGAAGGCTCTTGCGTTCAGGGCGCATACGATGTTGAAAGTTTCCCAACTTTGTGTAGTGTATGTGTGTGTACTTGAGTTGGATGAATGTCCTTGAGCGGGGTTGATAAATTAATTTTCGTCTTATTTCCAGGCGATTATAAATACATGAACGAATGCCAAGATTAAATGAAATGCGCAAGATGCGAACGAATTGTTATCACAATTGGGTGAAGATTGAAATGTGTGTTTCGTTTGTGTCGGTCCTTGCTGGCTATTCTACTTGCTTTGAATCAGCAAAGCTTCAATTAATGACATACCAAAATAGAAAACAAACATTTTGAAGAATTATATGTATTCCACTGAATAAATGGGTACTATTTCACTTGTTTTACGCTGGTATAGAAATTCTTCCAGTACAGTAATCAGTATAATCATTATTTTCTTTTTTTGTAATTTTTATGTTTTCATGTAGCGTAAGCTCAACAATACGATAGGTTCTCTGAAACTCATTAATCAAATGTAACTTGTTCCACGAAGAAAGGTTTCAAAAATGTATAGTTGTCTAGATAATGGTGCTACATCTCGTCTGCAGAAAATCCGAAAACATATTTGTATTGGTATATCTTAAAAATGTGTGCTGTAGGGTTAAAAGTTAAGCTGGAAAAATTAGGAGAATTTTATTTTCTGAACTATATATTTTATAACTCATAGCTTCATTAATCTGGATGCATTGTATGTAGGTGAGTTTTGTTACCTAGTTTCATTTCTGAAAGTGAAATCCAATCCCGCTTTATTGCGTTACCAAATCATTGGAGAAAATTCTGATTGAGAATTGCAAGCGAAGGGATGAACAAAAGTTATGTATCTGAATACAAAAGATTCAGAAACAAAATAAATAAAGAAATAATCAGACAAAGCTGATCCTCGGATAACAAGGGGACTAGTAAATTAACTTTTGGGAGGGAAACAGCCAAATATCGACGATACAATGTCAGCCAATTTTTCAACGGATATATCTATACTGACGAATGATTTTGCAAATGCTTTTTCAAAACAAACATACAATATAATACATCACTGTAACACCAAAACAGCGGTTCACGAATATAAAACTATATCAACTTCAGTAGTCGCTAGAGCTACTGATAGAGAAGAGGTTTATCGGATTATTAAAGGGCTGGGAGAAAGGAAATTGCCAAATATGGCGATCCTTTGCTCCTATCATTTGCAAGTTCATCAACCTCAGCTTGACGCAAGTAAAAATTCCAATAGAGCTCAAAACGGCAGTAGTAAGACCAATCTACAAAGGAGGAGTAAAAAATTATAGACCAATTTCAATCCTACTGGTAATCGAAAAATGAAAAGTGTAATTATGGAACGATTGCAGAATTTTATATCCAAGCACTCTCTTATACATAATAGTCAGCACGGCTTTCAAACAAGTAAAAGCACAGATAAACTTCTGCCTAATTTGCAAATTTGGTTAACCAAAGCTTGAACAGAAGCCACCATGTACTAGTACGATTCATGGACTTCAGTAAAGGTTTTCACACTTTGAACCATTCCAACTTACTCAACTACGCATTGGCATAAAGGGGTTAATGGCGGAATGGCTATGAGAATATCTGAACGACCGATTGGTCTATGTAAAAATCAGGAACGTGCTGAGTTATAGGAAAAATGTTGAATATGGAGTCCCTCAGGGTTCAAAACTTGGTCCAATGCTTTTCATCCTCTACACGAACGAGCTTTTGCACGTCTTCAAGAAAGCCACACCTTTTGCTTTTGCTGACGATACAGTGATTGTGGTGCTACATATATCCCTGGAAATGACGACATTAATAACACAGGACGAATTCGATTCTGCTGTAAAATGGTGCCACGACAATGGCTTGATTATAAACGCAAAGAAAACAAAATGCATGCACATACGAAACCCAAGCTTCAAGGCAATGCACATTCCAATAACAATAAGAAATGATCATTGTCCAAACAGCGCTAGTGACTTCATCGAACTTGTAGGAAGCTACAAATAGTAAGGAGTTGTAATTGACTGCAATTTCCTCTGTTGAATCTAAGCTTCGGTATGGTGTACTTGCCTGGGGCGATGCAGTGAACACCCATATTCAAAAGCTTCAAAAAATACAAAATGCGACTTTAAAGCAAATAAACGGCGGAAATTCACATCAAGTCTACCCACATTTTAAAATACTTAATGTAAAGCAGCTACTCAAGATGGCTATCATTTTGGAATTCTCAGATGACAACCGCTTTATACATCCCCTCAATCACAACAAGAATACAAGACGATGTGCTCAAGGTATGCTGAAAGTCCCGAAAAGCTACAACTGATATGGAAGAAGACAACTTCAGTTCAGCGTTCCGTCTACATCCAACGAACTACCTCGAGAATTTTCCCAACTTAACAAATTAGAAAACAAGAAAAAAATGTATTAAAAATTTATTTTTAAATGAACTCATGGATCTATTAGAAAACCAATAAACTGCAAATTATTGTAGTAAAAAAACTGAATTAGAAACACAAAGTTAATTACATAGGTAAGTTTCAATCTGAAAAAATGCTAAGCCAAAAAAATGTTACTTCTAATGTTTTAATTCTTTTCACAAAATCTTCTGCAGAAAAGCCTTCGGCTTCACAGAAACCTCTGTTATAACTTGTTAAAATGCATATTATGAAAAATAAAATGTGATTAAGAGACAAAAAAGAAAAAAATATCGTCGGTGTATGGTAGTAGTTGCACCGTTTTATGGATGATTGCGCCACTATTGTTTGCTCGGGAGTTTTGTACAATTTTTTCAAGAAAAACGTTAAAGACGTCACATTAAAATGCCTAGCCTAAATCCTGTTTCGATATCGAATGTTTCGATGATAATACTCCATCTTAATGACAGCACAGAAGGACGAATTTCAGCGTACGAACTAGACATGGCTTTGTATAGTTCGTCTCTATAAATGCTGTCTTGGACTTCTTGAGTTTTTTTCAAAAACATTACTACCGATTAGTTTGTTGGTAAACGCATTTTAAGCAACGCATACGGGCAATAGGATCTTGTAGATTATGCCTCTGTAGTTGGCCCAGTCCAGAGGGATGCATTTATTAGTGGATCAGAAAAACGGAGCTGAGGTTTCATTCTTCAGGCATATATTGCCATCCTCACTTCAATTAGGTTGGGAAGTTTTTAGTTTTATCTGTCGTCATCTGTCGCCTATATCGAATGGTTTGTGCTACCTTTTTCGTCATCGCCATTTAACAGTCTGCAGAAATGATTCCCCCATATTATTTTCCTGATCTTCCTCCACGCCCAAACTTATATTAAAAAATACTCGCTTAGTTTAAAAGTTATTTAGGTAATAATATATGTAACGCCAATATAATTATATCCTTAGCAAGTTTTTAATTATGCTGTTCGACGAGACGGTTAGACGATCAAAAATATATCATTTGTTTTAATAGCCATTTTTTTATTTCTTAGCAAAACAGTTTCAAAATAATTTATTTAACAAGTTGAAAATAGACCCAAAAACGAAGTTTTTACTTTACTTTTTAAGAAAAAGACATTTTTTTGATTCCCGTTATTCGTCCCTTTGAGAATGCAGATATGTTTCTGGGATCCCATGCTCTGTTTCCAAGAAATAATTTACTTAATAAATAACCAATAAAAAAACGTTTTTATATTTAGAATATCCATGTAACTACTTACTTAATTTTGTTTGAATAAAAGTAGTCGTTCTTGAGAAATCAGTCATATTCAAAAGCATCGTTATGCGCATTTTAGGCGAAAACTGCTTATGTCATGTTATTCTAGATATTTGTAGAATTTGTATCAACATATTTATTTAGTGCCGTTATCGAGATAATAGTCTTAAAAAAACCGCTTTATTGAAAATAAATTAAATTCTAGGACTCCAATTCAACTCTGTAGGAGCACCAACAACGGTTTGTCTTATTTGGCCCTCCCTGTATGCCAATCTGAAAATTACCTTTATGTTTTAACAAAATAACTAAAACTAAACCCATTGCTTATCCATATAATAAAATACTGTTCTTCTGTTATTGATTTCAGCAATAATACAAAACAAAACAACGAAAAATGCTGTCAAATAAGAATGGTCATTCCGTCTCCGACGAAGAGTGTGATGAGTAAGTATACAATATTTTGTTAAGTATATTCTTTATTGCAATGTTATATTGTGATTTTGTGCGAATATTGGCACTCAATTAAACAGATTCATATTAGGAAAATGTATTTGTAAACGTATCGATATTTCACAAAATAAAATGTGAAATATCGATTACTCAAATATAACAGATGACAGATGCCTCTTGAATACTAGAAGAAGTATTATAGTCAAAGTTCCATTAATTATATTTCTTCAAAAATGCAAAAGAAATTGTCCAATGACATATGGGCTAAGCAATGGTACCACACTCTTTAATTTGCAAAACAATAATAGAGCTTTTAAAAAACTAAACCATATGGCTTGTAACAATTTACGTAAATATAAAAATGTAAAATTGTCGAATTTCAAAGTTCCCATCATGCAAACAAATATCGCGCTTAATTACAAATAATTAAGTGCCAGTTATAGTTATCATCGAACACAGCATCATAGGAACACAACAATTGATGGAATCGAAATATAGATCGGCAAGTTGGGAAAAGCAATCATTTAAAAATGTTGTCATTCAAATCACCATGCTTTGATTGAACAACCATTCTTGATTGCAACATGTGATAAAGTGAACACACATACAAACAGTTCAAAACAATAAATCATTAAAAAACAAAAAAATGATTTTCTGCGAAAGCGTTTGCTAAAAAAATTAAAATACTTTTTAATAATCTTGTTCAAAAATCAGCTTTGTTGAAACTCCAATTCCCTTAGTACCTCAAAATATAAAGTAAAATTTCCATTGATAGTTTTAAATGAAATTTATAATTGGACCCTTACATTTTACTTCACTTACATAACTTCATACCCAACTGATCGACGTATTGACCTCTGATCAACAAAAAACTCAATCTCCGCTACCAACCTGTTTTTCTTCTTTGCCTTCTGAGGAGAACTCACAAACTCTGTTTCTCGTGCGGAAATGTGCTTTCGGGCACTCCATGCGCAGAATATTATCATAGAATTTATTTCAGATGTCAAGTCCAAATCGCTGTTCCTGAAATCATTTCTGCATGTCCTATCCATAGTGCTGAATATCACCTCGCGATCGATCGTTCAGATAAGTTTTAATTATATAAGTAGTATAAGTTTTATAAACAAGATCAAAAAATTCGTTAACTGCCACACCCACTTTTCAGTTAAATGTTAGTTTTTGGACCAATCATAAGCAATTTTGAAAACCTGTCCATAATTTTGTCATTTAGATAATCTGAATACCACTTTTTGGTGTGTGTTTTTAGTAAAAAAAAAAACATATGAGAAGGCTTAAGTCCGCTGTGCGGATCGTTTAATACCCTATGCCATCCTATTCTTAAAAATAAAATAATCCCAAAACGTGGGCTTTATGACATTGTCACAACATATTGTTCTGACAGTCTATCAAATCTTGTATGTTTCGTCAAAAAACATCTATTTTCTCCATATGGTATGTCGTAGGGTATACAAATGGTTTTTTGTAGGAAAACGCCTCTAAAAAGTGGGTGTGGGTTAAAATCATATAGGGAAAAAATGTTTATATTATCATAGGAAATGATTTCGCATCAAAAGTTTTTTCGAATATTTTAAAATTTAACCGAAAAACGTTTTTACTAAAAACGCACCCAAAACGTAGGCTTGGCAAAAAATATTTTTAAAGGCGGCATATAGATATTAGGATTGTCTAAATATCTTTGGCCGTTTTGCCATAAAGAACGTTTTCTTAAAACAAGGGGTGGCAGTTGGCGGGTTTGAAAAAATTGTACACTTGTTCTGCATCGTTGGAAAGAGAAGGTTTGTACAAGATTTCAAAACTCTACCTCAAAACTTGAGGCCGATAGATCAGTGGCACACGGACGGGCAGTCGAACGGACAGACAGACATTTCTAGATCGACTCTGCTAGCGATTCTGAGTCAATCCATACACTTGCAAAATTATGTCTCTATGTTACAAACTTAATGTAAAATTAATATACCCTATGGGATAGGGTATAAAAAGTAATGTTGAAAAAGTAATTACAAAATAATGGAATGGGATAGGGTATGAAATGGTACTTAAAGTGGATTAAAGCCGTCTAATATCTTTTATAAATGAAATTTGTACTTGCAAAGATCTTTAAAAAGAAAAACATTACAAATTGACCATGTTTCCGCTCACAGACATCAGAACTCTATTTGCCGGTCCATCTTTTTCAGGTATCAGTAGTTCACAAGTTTTGCTACTTTTGATTAATGATATCCTCTTCCGCAGCCGCTTATCATTTCAATTTCTGGCTTCCTCTGAACGTACCACCCTGCTGCAAGAAGATTTATATGAGTAACCCCCGAAACTGAAGCCTACTGTTCTTTATAATGTTATCACTAGTTTTCTGTACTTCTCGTTTTTGAGTTTAAACCTCATTCAGATGAGCTATTCCTAATTGCGTTCAGGTAATCAAATTTGCACCAAATTTGAAATTCGGCATACGTCGTTTCCTGGACACATTTTATCAGTCGCTAGAATAATGGCAGATCAGTAATGCATTTACTGGTCTCATCACCTGGCTTTTTTCTTTTTCGCATACTCCGTATTTCGAGCGTTATCCAATCACCGAAATATGTCTTCCGCGCCACTTTATTAAAGGGGTCAGATACCAGCGGTGCGATGGTTAGGGCGATGAACTACCGCGCAGAAGGTCCGGGATCGATTCCCAGATGTAGCAACACCTAAATGATTTTTCGCTCCGCCTCCCCTCGTAATGATCTGAAAAGCTTACCTCAACTTAGCTGTTCGGTATAAAGCAGGAGTTCCCGCCATCGTGCAAGAAGTACACATGCGCACATGAATAATTGAGAGCACAAGCTAGGTCGTGGGTACTAACGAGCATGTTGTGCGGTTTTAGCTGCATTAGCTTTTAACAGGCGATTCGATAATTCTAACATTTTGTCGGCTAAACGTATAAGGGTGATAAGCTTCTTAGTTAAACTGCAATAAAAACGATCCTCTTGTCATCAATAACTGGGGCCTTATAAATTATGACTTTAACTTTAAGACAACTGTAATTAAAATTAAAAAAAATACAAACTTTATCTGACGTTCTCATGCATGATGACGTTTTGTATAAATATATCTCCACATATGAATAGATACACTACTACATGCATTAAAAAAACAATAATTTTATAATTATTATTTGTGGCAACAACGACAATTTTGACATTGTAAGATTTTATGTAATATTGTTGTACCCAACTGATTGTTGTTTCGGTTGATTAATGGTTGCGGTTATTAAAATAAAACACCTTAAAAAAAAAACTGAGTAAAATGTCAACCTCTTTGTTGTTTTTTTGGTAATCTGTTTATAGTGAAAATCTTTTTTTCCTTAGTTGAGGGATCATGGTAGATTTACGCCACGGATTTCAGAGAAATCTCTGATATCCTTGTAATTAAAACTTGAACGGTTAGCGTAAAGTGGTCGATAAATTAATTAAAATGAATATGTATCTCCAATATTTTAATTGGAATGGTAACTTAATGTGTACACGAACCACCCAAATGTGGTATTTGCGCTGCTGCGGTTGTCAATATCCTGAAATGTTTCATCCTATATATTTTGTGGTGGAAAAAGGCCTCAATTTCATTACGAGCCTTGCCTTTCATATTTTAATTGCCCTCTCAACTTGTCTGCATAAATAATTAATATTTGCTTGAGGCATTGTTTAATGTTTCAAGTGGGTACTTAAATTTTTAACGACGATTGTCACCCAGAGTAAATCAAGGTGTGCCATTAAAGTGTTTCATTACCCGTCGAAAGCGAATTTATATTTTAATATTTGTGATGTATTTCAAGTTTTTTTTAACTGATTGTTTTAATAATAAGACAGAAAGAAAAATGAATGACTTCACTATCAAAGGCATGTTTTTTAATGATGACAAATCACTTTTATATCTCCAATCTCATTTTCATATTATTTTTTACGTATGTCCCTGTTTTGTGGATACCACTAATCAGGTTACAAAACCTGATGATAAGCGATATAATGGTATTCTTTTTATATATTAATTGGACAATATATTCCAAATAATGTCTCTATGCGTATGCTGTTTTAGGTTTCTTTGAAACATTTCAATTAAAACAATTATAAGAAGGCTTAAATCTGCTGTGCAAATCTTTGAATACTCTTTTCCATTCCATCCTTATACGTAACATCCCTAAAAAACTAGGCGTGGCTTAAAACTTTATGATAGTGGTACATGGAAAGTGAGATTGTCACAATATATTGCTCAATATATTTGCGACCCCAAATAGGGGGCATAAGTTAAAATGATCTAAAATTTAAAATATTTATATTGAAATTGACCAATAATTTAGCATCGACATTTTTTTGAATATTTTTAAATCTTACCGAAACAGATTTTTTTACTGAATACGTCTAAATATGTTGTTCACATATTTTTTGAAAAATCATTACCGTTTTCCGGAATCGGACAAAACTCGAAATTCCGTTAAGCACCGTTCAAAATCGATTGGAATTTGTATATATAACTGGGAATGGTTGACTTGAAGTTATGCTCGGTGTTTTCTTAGCATTCTAAGGTGATGTAAAAAATCAAGTAGGGCTATGGAGGGGATGGTTCTTAACCCAAAAGAAAGGAGACTCATAGATTCCACTGTACGAATTTCTTCAAAATTTATGAAGAAGCTTATATAGACCATAGAAGTTGCTTTGCAAAATTTTAGGTTTTTACCTGTCAGGATATATGAGAGCTGCATTGGGTATTTAAATACCCAATCGGCTTATCCGGGATCTAAGTGTAAATACAAATTATCATATATGGCACGTTCTTTTGTTACATGAACAGCTGACATTAGCTGTCTATGATCGCGGTTAAGGTCAACGCTAGTAAGCGTTGGCGCTAGTACTTGCTAGTGCGCTAGTATATCGAATGTATTGATAATCAATAACATAGCGATAGTTGACGCTATATGAAAAATCGTCAACGTTTTTTGTACTATCATAAAAGCTTGGTCTACAGCGGACTAGATCGAACTATCGTTGCCGTAACCGCGTCCCCAGGAACTGAAACCAAAACAATAAACAATCGACAACAATAAACCTACTGTCATTCCAACATACTTTGAACAGAATTTGATTTGAATCTGCGGGAACAAAAGAAATTGACTATTGTGGAACTGCAGGGGGAAGTGGATAGTTGGAGCGATAAAGAAAATAGTGGCCAACATGCAAACTCAATAAATATTGTTATTATGCCGCGTCATGAAGCGGCATAATAACAATGTCATAAGAGACGCTGAGGAATTCGATGATAATGTCTAAATGATCACCCCTAATTGAATTACTATGCCAAATACGCATTTTGGCATAATCTCGCACAATGTTGCGATCGACGAGCAAATCATAGCCTATTATGGGCGTCATTCATGAAAGATGTTTATAAAAGGCAATCCAATTCGATTTGTATACAAACATCTTCAGACTCGAATGCTAGTTATGATTAGGGAGAAAATGTCGTACTGCAACTTCTGTCACAAATGAAAGATCTCAAAAAGCTGATGTGTCGATTGAATTCGTATGGATACTTCGCGGCAATAATGCTCCTCTCATAAACATACAACACACGAAGACAAAACCGCAAGGAACATCCGATTTTGTATATGACAAAAATAATAGATGTGCGCTGTAATGGCAGTTCCGTAATTTCTCAACTTCAACACAAATTGTTTCCATAAGTTCCATTTAATATTTTCAAAAATGTTATACGTTGCGGCTACGATGTCTTGCTTTCTGGCCCATATGTTTCAAAATTCCTTTTTTTCATACTAAAGAGATTTTGCATACTGACAATTTTCCTTGCCATTTTTTACCCTTTTGTGCCCAAAATCTGGGGATTGGCTCGAGAACCCGAATGGGTTAAGCGATTTTTGATTTATATTGAGTTATGAATAGAGAATTCTTGAAACAAGCTGACAAAGAATTTTTCTCTCGATTATCCTATTTTCTGATTTTCATTTTTGAAAATCCGACATTTTAGATCTTGAAAAGGGACATTTAATACTAAGAATTTCATTTTACATTTTTAAGGCAATTAATTGTATAACTTTCTCTTAATGATCCAAAATATGGAATCAAGATATGGTATTTTTCGTAAACACTGTTTTGTAGGCTTTTAAATACCCGTCAGTAAGTAATGGGTTAATGCTCAGTATTTTAAGATACTTCCCTGATACAGCTATCGCCACGTCATCTGCTTAGGCAATTACTTCATCCTTCTCTCTCTAGATTTAATAAAAGCTCGTTGACCGCTAGGTTCCAGAGAAGAGAGAACATATTACGTAGACTGATAGGACGGAGATCCTTTGGATTTATGTGTGAGCTCTTTCCTGCTTTGGAGATGAATACAGCTTCTGCTTCCTTTTATGTCCTTGGGATATCCATATCAAGCTGGAATTGAAACTTAACAAGTATAATACTATCTGGTCCAGGGGATTTAAATGGTTTAACGCTTTTGACGGCCCAAAGAAGTTTTTCATTCATATATGTCATGGGTGATCTGAATGTTTTTGGTTCAGTACCCTTCGGGTTAGAGGTTCTACCAGACGAGGGAGCGTCCAGAAGTATGTCAGTGGTTTTCATACTTTACGTTGTCCCTTGAACGCCAGGTTTAAGTAATTAGCTAGATATTAGCAGATTGGTGTAGAAGTTCCAGAATAAGGCTCGCCAGGATACTCGTTTTTCCTTCCTCAACACGCTTTCGTATGTTTTAAGGACAACTTATATTGGCCCCAGTCAAGTGTGTCTTTGGAGCTCTCGGCCTTGTTCAATAGTTGCTTACATTTTTCGGCTCTGTGGACTTTCTTCCAAAGTGAATTGGATATCTAAAAAGTTCTGAAAAGATCTGAAAAGGAGTGCTCGTAAGATATTTTCCAGGTCTTAATCAGGTTTATTATGATATGGGAGACTTGCGTAGTGTAAAACACATCGTTAGTTAATGTTGGAGCTACCACATATTAAGGGTCTTTCATTAAAAGCGCTTTCTTTTTAAAATGTAATTAAAACGAATTGTGTGCGAGATATCATATTAAAGATTCATTCGTTTGAAAGGTCTGTCGATGCCATTGTGTATAGCATATAATTTCGTTCAAATGTCCGCCGTGGCTTCTATGTGTGGTACGCCTCCGAAATGTCCAATTTCCTATGACTCTGGCGCATATATTAGGCTGAATTTGACTGATGGTATGGGTAATGTTGGCTTTGAGGGTCACTGTGGTTTGTGGCTTATTCGATTAGACCTGCTTCTTTAGAAGACCCCCTAAGAAATAGTCGAACGGGTTAAATCGCTCGATCTTGGTGGATTTTCCGATGGAAATTAGTGACAGCTTTTAACTTACAAGATCCCATTCAGTGACCATACGTCATTGTCTGTGGTCGTGTACCACCAGCTCCTGTATAAGTGGAATTTTGTACGGGCAGGCTCAAGTCATGATATAAAATTCGCCAAGTTGTGGTCTGCGAGATCCCGAATTCTTGTGAGCGACGCGAAATCGAATTGGGTTCTCCTTCCTGTACACTCTCACGGAAAGCGGCGATGTTTTCGGCATATCTTGCGTTTCGTAAACGTACGGGGTTTGGTTTATTATTTACTAAAACAGTGGACTCAAATTTAGCTCTTTCGGTAGGACAATTATAGTAAAATGAGCAAAAGACCCAGAAAGTTGCCCGAAATTTTTGTTAAAACAATTTTATCATTTCCACGTGTTGTTGAACGTTATGTTAGCCCACACCCAAAAAAATATTCTGTAAACCGCTGTTAATTCCACTTTATTAATAGTCGAAATTGACCCGAAAAAAATTGTTAATACAACAGCGGTTGTTGTTGAATATACAGCACAACTTGTAAAACACACAACATTTATTTTTACAAAATACAACTTTTGGTTGTATTCTTCAGAACTCTCTGCATTTCAAAATGCCAATCTACAGCTCAATTTGTGAAAACTACTGCCGTTTGTGTCATTTTTACAGCTGTTTGGTCTCATTTACATAACTTTTTTGTGAAATCTTTGCTCCAAAATAAAAAATATACACCAAATAATTTAATTTTTATTTTATTTATTTTTTTTTATTATTTTAATATTGTACATACAATTCAGTTGGTAGATAAATTAGATGCTTGAGAATTACATGATGACCTTTGTGCTTTATTGAAGACGTCTTTAACCTTATCTACGATACTCAACTCGCTGAACACTGTGCTGCACTGTGTGAACTAAATAAAAATAAATGCAGACAGAATAAGATACATAATTTTGTCCACTGTAATAACGCATCTCAAACTCCAACTGCAGCCCAAGTTTACTTTCCCGGAATCTTTCAGAAATTTGCTCTGATCTGAGCAATCAGATAGATGAAAATACGAAACACAATCAAATCTTTAACTAACCTGCTTAAAACGATGCAACATTGTTATGCAATGTGAAATTGTCCACGACCTTGACGTTTTTAAGGCCCAAAAGAAATTTATTACCAGGACCCACGTTTCCCATAGGGGGATAATTGTTATTTTATCAGTGTTAAAAATTGTATCTTCAACCCTCTAAACACCTTCTAGCAACAAAAATTAAATCACTGTTTTTTGGACTCAAGTTTAAGGTCTTCGATTTTACAAAAGATTAATCTTATAGAGATTAAACTGACATTTTGTGGTCAAATCGGGAAACCCTAATGTCATTTCAGTTTGATTTGCCATTTCATCATGAACAGCTTGACAAATGAACAACGCTTGCAAATCGTGCAATATATTTCGAAAATAATGGTTCAGTTCGAGAAATTTACCGCAACCTTCGTCCATTTTATGGTCGACATAATCGTCCATCAGAGCAATTAATTCGGTTACCCATGGAACGTTTTCAGTGCGCACCGAATAAACAATTGTCGCTGTAGAGCAAAGTGTTGAAGAAGACCCGAATGAATCGATTCTCCACCCTGCACAGCAATTGGAGCTGTGTCCAATGACTTTATGGAAGATCTTGCGCAAAGATCTTAGCTTACGACCTTGCAAGATCCAGCTTGTGCAAGAATTAAAGCCGCTAGACAATGCAATGCGTCGTGATTTTGGTGTATGTGCCGAAAATGAGTTAGATCTCGATGCTGATTTTAATCGCAAAATGTTGTTCAGTGCTGAGGCTCATTTTTGGTTCAATGGCTACGTCAACAATCAAAATTGCGGCATTTGGAGTAAAGAGAATTCACATGGGACCCTTGAGACGCTATTACATCCACAAAAACTGACTATTTGGGCCGGTGGAGTTATTGGGCCATACTTCTTCCGAAATGATGCTGGAGAGTCAGTTACCATTAATGGAGACCGGTGCTGGAGAGTCCGTCAGCTCGTCTACGCCAACAAACTAGAAATGTTTGGGGACTTGGAAGCCAACATTCGTGGCGTTATTGCCGACATACGGCGCCAAATGCACGAAAAAGTGGTTGGAAATTGGACCTCTAGACTTGTCTTTATTCGAACCAGCCGCGGCGGCCACATGCCGGAAATCATATTTAAACATTAATGGCAAATTATACTCCCAATAAAGCCAAATTGATGGACATTAAAACGTTTTATTGTGTTTTATTTCAGTACTAAGTTCTATACCTCTAAAAAAACACGCTTTATAAAACCTAGTTAGACTTAAATCTCAAGCTATACATATTGCCATCATGTCTGTCAACTGACAAAGGAAAAATCTGACTGTTTAAAAAAATGTGGTATGCCTACTCGAGTGGTTAAAAAGCATTTAAAGGCGTCCGGAATTGTAAGAACCCTTATGAAAACGTTGCATTGACAAAAATTCTTCGATCAACTCCCAGAAGAGCTCAGAAGCGATTTTGCTGTTTAGTAAGCACAATAAGTGGATTCATGAGTATAACTAAAAGAAAATGGCAGCTACATAAAAAGATAGTATTTTAATCGAAAATATATTAGTTTGACGTGGGCTCGAAGTATTCCCCTCAAAGTTTGACGTTTCGCATGGTATGGTATGGTATAGATTTTCCAAAAAATGTAAAATCCTTGTTGTTAGTTTATTTATTACCAACTTTTATTTTTGTTTTTTTCCAAAACGTTTCTTAAATACACAATCAAACAAAACATTAAGTTATAAATCGGAAATTCACTTTAATATATGACGGAAATCATTTTGTGTGCGTTTGACATTTGGTTTATTCATACGTTAAGTGCATGTTCAGCTAAATATCACGATTTTCATGTATTTCGAAACTATTCATCTGGCTTAAGAATAAATGTTTGTTTTTCAATGTTGTTTTATCTACGTTGTTGGTGGTCTTTGGAATGATATCTACCTACCATAATAAGAAAAAGGATCCAGTTGCATTGAAATATACAAAGGAGAGTAAATATTATTTTTGTAGTATAAGTTTCAAATACAATCTCAAATTTCACGATGCTGGTTAGTATGATTTTACTGATAAAACTTGGTTTGGTTTAAAATGCGTAAAAGTCAGTAAAATGTGATGGGAATTGGCTATTTTGCGTATCTGACTGTTATATTAGAGTAATATTGGGATAAAACACAAACAAACAATTATCCAATTTTATTTTGTGAATAAATATAACTAGATGCCAAAAAAATGTACGTAGGAAATGAAAGGCCTGAATCCCATTTGAGTGAGAAGCTGTCTTTTTATGGGGTACGAGCTCCACTTTCTTGTGGCATTTTGCACCCTGCAACGCTCAGCTTGGGCTCGCTGTTGGATTTGATTTGCGTGGTGGGTTGGGTGTGTGCGAAATTTGCTTATAGTCATGTTAATTTTCTCCCAAAAATGTTGGGTTTATAATTAGTTTTCGTTGAGTGTTTGTTCCATCCCGTTGGATGGAGTATCAAAAGAGTCGTTTGGCTTGCCACGTTTTCGAAAAAAAAAGTCCTTTATGCTAAATATTTTCATCAGCCGATGAAGAGGCATTAAACCCCCTCAAAGTTACTGCAGGGTGTGCTGTTAGGCTTCATCAGCTGAAATGAAATATTTAGCATATAGGATATCAAACCTAGGTTCTCCTTTCTTATTTGAGTATGCGAAGTTATTATTTGTTCCACAAAGAAGAGGACCTCTTGTTTAAAGCCGAATTCGAACGGAAAAATTTGCCTCCCATGATAGTGTTACTCTTGGAAGTTTTTCAGATTTTGCAAGATCTATGGCGCAGTGAATAATACACGTAGATGATGTAACTTTAGGTTTTTGATGTAGGGACCCCTCGGTAAGTAGTCCAACACACAAACTACTAGGCCAGTGCATCCACACGTGGTTTTATATTTTCAGTCCACAGAAGCGATCATTTATTCACATATCCTCATTGGTATGAAATGGACCAGGTCTGCTGTCCCAGGCGAACCTAGACAAGTTGCTTCGAAATATTCGAACAACAGGATGTCTAGGAATTTCAAGGGGTAATCAGGCCCCTTGAACAGAGATGGTGGCGGATGAACCGAAAGGCCAACGGCAGCTCTCAATCCCGTAGTGGATACTGATAGTCCCGTGTCCTAGGAGTATCTAATAAATTGGAACTGGCCCTCCAGGTTGGGGGTTGTGCTTTGGGTTAACTACCCAACCATGGAAAAAACTAACAGTTACGAAGCAACCAATTATCCTCGGAAAAGACTGATTTTATTGTTGACGACCCGGCTAAACGAAAAAAGGACAACGACGTTCGTATCTGCACCTGTAATGTGAGAACACTAAACAGGAGGGTTGCAAGCGATCAACTAGCGGAAGCCCTAAACTCCTACAAAGCAGACATCACTGTAATCCAGGAAATACGATGGGATGGGCCGGGCAAAAACATGATGAAAAACTGTGACATCTACTACTGACCATGATATGCGGATTTGTTATAAGTGCCTGACTTAGGCAAGAAGTCTTATGTTTCCAAGACATTAGCGAATGCATTGTAACAATCCTCATCAAGCCCAAATTCGCCAGCATAAGCCTTATATGCGCTCACGCTCCAACTGAGGAAAACGATAATACCTACAAGTTCTAGTTATTGGATCAGCAAGGTGTCTGCTCCATTTTCCACGATTATATGACTTTACCTTATTACTCACAACGATGCAACAAGCGTTGAAATAAAATGTCCCTTTTCTATTTGAGTAGTCACTACATTTCAAGGATAGATTGAAAAAAGGTATTTTACGACTCGCCTTTCGGATCCCTCTCAATTATTATATATTTACATAGAAGTGCGTCATATCCTTTGTAGTACAGTTATTCGTAGTTTTTATGCCAATTGGATTATCTAACGTTGAACTTGATAAATGCTAGCTTATGCATGCAACTTGAACAAATGTGCTATAATATCATGCATGTGACAATTTTCGATAAGATAATGGATATGTAGGCGTGGTAGATGGAAAAATTCCCCATATACCAATAGAAGCTACCAAACGTCACCTCAACGTTATAGTATGTGATTCATTGACATGTGATATATCTTATCAGCATAGCAGTAATGTTGTTATCGATTTTTTTTGGGGGTGCGTTTCACAAATAAATCAGTAACCTTCAAGAACAAATAATCGTTAATTTTCATTGATAAGAATAAAACTGCAAACTTGTAGAAATGGTTTTCCGTACCATCCTCGGTAATGCTTTTTAGTGGCTAGCGCGGCAAGAATAATTAAGCATCAAAGAAAAACGAAAAGCATGGACTTTTTTTGTGCAAGTTTGAAAGAAATGGTACCTTTTCCATGTTGCCCTGAATTGTGTCACGTAATCATTTCAAAGTTTATGTGCATTTCGTGAGACACCACGGTGTGTCTCGTCTGACATTTTATATATACGTGTTCAGGAACAGAGAAGCTGATGTTAGCGGTAACACTTATTTACAGCAAGCAAATGGTACTTTAAAAAGTGAAAATTGGTCGTCTGATATATACTTACCAGGGAAATAGCCATAAAGTTTGTTGTAGATACTCGACCTTTACTCCTAAGGGTCTTGAAAGTTAAAGTTGTGGGGTGTTTTAAATTCTATTGATATAGGCTAACCAGTTTTACTTTATAGTAAAGCGGTGGTAGTCCTTTTTTAATTGAAAATAATAATTTTGCTAGTGGGTTATTTCGTTAAGCTGTTAAACGATGGTTTGGTCATAAAACATCCCATTTGAAACTAACATTTGAAATTATGAAACAAGAAGAATCAAAAGCAATTGACTTAAGGCGTTTGAAAAGGATGAGGAATCATTTTTGCCAGATTGTAAATCCTGACGAAAAAGTATTACAATGGAGCAAACATTTTAACTACACAAACATTTTAACGACATAAAGCAAACTTATAACTACATTCCTCCTTACAGGAAGAGAAATATTTTGGGCTGGGGTTGATAATTGATGGTTGAGGACCTGAGACAAATGTGCACACTGAGTGGCGTTAAAATGTACAAAACCTTTTTTTTAATTTATTTGATTACTCATCGATTTCGGTTAATTTTACTTGATACCGGATACTGATCTCATGACTTGCTAAACTATAAGTGCAAGTTTTGACTACTCCATGAAAAAACCAAACTATAAAAAATAGGTCAGAATGACTGGCGCAGAATATCCGGCCCGGTATCATCAGGTCAAAACATATTATTACGAAGCAATCCAAAGTATTAAAAATGATTTATTTAACTGTTGATGATCATGCCAAAATAAAGCACACCTGGAACGCTGGAATGATTATTAGAAAAGATACAGTCAAACAAACAAGCAGAAACCGTAATGCTGCAAAACACTGAGGACATGCGATTGTGCGGATGTGGGTCATCTTCTTACTTACACTTACTTAAGTTGCCAAACGGTCCGGAATGAACCTTGGCCTCGACCCACATGCCGCTCTAATTAGTTCGTTTCTTAGCTAACTGAATCCAGTTCCACACTCCAAGTTGCTTAAGGTCCTGGCCATCTTAAACGTCCTATCCGGAGTTTTGTGACTAGGGGTCGCTGTACAGCTCGTATAGTTCTACGTTAAATCTTCTTCGTTAATAGCTGAGCCGAGGAAGACAAAGTCCTGTACTACCTTAAAGTTATATAATTGTGAAAGGTGACGTTCGGCCCAATTCATCGATGTCGCGTGTCCTTTCGAATTAACAGCATATATTTGATCTTGCCCTTATTTACTTTCTTCTCTTTATTATCAAACTTGGCTGGGACAACACATTTAGTTCGAGCAATGATGCCAATATCGTTGGCGTATGCTCATAGTTACACTGATCTATGGAAGATTGAGCATCTGGTGTTGACTCGGGAGTTTTGCACAATCCTTTCTAGAATGATATTAAAGTCACATGACATTGCATCGTCTTGCCTAAATTATTTTTTTGTTATCAAATCTAGACATGGATCTGTATAGTTCGTCTCTATAAATGCTGTCGCATGCGGCTTTGAGATCAATTAATAGGTTTTTCGTCAATCGTATTTTGCATTAATGAACACACTCATTCCGCAGAACGAATGTACATTTTTAAGTAGTCACTGAATGTTCATAAATGTCAGACAAAAAACGCTGTGCCACCAATTGGGGTAACTCAAGTCGTTTGGGCAAAAGGAAAAAGCAGACAGAAAACCATTCTAGTGTGGACCAAGATCATCGAATTACTGATGTAATGGAGAAAGCTTTCGAGGAAAATAATATTTGCCCAGCCGTATTTCTTGACGTGTCGCAAGCCTTTGACAAAGTTTGGCATAAAGGTCTACAATGCAAGCTAAGACAAGTTCTGCCTGAAAAATTATATAAAAACCTCGTGTCATATCTTGAGCACAGTCTCTTCCATGTGAAACTTGGAATTGAATATTCGGATTTCAAAGAAATATTGGCAGGAATACCCCAAGGAAGCGTCCTTGGACCACTCTTGTACCTCCTATTTACACGTGATATCCAACAGTTGCCACGTTTGCTGACGATACAGCTATACTTACAGTTGGCACAACAATAGAGGTAACAAATATGAAATTACAAAACGCTCTTAACGAGGTTATTGAATGGACAAAATCCTGGCGGATTGCACTTAACGAGAGCAAATCGATGCATGTAGGTTTTTCGTATAAACGGTTCGAGTCCCTTTTGCAAATGAAGCGAAATATCTCGAAATGACACTCGATGCAAAATTAAAATGGAAGTCCCATGTAAAAAAGAAATGCGAAGAACTTTAAAATAAATACGTGGTATATAAGTATTAAAGATCTACGCAGAGATCTGGGTGGGTATTCCCGCGGTTAATGATGAAACGAAAAATTTTGCACGCAAACACGTTGATAAAACTGTCCTCCAAATTCTTGACGAAACAAATTTGTTGCGGCGTCTTCAAAGAACTAAGCCCTTAGATTTGGCCCGATAATTTTTCTGAAAAATTTGGCTATAAATTGCGGAAAAAGCTGAAACTCTCACAGGGACAAAAATTACAATGACCGCAAAAGAAGTTGTGCTTAATCCTAATTGTGAATTAATAACAAAGGAGATAAATGGATCAACCTTTTTAATGTCCTCTACAATGATATTTCTTTTTCCCAGAATTGAATTATTTTTCTATCAGAATTCTTTTTTGACTTAATAGCTTAGTTTTCCTCACATTCAACAGTGCAGCTTCAACAAAATTTAGTAAAAAATTGACAAGCAAACTTTTATTTTCCCCCTAAAATTTTGTTTTCTTTATTTCCTGCGCTTTCTGCAGTCAAAAAAATATGGACGCACAATCTGCCAGATGCTGATGAGACTTATGACGTTTATGAACATATCTTCTGCACTTCATCCGGGTCTCTTAGATCAAAAACCTGACTTTATGACACATCTAACCGTAACGCAGATCTTATTTAATCAGACGTTTGTGACAATACCCGTATTGATCAGTTGTGGACTTTCCTGGCCTAAACCCTTACTGAAAAGGGCAGATCAGATTCTTGATCTAACAGGATTATGTTCATGCCTCGTATTCCTGTCAAAAATTACAACAACATTCCTGGATTAGCCCCTCTCTATATCCTCAATCGTGTAATTCTCTAGCTCGTTTGTTTTTATACCCCATCCAGTGTTGCCATCCTACTCCTAGCAGTAGTTTATGGATCGTTTTAGAATCGTTAGCTGAGTCACTTTAGCGAAGATCTCTGTGCTACCGACCGTCAGTACGTCACCAGTTTTTGGTCCCTAAATTTTGAGCTAGAATGATTAGATTCAGTACACGTAGGGCATTTTCTTACAAAAACTATTTGTATATCCTACACATAGAAAAACGTCAACGTATAAAATGTCAAAAGTCCCTACAAATTATCTTTAGTTTTTTCTTTATCTGGAAATTGGTAAATGTATACAAAATCATCAAAATCGGGTGGTTAACAAATTCGAAGGCACAGTCGCACTTTTTACCAACCAAAAACCTCATTGCCAAACTTATTTACTGCTTGAGTCAGCGATGGCGTGTCTGTTTCATTTATATTGCTTGTACATATTTAACATATTTAACGACATATTATTCTTAGTTGAGTTCAAGGTTAGTTCTTTGTTTACATTAAACAAAAATTAAAAATTGATAAGTATGAATCCAAGGATTTTACTTAAGTATTTGAAAAAAAATAAAAATAAAGTCATTCCATTTTACTTGATAACAAAAATGACAACGCAGACGCAATTTTGACCAATACAAGTTGATAACATTCAGCACTTGATGCAAGTTGGGTATATTTGAAATATTTTTTCCCCATTCAAAGATTGTCCATTACCCCAGTCTCATACTTGTAATATGATTTTAATCAATACTCACCCTCACCCTTTGATCAAATAATGGCCTCGTTGTATGCACAACATGACACCAACAAAGTCTATTTTCTTAAACGAATCCTACATACGCCATGACCTAATGCAGGCATTAGGTCTATATAAAATGTGTCGTTATCCAATCCAATGCTGCTAACAAGAGTTGATGTAATACCATATGCATTAACTTAGCCCGCATATGTGGCGACAGAATTTCATTGAAAATGACAATTACCACCCTCGCAGCTCAGTCTTAATCATCCGACCGACAATGTGGCTTAAGGCGCCACCATTCAAGTAGATGATTACGTGGATAATTCCAGGGAAAACGCTGAAGGAATCCATCTGTTTTATATAGGCTGGTGAATTGGTAGTTTTATGATTATCCCCTACTCCGTATAAAGCAACATCCTTGAATGTGTGTAATTAACTAAACACGTGTGAATTTGAAAAGCACTAGCAATGACAATTAAGAAGGGTTGAAAGTTCCGTTAAGGTTTTGTCTTGTTTTGAGCGGGAACAGAGGTGACCTTAATTGGATAGTGCAAGTAATGAAACAACAATTACATGTATTGTTTTGAATTCTAAAAATGCCTTTCAAGGCTGGGAATTACTATACAAGATCGCGTGTCTACTCTCTTATTTAGCAATGACCTATTTTATTACCCTTATGGGTTTAAAGTCATGTTTAGCGGAGTATTGATTCAGATATTTATCAATCTAAGGCTGTGTGGCAATTTCGATTAAATTAGGGTGAAAGTTTATTGACTGGAAATTTTTAACGTTATATTGGGGCTATGTGCGCTTACGACTGCGCCTTGATCCACCGATGAAAATAAAAGTGTTATAGGCTATCTGCCGTTACCGGTTTCAATTTACTACATTTTATAAGTTCCTCGAATACTTATTTTTCGAAGGCAGTCAGTGGTTTTGCCACGTTGTCGCAGCCTGGTGGTCACTGTGGTTCTTCTCTTATCCACCATTTTGTTCGTGTTATGATCTGTCAATGTCAAAATGTCAGTTAAGGCTTATGGCGTTTTGCAGTAGTAAAAAATATGTTATCGAAACGTTTCGTCTGTTTTGAAATGAAATGTAAAAGCGATATTGCTTTCTTAGATATTGCAGATACTTACATTTGTACATTTTTTCCATTATGTTTTGCAAATGGTATCGATGGTTTTTTTACAACTTTAAATAATGGGTTATCCACTTTGGTATGAATGTTCCTTGAGAGCTGACAGAGCTTGTGACTTGTTTACAAAACCCATGACTTTTAACTTTTTAGAAAATAGTTTATTTCGCTTACATCGGTTTGATCTTGCAGGCCTGTGAAAATCGCCAAAACTTGATATTAGTTGCACTTACTATTATTATATTTAAGTGGCGCTACAGTCCGGAATGAACCTGGGCCTCAACCTGCCTCTCCAATTAGCCTGGTCCTTAGCTAACTGCCTCCAGCTGCGCACTCCAAGTTGGTTGAGCTCGGTTTCTACTTGTGCGCGCCACTTAAGCCGTGGTCTTCCTTTACTGCGTCCGACGTCTGGCCAGGAATCGAAGACTCTGAGAGCCGGAGTATTGGTGTGCATACGTTCTACATGTCCTAGCCTTCTTAAACGTCCAATGCGGAGTTTTTAGACCAGGGGCATGTCTCTGTACAGGTCGTATAATTCTTGGTTGAATCTTCGTCTCCATAGCCCGCCAACGCAAATGGGACCGAAGATTTTTCGAAGAATTTTCCTCTCAAATCGACCGAGGATATTGAATGTATCGTTCTGCCTGAGAGCAGAATGTTGTTCGTCATTGCCGTTTAAGAGTCTGCAGAAGTGGTTCTTCCATATCCTTAACATCGACTCTGTCTCAACTACGATATTTCCTTTTTAATCACGATAACTTCACAGTTCGAGCCTTGTAACCTTGGTGTTGACGTTTTACACTTCTATATCCTCGATAGCGCTCTTTTCTTGCTCTTTATTCTTCTTTCTGAAAAGCCGGCGTTCTTCCCTTTTTCTCTGCCTATAGAGTTCAACGGCAGCTCTCGTCTTTGCCTGCATCTTGGCCTTGTATGCCTCGTTCGTGGCTGCGAGCATCTGTCGGCATTCCTCATCAAACCAGGGGTTTTTTGCTGGTGGGCGCATCAGTTGCGGCTGATCTAATGGCTTGTTGGCATCGTTGCCATTATTCTTCGACATTCGATGCTGGTGGTATGGTGTTAATCGAGAAATTGAGGGATACGCGTTGCGCGAAGATCTTGGCGGTCTCTTGCGATTGCAGTCATTCGACATTAATTTTTTTGTACAGTATTTCTGGATTGTTGTGGCATGGTGGATATCCGCATTCTTACTTTGGCTGCAACAAGGTAGTGATCCGAGTCGCTGTTAGCTCCGAAATACTGGATGTGTGCCTCTTGTCAATCGCAAAGTTATCGATTAGGTTGACAGATCGTTGATCTGGAGACTGCCATGTCCCATTATGGATATCGTGGTATCCGTAGCAAAGTCAATGAGCTTAAGTCCGTTACCAGACGTTTTGTATGTTTCCGACAATGCTGCTAAAGATGTCTTCTCTTCCTACCTTTGCGGTAAAATCTACCAGCACGATTTTAACATCGTACTTCAATAGTCGCTCATAGGTTTTGTCAATGAGCTCATAGATGCAGTCCTTAGCTATATCATCTTTTTCCTCCGTTGGGGCGTGAGCGCATATAATGATTATGTTGGCGAATCCCTACATTTTGATCGCTAATGTCTTGGAAGCATGAGATTACTTGCCTAAGTCTGGCACTTATAACAAATCCGCATCTGAATAGTCGCTGTTTCTGCTCACTATAACACGGTCCGTAGTAGATGTCACAGTTTTTCATCCTCTTTTTGCTCGGCCCATCTCATCGTATTTCCGGGATGGCGGTGATGTCTGGCCTGTAGCAGTTTAGGGTTTCCGCTAGTTGTTCGCTTGCATCTCACCTGTTGAATGTTCTCAGATTCCAGGTGCAGATACGAACGGTCTTACTTACTGAAGGTTAATAATTTCAGAAAACAAAAAGACTAAAAAATGCTTTGAAACTTTAACAATCAAAAACCACTATTTAGCTATTCCGGAGTTTTTTTTGGTTATTTGAAAGCAAATATAGTCCATTGCCGAACTAAAGTCGAACCCCATATATCGAAATTGTTTGTTTGTTTTTTTTATATTATTCAATATTTACATACCGATATAAAAGATGGCCAACTCTATAGATGTTAAAAGTATTTTTTATGCCGATGTAAAAAATGCCAATGTTTTGACATCGGTGAATTATAATATTCAAATACCACATGATTAAGTTGGTCTATTCTCCCATATGAATAGAGGTAGCTGGCTCTCTATCCATATCTCAGATCCCATCAAATCTGATTACAGAAAAGCGTCTTATAAATATAATAATCAATTGAAAGGGTGACTCAGACTAATATTTTAATATCAAAAAAATATGCGATAAGATTGAGGTGGTATAAAGGTGAATCTAGTACGTGTTCATATTAATACCATTCGGTATTTCATTCATAATTTCTTAGAATTTAGATTGGCTTTAATTATTTCATGACTTTAATAATTTAATTTGGAGATACCATTGACATTGTCTACCATTTGTAAACTGTAAGGTCTAATGTTGCAGCTGAAATAATTATTTCAAATTTATAGCAAGCATGAAATGGTATATTGGTATACAGGTGCTATAAGTTTTAATACCCGGGGAGGTTCCTAGAACCTATGTAGATTAAATATATTACATATACCTAATCATACACAGAACTACGGTAAGCATGAGGCTATAAGTAGAGTTTATAATAAAAAAATACTCAGCGCAATTGGATGATAGAATCGGTATAAGTAAATGTAAAATTTTTGTTTTGTTAATAGTATACATAGCTTAATTGTAATTTCTTCATTTATTTATTTTGTTAGTGATGTTAAACCTAATAATGTCTATGTTCTGTTTTACCAGATCAATGTGGTTGAACAGCTTGTTAAGATCTTCGTTGAATCTTTGTAACCATAGCCCATTAACACAAGCGAGACCGAAGGTTTTTCGTGTTTCCCCTTTTAATATGGTCCATGGTTCAACACCGTAGAGCAGGATTCGGATGATCAGGGCCTTATGCAGGATCTCCTTAGTAGTTCAAGTAAAAGCTTTACTACTAAATTTCCTTCGCAGACCGAAAAAAACAACGGTTGGCAAAGCAATTCTTCAATTCGTTGTCAGAATTAGTAGTTGTGGTAGACAAAATTGATCTGTCCAATTCGTCGATTCCGTACATTTCAGAGGATGAACTTTTTTTCGGATCACAGAAACGATGATGATGTCTATTCTTTAGGCATACTGGTCGGGTGATGTGAAATAATATTAAACGAAATAAGATCCAATTCCAACTTCGGCTATATTTGTTTTTCGATGCTATTATCAATTTGGCTTTATTGCGCTATGTAAACCGAAATATTGCAAAACAAGTAATTTAATCTCTATCCATCATCGATTTGTTTGCTTTAAATAATTTTATCAGATTTCGCCATATCTCTGATGTTTTATGACAATTGGAATTGGTGCTAACTTGTGATTGCAGTCTTTCGATACTACATTTTTTTTAAAGGTATTCTGCATTTGTTAGGGTGTGGTGCATACCCGCTTTATACGTTGGCTGCAACAGGATAACGGTCCGAGTCGATATTAGACCATCAGAATGTAAAATACTGGATGTGTGTTTCATATCTATCGCAACTTGATCGGTTTGAGTGATCTTTTCTTGATCTACTTACTTACTTAAGTGGCGCTACAGTCCGGAATGAACCAGGGCCTCAATCAACATACCTCTCCAATTAGCCCGGTCCTTAGCTAACTGCCTCCAGTTGCGCACTCCAAGTTGGTTGAGGTCGGTTTGTACTTGTCTGGCTGGGAATCGAAGACTCTGCGATCCGGAGTATTGGTGTCCATTCGTTTCACATGTCCTAGCCGTCTTAAACGTCTAATGCGGAGTTCTTTGACCAGGGGCATGTCGCTGTACAGCTCGTATAGTTCTTGGTTGATTCTTTGTCACAATAGCCCGTCAACGCAAACGGGACCGAAGATTTTTAGAAGCATTTTCCTCTCAAAACGACCAAGGATTTATTCATCCGCTTTTGAGATGGTCTATGCTTCGCCGCCGTAGAGCAGGAATGGAATGACCAGGGTCTTGTATAGGATCTCTTTAGTAGTTCGAGTGAGGGCTTTACTACTAAATTGCCTTCTTAGCCCGAAGAAACAGCGGTTGGCGTATGCTAGTAGTTTTACCGATTTTTGGAAAATTGTGTTTCTGGTGTTGGCTCTTAAGTTTTTCAAGAATCAAATTGAAGAAGTCACATGATAGCGCATCGCCTTCCTTAAATCCTTTTTAGGTATCGAATGTGTCGGTGAGGTCGTTTCCGAACCGAATGGAGCAGCGAGAATTCTCCATCGTCATTCTACACAAACGTACGAGTTTGGGCGGTATACCAAAACTAGACATGGCTCTGAATAGTTCGTCTCTACAATAATAGATGGTGGGTATTGATTTGGACTTCTTGGGTTTTTTGTAGGATCTGCCGAAGTGTGGAAATTTTATCGGTTTCTTGATCTGGTGATGGCAATATCCCCTAGTATGTCCTTGTAAGAGTCAGTGTGCTGGCTAAAGTTGGGATTTTAACACCGTACTACGCATTACTTTCGTCTTGGAAAAGGAAGAGATGCCTGTGTTTAAGAAACGTACATGGCTGTTAAAATCCGAATTTCGCTTTGATAAAGCATTATCGAAACAATTTCCCCTACAATATGAACCATCATGAAAAAATATTTTAAAATAAGACTTTCTTACAGAAGCCTTAGCTAAGGGAATCTTTATCTGTTAAATAAATTATTTTCTTTTGTTTCATTCAATCTACGCATCAACATAATAAATATTTCCAAATTATTGCATATAAATATATTAAAAGATTGCATTCGTAAAATTAAAAAAATAAGAGAACATGCAGACATAGATATAAGTGCTCATAACAGTGTGGCTTGATTGATAGAAAACCCATTTTATTCAGAACGTGAAATATTAATTGATTATCAACATATTTACATATTTACTGTCAATTAAATTCGACAGCTGTAATTGTACAATTTGAAGCCTTGAACTTAACTGCGCACTTTCTGAAGCATTTGAAATTCATAAAAATGCAAGTTCAAAAATCTATTATTTATAAAATGTTTTACATCTAGCGAATTGCATAATATTTCACGATAGCTACACGAGATGCTTTTTAATTAAAGCGTCACTCAGTCAATTACCAGTAGAGTAGCTAGCCATTTTCACGTAACTATTTATAAAGACAAATAGATGCAAATTAATGAGTAGATACACTTATCAATAGCTCCATTGATTGAAATAAATTACAGACGTATAGATGGACAGTGCGAATGAATTATGATGTTAGCTTTTTACATCGTATCCCATAGGGGTATATTAGCTTTCAAACACAGTTTGCAATATGTAGAGATAATAGAAACAGACATAATATCGTTTAGAATATGTCCACCAGTTTCGGATCCTTAAATTGTAAACTAAAGGGCTTTTGAAGTTTGGTTTTCAAACTGGCAGTTCTGTTTCTACAAATGGTCAATTTTTCAGTTGAAAGTTAATTCGTGGTTAGTACGTTTTGCCATAGATTAATTCCATAATGAATATATTAACGCTATAACAACGTGTGCAAATTGTGCGAACTTATTTTGAAAACCTTGGTTCGGTTCTTCGAACATATCGTAGGGTAGACATAATCATCCATCTAAGCAAGTTATACGGAATACGATGAATCGTTATGCTATTGAGGGTACGTGGTTTATATTCAAGTGCACAGCACAGCAATACACTCGTGGAAGATTTTTCGCAAAGTCCTTGGCTTAAAGGCTTATAAAATACAGCTTGTACAAGAGTTGAAAGCGCGTGACTATTATACTCGTCGTAGGTTCGTGAAAACATGATTCAACTTGATCCTCATTTTCATTTTTCCCTCCGATTATGTCCATTTTGGTTCAATGGATATGTAAACGAGCAAAATTGCCGAATTCGGAGTGGAGAAAACCCAGAAGCCTTAGTCGAGACACCCTTAAAACCATTAGACAACACTCACTGTTTGGTGTGCTTTATGGGCTAGAGGAATCTTGTTACCGTCAGTGAAGAGCGCCGTAGAAACATGATTTCTGACTTCTTCGCTCTTCAGTTGAGTGAAATTGGCGTGATAGAGCTTTGGTTTCAACAAGATGGCGCAACATGTCACACTGCGCTCGATAATGTTGTCAAAAATTGGACTTCATAATTGTGCATATGCCAGAAATCTAAGCACTAAAGGCAAACATGTACAAGTATCTATTAAATAACGCTTATATCAAAGACATTAACAATAGCTTCAAGTGTTTAATTTCATATTGAATTTGTGTATTTAAAAATAAAAAATACATTTATAATAATGAAATATTATTGACATTGACATCACAGTATTTCGTACATGAATGCCAAGAAATACAGACACATAACAGCACTGGCGACTGAGGCCATCGGCTGGGACAGACAAGACATTAACACAACAGAGAGAGACAGATAGACACACAGAAGGAAAAAAACATAAACCTACGTGGCACAGAGGAGGAGACATAGATATATATTGTCCCATATTATCGCAGAGGTGGTCTCAGATAAGCTGGCGATTTAAAAAAAAAAAGAATGCTGCCGAAGCTGGGGCTTGCCACGCATTCCTCCGAGCCATGGCTACCTGCAACCTAAAAATTAATATTATGGAATCGTAATTACGAATTCCTATATATTGGATGTAAAATAACTAATTTCCTTTCAAAAGTTTAAGCTTCGAAACTTTTATTTTTATATACTTCCAGTGTTTTTCTTTAATTATAATATGCGGCTCTGTAGTTGATAGTCGGTAGCAACACCTAAATGATCATCCGAGTATTATCAATTGTCAAGAAAAGCTTATCTCAAATTCACCGTTTGGAGTGGGCATAAAACAGGGGGTCCCGCCATCTGGCTTTTCTTCAGTGTCGAAAAAATCTGATGAATTATTATATTAATCAACATCGGTAGAAAACATGAAGAGTGTTAATCAGTCTGTTCAGACAATTGAGCACTTTTTAAGATTTACCATCATCTTATAATTTTGTGGCGAAATTCATTTCCATCTTAATGGACACGTTAATAAGCAGACTGCCAATACTAGAGTGCAATGAATTGGAAACACAAGCATCAGAAAATCCTACATTCGCATAAAGTATAACCTGCGATGTCGGCGCGAAAAATCATCGTCTCTTACTATTTTCAAGATAAATGGATATGTTTAAAAAAAACATGGTTTTAGCAGAACGAAACAATGTCCACTACGAATACGTTTCTGCCACGAGTTCATCAATATTTTCCTGAAAAATCTATCTCCAGAATAGGTAGGTGATATAAAAACTGGACCCAAACTAGACCAAACCCATGGACTTTTTCCTTTGGGGTTGGGGGTTGTGTTTTGTGCTTACTTCCCACCCACATAAAGTACATCTTGTTGCGAAGCAAAAAACAGCATCAGGAAGGAAGGATTTCTCGCTCCCACCAGCATGAAACCACTGGTCCGATAAAGAATGCCGACAGATCATTAAAGCGAAAATCGTGGTCTACAAGGCAAAGAAGAACAGAGGACACAGGTCTTACGTAAATAAGAAAAAATGTGGAAAAGCGCGCTATCGTGGATACCTGTAGAGAGGAGCCACTCCAGGAATGAAGTTCTACGAAAGTATGACACATCAAAATAAGGGATACAACTGAATCCTGTCGAGATGAACAAGAAAAGATCGTAGTCGGGACACAGTCGATGCTGAGGATATAGAAGAAATCTCCCCCTGTCAGACAGAAAAAAAAATTCAATATTGGTGACGACCTAAGCGAAGTGAGGATAGTAGAAGTACAAATCAGTTCCCACCACCATAGCCTATTAAAGCCGGTTTTGACAGCTTATATAGAGACGAACTATAAAGTAGCCATCTTTAAGATCTTTTTTGATTGATTTGTGCAAAACTTCCAAGCAAATAACTGAGGCACAATCTTCCATAAATCGGTGCAATTAATCAAAACTACTGTACCCCTATGAGAATATAAAAATGCTGAAATTTATCCAGTTGTATCAAACAAATACCCCACTGTATGACAACCTAAACAGAACTCTTGTCGCAAGTAGTTATGTCACAGCATTTCAATTTAATGAGTTAAGCAAAAGGAAACCGCATGTAAATGTATTCTTTGATAGTAATAGGCGTAGAACGTAATTCTAGTGAAAGAGACCCCTCATTCAGGGCTACGATTGCATTATCATTTGGATTACCTATTTTTTTTTCGAATATTTTAGTCACTCCTGTCAACACTCAGACTTAAGGACCACATTTATATTATCAAAATCGTTTTTGCTTTCCAATCATGCATTTAGATAATTTGAGTCGCGCTTATATCCACAATTCGAATATTAGATTGAGTATAATGGTAAACAAGTTACTGGGAATGAGGTATTCAACTTTATAATACCTTAAGGAGTTTTATGAAATAAATTTGATATTTATCTTGATTAGAGTTTGCCGGGCTCAGTGGCGCGATGTTTAGTGCGATAAACTGCGCGCAGAAGGTCTGGGTTCGATTCCCAGCTGCAGCAACACCTAAATGATTTTTGACTGGCCCTCCTCTCGTGATGATCTGACAAGTCATCTGAGTAGTTCCAATTGTCAAGAAAAGCTTATCTCAAATAATACGCCGCTCGGAGTCGACATAAAACAGGGGTTCCGCCACCGTGCAAGAGTTGCAACATAATATTATTTCTGTTGAAACTGGACACCAGTATCTATGGATTGTATGTAACTATTTGTTGATTTTATTGTTAATGAAATATACCTTCCATAAATTGTCTCACTTAAGCCAACGGTGAAGTCTACAGTCCCAGTTAGGATGGACAAAGTGAATAACCTAAATGAGCTTCTTCGAAATATTCGAACAAACAAGTCATCTGGGAATCTCAAGGGTTAGTAAGGCCCCTTGAACAGAGATGGTGCGGATGGGGAACACTGATGACCCTATGTAGGGGATATCTATTAAATTAGAACTGGAAAGGACTGGCCTACACGACAAAACGTCTGGCAACGGATTCAGGGTAATTGACTTCGCTGCGAAACGGAATGCCACTTTAGCTAGCACAAGGCTTCCTCACTTCGAAATTCATAAGGAGGCATGTCGTTCTCCAGATCAATTAACAGTCAACCAAATTGGTCACATTGCGATATACAAGAGGCACGCATCAAGCACTTTATATGTCCGAGCATTCCGAGGGGCTAAAATCGACTTAGACAACTACCTTGTTGCAGCCAGGATAGGAAAGCGAATATCCAACACTCCACAACAAATCAGAAATACTATGACAACATTTTAATTCGACAAATTGAAATCGGAAGAAACCGCCGAGTCTTTCACAGCATATCCCTTAAACTCTCGCCCCAAGTAGCTAATCAGAGACTAACATGAGAGCGTTCCCCATAAGAAATACCCGCGCAAGGCTCATTAACTTATGCGATCCGATCTTGAAGGATCAAATAAGGGTGGTCACATTTCTGCTGATCTCCAAGTGATAGCAGCTATAAGATTTTGGGGGTCAAAAAGCCTTATTGATGAAAACATACGTACACATAATCTCCTTCCAAGCTTCACGATTATACTTTGACGTGTTAGTGTTCACTTTTTTGTCTTTAATCATTTTTATTTTTTCTTCTATTAATTGTTGAGAAGTATCAACACATTCAATACTATTTTTCTATGTAGTTATTACTGAGCTTTATAGTTTCTTCTTCCTATATTTTATTTGTTTACCATTGTACAAAATACCATTGGACATAAGCTTGTACAGAATTTGACTTTTTTGTACTAGATTTGTAAATTTTATTATGTTTTTTGAAACGATCATAATTTGGTTAAGCAGCAATGAAAAATCGATTATAGATAATAATTTAAGCATACTAAGATACAATTTAAATATTAAGGCATGCTTAACTTTACAATCTCTGCGACACATTTTAAGAAAACCCTATAAATACGGCTATGATTAGTTCTTCAGCGTTTGTGACAAGACACCCAGATTCATCTCATTGATCCAGTCACCTAGAATTTTTGAAATAGCTGTAACATTGTTATCATTGAAACTTTCCCTTACAAAGAGAAAGGTATTATTTTCGTGAGCATTTTCGACCTCGAACTTTTGATAGATTCTAACATTACGATGATAGCGGAACTCAAAAAAGTGGTTTTTGGTCCGTCTGTCCGTCTGTAGCGGTCTCTCCAGCCTTAACGGCTAGATCCATTTTCTTCAAACTTCGTGTCCGAGGATATTTTAGTCTTTTCAATGCCATTTTTTTGTCGTTTAGCCATGTAATTAACGGTACCTTTCATATAAAAATTATATATAACCTCAATATTCTCGAAAACGGCATTTACGATTTTTATTAAACATTTTATACACTAAAAGCATATTAGTTTCAAAAAACTACATACTCAGTCTATCATAAAATTTGATCTAACGCCCAACTCGCTGTGAAAGAGAAAGTCATGCACCCACCACCCATTTTCGTTGGAAACACAGTTCATACTACAGGGTGTCCGCCGGGAAGGTATACTACTTTGTTTTGCCGCCATATTGGTAAACATTATTCTTGACAGTTCATATTTGGCAGTCGTGAAGTAGACACGTGGCAAATTTATTATGGAAAATCGATAAGCCAAAGTGTTTTAATCGTAAAAACAATTTTTTTAAATTAATCATTGATTACTGTGACGATGAGAAAGTCACGTGAAATTTTTGGCGTGCCAACAAAATGAATTATTTATTGTGTGGTGAATGATTTCGAAGAAAGTGGGTCTGTAGGTGATAGGCCCAAGCATGGACAACAACGTTCTGCAAGATCGGCCGAAAATATTACTGCTGCTCAAGGAAGTGTTCAATACAATCCATCAACCTCAATTCGACAGAGCTTGGTCTTCAAAGAACAACTTTGGCCACAATTTTGCACAAGGATTTGCATTTGTTTCCATTTAAGATTCAGTTGACGCAAGAGCTTTTTCCGCAAGGATGTTACAGCTAGCCCATGACATCCCTGATTTTCATGAAAAAGTCATAATGAGTGACGGCGCACGTTTTCATTTTAATGGATATGTGAATAAACAGAATAGTCGATTCTGGGCACCTTTGTATCCATTAAAAGTTACAGTCTGGTGTGCAATTTGCTCAGGAGGACCTTACTTCTTTTAAAATGAAAACGGTGTAACGGTAACCGTGAATGGGGAGCGATATCGTGATATGATTGGAAACTTCTTAATGCCGCAACTGCATGCTTTGGGCTTGATTAACATGTGTTATCAACAAGACGGTGCCACATCGCATACAGCCAGGACTACAATGGAATTACTGCGAGACCTCTTCCCACAACAAGTTATTACAAGAAATGGTTATGCTGATTGGCCTCCACGGTCGCCTGATTTGACTGCTCCGGACTTCTTTTTGTGGGGAAATCTGAAAAGCAAGGGTTATGCAAACAAACCAGAAACGGTTGAGCAACTCAAACAAAATATTCGTGATGTAATTAATGAAATATCGCGTGAAATGTGCGAGAATGTAATGAAAAATGTGCTCGAAGGGCTCGCATTTATGAGACTAATAGAGGCGGACATTTAACTGATATTGTATTCCATACATAATTGCCGGCATTAAATAAAACATTTATCAATATAAGATCCATTCTAGTATAGTATACCTTCCCGGCGGACACCGTGTATTAAATGGCGTAAAATATAAATTATGGGACACCCTTTACAAATGTAAGAATCATCTATAAAAAGCTCTTTTAGCGTTATAATTAGGTGGGCCTCAGATAATAATAACTAAACAAAAGTCGGATGTTTTGACAAAAGATCTTGTGATTGGGAGGGCAGAGGCAGTGAAAAACATCAATTGGTCAAACCCAGACCACCTGTGCGTCAGTTGAATGCACTGACCACTACGCCCAAGTCATCTTGTAGTTTTTGCTTTAGGCCAACAGCAGTGGTGTAATTTCTGGTACGCGTTCGCGTGTAATTTTCGCAGTTAGCAATAAATACGAATGAACGCTCAACAATACCTACGTGCATTTACTCAGCCAATGAGACTATTCTAGATTAAGTTAATCATACGTGTATACTGCATATGTATTTGTTTTGAAAGTATGTAAACATTTTAAGTACCTGCACTGCTTCTTTAAATTGCCCACATGATGCAGTCTCGTGATCCATCTGCTCCTAAAAAGGTTACTTTAAACCTAAAGCGACATGTTTTTATTTCACAGTTATTCTTTCAAACAATAGTTTTGTATCTACATGCGACACGAGTACAAAAGTTAACACTTTGCTTGTGCGTCACCAGCCTCTGAGGAGCTGAACATATGTTACCTTCAGGTTCTGGTGCTATCGCATTTTGGGAATTATATTTTATTTTTAAATTAAATAAACATACACAACACATACGTCTCCTTATTCATTCATAAATTTAAATACACTCTTAACTGTGTAGTGTCGAGCCCCCTTTTTCTTATCGACGCACAATACATGAAGGTTAAGCAGCTGCTAAATGTGTAGCCGGTTATCGCTTTACCATCAGCTGAAACAAAACATTTGCAACCAGGGTTGCCGATGGGCGATATTCGTCGCAATTTGGTGACTTGAAGATAATCGCCTAGAGTTAAAAATATGTATTTATACATATCGGAAGAATAAAATATAGCGGTAAACTGTCGGATATGAAATAAGCTGTATGCATTAGTAGCTCTCCATTCTGACTAGGTGTGATTCAAGTGTCCTTTTGAGTTGACATGATATATTTACTTTGTTTTACCACTAATAAGACGTTAACATCCAAAAGTTATTTGACAAAAAAAAATTATGTTTGACTAAAATATTCACATTTATCTGTAGCTTGACATTCACTTACTAAGTAATGTAACGAAAACTTTTTCCTTTTACGAATGAATTTTCAATGGTCAACAGCTGACAGTTTATCACCGCCAGTAGATTTGAAGTGCGATTCGTCAAAATTTGTAATCGAATCAATTTGTAAAACCATTCAACTTTGATGATTTTATTGTCAAAAGTCCTGTTTGTTATAACCCTACTAGAAAAAACAATTGAAGCGTCTGTCCAACCGTCGGGACGTTTTGGGCCTTAAATTTTAAGCTGTAACGATAAAAATTGCTCCCAGGAGAAAAAGTGTAAACGATTTCAAAATCTGCCCTTAAATTTTGTTATTGGCCGTAATGCAATGAATTTTGAAAAATTGTGAACAAGATATTTACTCAATTTCACATACAAAACCGTCAGCAATAACAAATTTAGAAAAATTCCTAACGTTAAAGTTAATGTATATGTTGCTGTATCAATATATTTCTAGCATTTTGTTTCATAAAAAGCAACCAGCTAAAACTCTTTTAGTAAAACGTTTGATGAGATGAGTCCAATCTTAGTATTGATATCAGAGGCAACCGTAAATAAAACACGTCTATTGATTAAGCGACTTTCATATTCACATCGCAATAACAACACAAATGTAATGGTAAGTGGGCTTTTTATGGTGTGTAACATATAACAACAAAAATAACATTAACAACCGCTTTATATCGATTCCTCTCGATGTTGGTCGGTAATGCGTGTATCAGATTGACGGAGCTATATCCATGTTGACATAAAAGTTCGCGCATGACTTCGGAATTGTTTTAATGTGCGGCTGCCTACGTTGTTAACGCACCGTACAAAAAACACTGAATATAATTTCGATGCGGATGTGAATGTTACTTCAATGTGTTTCTTACTTACTTAAGTGGCGCTTCAGTCCGGAATGAACCTGGGTCTCAATCAACATGCCTCTCCAAATAGCCCGGTCCTTAAGTAACTGCCTCCAGCTTGCGCGCATTCCAAGTTGGTTAATGTCGGTTTCTACTTTTGCACTTAAGGCGTTCGACATCTGGCTGGGAATCGACGACTCTGAGAGCCGTTGTATTGGTGTATTGGCCCTAGCCATCTTAAACGTATATTTCCCGTCGCCCATCAACGCAAACGTTGCCGACGACTTTTCGAAGATCTTTCCTCTCGAATCGACCAAGGATTTCTTCATCCATTTTTGATACGGTCCATGCTTCCGCGCCGTTGAGCAGGACTGGGTAGATAAGGTCTTATATAGGATCTCCCTTGTAGTTCGAGACCGAAGAATAAGCAATGGGTAAGAGTATTTTCTTCGTTTAATTTCTAACGAGATGTTGTTGTCAGAGTTAATAGCTGAGCCGAGGGAGAAAACTTCCCTTATTACCTCAACCTTCTTGCCTTAGCTTGGCATCAACATACGACTATAACAGGGTTACACCCATCCCATCGTATTTCCTGGTTCGCAGAAATTCTGCTTTGTAGCTGCTTAGGGCTTCCGATTCTTGTTGAATGTTCTAACATTTCAGGTGCAGATACGAACATCGTTATCCTTTTTCTTTTAGTGTAGTCGTCAACAATAAAATCAGTCCTTTCCGAGGATATTTGTTGCCTCGCAACAATAGGTCTTTTCTTTGGGTGGGTAGTTAACCCAGAGTACAGTTCCAATTTAAAAGATACCCCTAGGACACGGGGTCATCAGTATCCACTACGGGATTGAGCGTGCCGTTGGCTTTTCTTTTCATCCGCCACCATCTCTATTCAAGGATCCTCACTTACCCTTGAGATTCCTAGATAACCTGTTGTCCGAATATGTCGAAGCAGCTTATCTAGGTTTGCTTGGAATAACAGGTCGGTTCTTCCTTGCATGTCTGAACCGACTATTTATGGTGTTGCTGTTTATCGTCTCTTTATCAAAACTCGCAATTTTCATTTAGCAAATCACATCCAGTTGGATGAGACCAGTATCCGACGGTTACCACTTGGAAGTAAAAATAAGCACAATTTATGTGCTGGGGATTGCCAAGATAAAGCCAATCAAAATCTACCCTCGTTCTACAACATCCAACCATCCTTAATATACATGTGGTTCTAGCAACAATGTATATTAAGAAGTTTCCATTTTGATCGTCAAAACATTTAAATTGGATTTAGTTTCCCACCGAGTGAATAGTTTTTGCGTGTGTTCACTTTGATCCTCGGCAACGGCAACCCTGTCGAAAATGCGTTGTGCTGTTTAGATATTGAAAATTGCGACTGCTAAATTTCAACATTTTTCAGATACCATCGTTTACCACCACATGTATGACATCAACCGCATGTATCACTTTGATGGCGGTTTCAACAAACACATCTAAGGTGAATTGCTAGTCTTGAGCCGAGTATAGGGTTTAATGCTCGCGTGACTATATACTCGTAGATATCTTCGTTAAAATAAAGATACATCGAACATCACACATCAAAAAACAGATGCGAATGAATTGACTCAAATAAACGTAAATAATAATAATGCGGACAGGCCAGACAATACAACAAACCACTAAACCTGCGATGTACACCATCGATCAACTGATTTGGAATTCATAAAAGAGCCCCAGTTAGACGGTTTGGATTCAGTAAAAATCAAGCGTTTGACGTGGTCGGATCGGGTATTTGTTTCGTTGGCTTAACGCGTGTTTTGAATTTGAAACGTTTGTGTTATTTAGATTTATTTGATTTTATATAATTGTGTGATATTGAAATAATGCCTCCAACTGGAATTGTAATTGAAGAGCAAAGCTCAAGGAATCATTGCGAAAATGTGAATAGATGCGCCTGCGAAGATGAAAACGAAGATAAGACTGACTTTTGCGGAGACAATTGCATACAAAAATTGACAAGGTATTTCTTACGAGATTTTGTATGTTCATTAAGATGCAGAAGAGATCTATTGAAATTTTAGAAACTAATTTAATGTTTATGGACGAAAAATGACTACGGGTTTGAGCTTTTAAGTTTCTTGATTTTGATTTTTAAAGCAGCCGACTATTGTTTAACTATTATTTGGAAAATGCTAACATCTTTTTTAAACTTTTTTTTTCTTCGAACGTACATACGAACGTATGTTATTCCAACGTTTTTAACGACAAACTTTCACACGCAATTAAGCATCATGTCATTGGCCTAGTTTATATCGTCCGGTATAGAAATACGAACTGGTACAACTCATTTTAGTTTTGGACTTCCCTGTTCAAGGCTCAGTTTTAGCGAAAATTAAAATACAAATACAAAATAGGACGTGGATTTGATGTGGTTTACTAAGCGATGGACATTTAAAATTTATCGTACGGAATAATAATAATAATAATTTGTGTTATAATGAGTTTCAATAAGTCTCAGTTAACATATACTTTTAAGCTAAAAATCTAACTAATCTAAACTAAACAAAATTAATAAAAACAAAAAAGTGTTTTGGGATGCGGCCTAACAACAAACTTTAGAAAATTCCCGTAATATAATAGGAAATTCAACCCAAATTTAAAGCTTTAATTTAAAGTTAAATTAAGCCTGAGAGAAATTTCGGTTTCATTTCTTAAGCAAACATATGAGAAGGCTTTTTCAAAACTCTTTACCGTTTGACCAAAAACAACGTTTTACTGAAAAGATGGCGTCATCCGTTTCGGATAGTATCTTCTAAATATCTTTACAAGATGTTCTTTAAGGAAAACCAATAAACTGCCACTGGGGAAACGTTTCACAAGACAGCTGCAAAAAGCCTCAGAAGCTGTTCGCAATATAACCTAAAACGAAATGAAAAATACTTGAGTTACAGCAGGTATCGGATTATATCATACCATGAATGGAGACTATTTTTAAAGAATGTCTCAGGCTGGTTTACATTTACAAGATTGAAGAAATTAATTTAAACAAACCTTAGAAAGACTGATAGATAGCATTTACACAAATATGCTATCCGTATCTTAAAATGGGTACTGTTAAAGATAATCTGTAGAAAACTCATTGTGCTATAAGGAATATAGTATGATTGCGTTTTTGGACATAAAAGGTGTTTTTATAATGTAAATTTTATAATCGAAATTTTGTGCTGGTTTTACAATGCTAAAATAAAACTAGAGTTAACTCACCAAATTGTTAGGTTGATTCGGGGTTTATCCTGAAACTAGGATGATTTCGCATTGAAAAACTTATTCTTGTAGCAGAGTGTTCCTACGTTGCTATCGGTGACTTTAGGTAGGGTTAAAATACTCTTGGAGAATTCTTCTAATACTAATGATTCTAATGTAAATCATCTGGGATCTGGCTGTTAACCCTCAGACAACTGAACTAAGCATATTCTATACAAAATACAGGATTCCAAATATTGATAGTCTTTCGATATACGACAAGAGTCAAATTGTTTTAATCGAATAATCAAAAATACATGTGCCTACTTTAAGATAGAAAGCTAAGCTAAAAACCAAATTAACAGAAAGACTGAATATAGCATAACTTGACGTGTCTCTAGTAAGAAAGGTTAAAATTGTAATAGCTGTAATGTAATATAGCAATCAAGCTGAAATGTAAGGTATGACCGTAGATAGAAAAATGGCTTTCTAATCATTGAAATCCGTCTCATTATGTTCAAAAGTATCACTAGACTGCCATTTGCCTTCAAATTGTTGGCAGAGCAAAGTCTAGCAAACAGTTCTTCATCTTTTTTGTGCCTAGATGGGTCTTCCTTACTTTGGATCTTACCTTATTTTAAAATACCTGCGATTTGTAAAATATGGGACTGTATAGTATGCGCTGTGCAGATGGCCATGGCTCAGAGGAATGCGTAGTAGACGCCAGTGCTGTTACGTGTCTGTAGTTCGTTGCATTCATGTTCGAAGTACTGTGATGCCAATGTCAATGTCAAGTATGCCCTGTTTAACAGAAGGGTTTCAAAAAGCCCCAAAACCCATATAATAATGCACTGAAACCGATTTGGTCTAAGTCTGATCGCGAACCACTGGCATCCTTACATAACCTCACAGGAGTTTAAACTGTAATGAGCAGCTTTTAAAATTTGCCGGTTGGTTTTTTAACTTAAAATTACAAATTAAAGTCGAAGCTAGATAACGGGTGATCCAAGTAGAGATACTTTTTTCAATAGCCTTTTTTGACAGATCGCGTGTGAGTCGTGTCATGCTGTCATGTTATTTTTGTTAAGTATTGTTTGGCATTTCATAATGGAAAGACTTACGCGTGAACAACGTTTACAAATTGTTCAACTTTATTATGAAAATTCACGTTCTGTGAGGAATGTGTTTCGTGCACTTCGCTCAACTTATGGTCAACATTGAGAGAACATTTCGGTGAGCACATCATTTCACGTTTTGGGCCGGTCGATTGGCCACCAAGATCGTGTGATATCACACCGTTAGACTTTTTCCTGTGGGGATATGTAAAGTCAAAAGCTTAAGCGGACAAACCCGCTTCGATTCAGGCCTTGGAGGAAAACATCACGCTTGTCATTCGCCAGTTACCAGTCGAAATGCTCGAACGAGTGATCGAAAATTGGACTCAACGGATGGACCATCTGCGACGTAGCAACGGCCAACATTTGATAGACATAATCTTCAAAAAATAAATGCCAAAGAATGTTCTTTGAAATGACAATAAACATTCTCCATTAAATTTGAATTTTCTGTGTTTTTTTCTTTAAAAAAGTAGGGAACCTCGAAATAGCTCACCCTTTATAAGGCCCTGTATGGTCCGTTAATATTTCAAGTCCAGAGTATCCCTTAAGTAACGAAATTTCTTTCAGTATCGTAGCATCATACATACGTTAACCAGCCATTGATTTTAGTATTAATTTATTAGTGACAGATGATGATATTTTTTTTTGTAAAATTAAATTTATATTTGTAGCGTCAACGAAAATGTTAACAGTTATTCGATCAATCTAAACAACTATGTAATGGAGAGCCTAGTTTTCAGTACAATTACAGTCAACATTTCCTTTGAAGTAAACATTTTGGGGCTTGTTTTGAAACAGGAAACTATAGATTGGAATCACTTACATTCTTGATGTGTTTTCCATAAAAGCTGATCAAACACAAATGCCTATCTACGAATTTTTTTGTTAGTGTACATTTCATTGTTTTTCTTAGTTGAGTGCAAACATGATCAAAAACAGTAAATCTGTTGTTGCATGTCAAGATATATCTCGTTTAAAAATCAAAACGAGAAACAAATGATAAGAAACGTTTTTTATTCACTGTGTATAGGTAATACTTAGGTTGGTCTGCACCAACTAATAATAAAATAATTTATCTCATCAACCGATTCTTGATGGTGATTTATAAGACTTTTAGTGGTAGAGAAAATTAGAAGAAAATTTGGAAAATTAAAACCATAAAGTTGAATGTAAACAAAACATAATTATCGCAACAAAATCTATGGAATGTGTTTTTTTTTTAAATATTATTAGTTCTGACTTCAGAGTGGTTGCTGAATTAATTTTCGTTGACGGATTTCATTTTCCAACAATTATGGGTGTGCGTGAAAAAAGTGAGTAATACATTAAATAAACGTTTAATATCGGTGGTTTTTACATTGAGTGAGTAATAGATTAAATAAACTTATGATATCGGTTATTTTTACTGAAAATAAACATTTCAACGGGTTAAAACAATATTAGCTGTATTACTTTTATCCGAGTTATCCGGAAATGATTAACTTGTTACCAATTCGCCTTAAATGTAACATGACTAAAATGCTCGATTGACCAGTGAAAATATAGTCTAATATAAGATGTCTTACTAAATCTGATTTCCTGTACGTACCCATTTTTTTGTATTTCAATTAAATAATATTCGGAATAGCTTATATAGAATTTATAATTTAATTTTTTGTTTCATTAATAAAAATATTTTTAACATTTATGGATCCAATTCCAATGTCCAAATATTAATTCAAATAGAAGTCATCAAAAAGCATTACATTAAGTTTTTTTCTAAATTCAGTTTGATCTTATAGAAAATAATTGCGGGGTAATATTAAGTTTTTCAGGTTGGCAGCACTGGTTAGTAATGACGTCCAAATGTCATCAGTCAAAGTGAAAAGTTTTCAGTATATTCTGCCATTTAATCATGGAAATCAAAATTCGTGCTCTGTGAAAAATGTGCACCGTTTGTTGCGTCCATATTATGGCGACCGATATCGAGCCATGACACTCGACTTTTTTTTGCCCCAGCCTGCTGAGTTAAACTTGGTTGACATGTGGTTTCATCAAGACGGTGCCAAATGTCACACAGTGAAACAATCGAAATGTTGAACGATGAATTTGGTGAGCAGCTTATCTCTCGAAATGGCCCTGTGAGTTGGCCGCCAAGATCATGCGATTGAACGCCTCTTGATTATTTCTTGTGAGGTTATGTAAAGTCGTTAGTCTATGTGGACATGCCGAAAACGATTGAAGCTTTACAGGATAACATAACAAGCGTAGTTCGTGGAATACAGGCCGAAATGCTCGAAAAAGCGACGCAAAATTGGACCTTCCGAATGGACAATTTGAAACGGAGGCTCGGACAACATATACACAAAATTGTCTTTAAAACGTCAATGGCAAAGGCCTATTTATCGATTACAATTTTGAATATTTGATGCATATTTAAGTATTTTATTCAATTTTTAGAAAAACTCCACTTAAAAATCCCCCGTTATAATTAACCGATTGATGATTATTTAAATAGAATTTATAAATAGGGTCAGTAGAAATGCTTAGTTATGAAGAGATATGTCGGATAATAAACTTAAAGTCCTTGGAAACGAGAAGACATATTCAGGAAATAACGTTTATAAAAGACATCGCTTCTGGAAGAATAAAATCAACTTTTCTACTGTCCAATCTCTCTTTTTACGTTCCGGGAATACCGTTACTTGAGCATGGCTTGTGTTATGAACCAAATCATTCAACAAGACATAGAAGGAATGAGCATTTAACAAGGTGCATTAGGAGTTTTAATGCAATAATCAATGCCGTTGATTCCAGTATTGATATTTCGATTAACAGAATTGCATTTAAAAACATTTAATTCAATAGAATAGTTTACGAATTATAAGTTTTTTTTATTTTTGTTCTTATTTTTTTATATTATCTATTTATAGATAATTTTTTACCTTGATTTTTTTCTCTTCCTTAGAAGAGTTTTTTTTTATTATTTATATATAGTAAATTCATGTTAACATTTTTTTCAGGTTTTTTAATTTTTTTTTATATATATTTTTTTTATTATTATATCTTTCTCTTACTTTAAGAGTTTTAAGAGTTAAAATAATGGCAGACTTGAATAATTAAACAAATGTAAAACACAAAAAATGCATTTCGATAATTTTATGGCACTTAGTGTTTAAAAACAATTTCTAACATATGGCCTCCGATACTGCGGCTTATGAACGCCATCCTGTCGGTCCAATTTTGCACCACCCTGTCTTATTTCGATAAAAGTGCTTCGAATATTTCATAGACCAGAGATTGACGTGTCCTAGCAAAAAGTAGTCCAAAGGTCCAATGGTCCAATAGTCCAATCACAAGACCAAGGTGCCCAATTTATAGGTTCATTTCCTCAGATGATTCTTTCACCAAATGTTTGGCTCAATAAAGTCATAATTGCTCGCGCTGTATGGCATGTTACGCCGTCATTTGCCTGTCGATAACGTTCGCAACTCACGGTATAATGTTGGCAACCGTTTTTGAGTTAAAGACAAATGGACAATCACTTAACATTGAATTATAACTTTCTCTTACAAAGAGAATGATAATGTTTTTATGAAAAAAATCGACCTCAAGAAAAAAGTTGGTTTGTGGAACTCTGTCAGTCGGTTCGCCGGTTCGTTTGTCCGTTTATCCGTAATGGTCTCTTCAGCCTAAACGGCTTGAACGATTTTCTTCAAACTTCGTATCCAGCATTAGTTTTGTCATAATTCTACGCCTTTTTTCCTTTAGCCATGTTATAAACGGTACCTGTCATATAAAAATTGTACATAACCTTAATTTTCTTGAAAGCGGCTCTAACGATTTTAATTAAACTTTATATACTATAAGCATTTTAGTTCCAACAAAACTGCCTATCCAGTTTTTTTTTCGAGAAAATTAGTACATCGGATATTCGCACTTAGGACATACATACATATACCTAGAGATAATTGTCAATTTCTCGCAAGCTATTTTGCCAAATTAAATGAAATTTACAATAACTGTTTGCACGATTTCCACTTAATTAGTTTTGGCCCAACTACCCCAAAACGGAATTTTGAGTTTTGGCCAATATCGAAAAATCATTATTATACACATAGATTCCGATTCTTCAAATTCCGGAATACGCATTCGTATTACCACGTTTCGAAATTATCTTATTAATTTTTAGCAGCAGTAATCAAAATGAATATTATTCTGTATTTTGGCCAAATGTTAAAAATTTGCCGAATTCTCTCATGGTCGGGATTTGATCTAACGCCCAACTCACTGTGAAAGAGAAAGTTACTTACTCGTTTCGGGATGTAATGGAGTCTCAAGTCTAATGAGGATTGTGCTTACACCCAAAAATTTACAATTCTGCTTGTTTACATACCTGTCAAGCCAGAAATGAGCCTCATCGTTGAAGATGATTGGACGATAAAAATCTGGTTCAACTTCTAGTTGATTCTCAGCTTATTCACCGAACACACGACGCAATAAATGGTCCGCTGGCTTGGTTGGATCTTTTATGGATGTAAGACAATATTTTTTCTCAAATTTTTCCAGTTAGTCGACAGGCCTCAGTCTCTGTATGCATCCAAGAGCATTGTCATTTGCCAAAGTTTACAAAACAAAAAATAAAACACTTACATTTCCAGTAGGTAAAACTTCTCTTGTCACGCCGGTGTGAGTTGGATTTTATGAAACGAAAAAAGTTTTAAGAAAAAGACACAACTATAATTATGTTTAATTGTATTGCATTGTATTTATAGGGTTAAGGCTCTTGGAGAATAAAATAATTCGCTTTTCTATATATTAACCAGGATAGATTTTCATTTCTACAGCGTGGTAACTCACGCTCGTGTCTTTTTTTAATCACCATATAGTAAATCTCGGGTGCAATTATCGGAAAACCGATATTCACTTTTCCCTGAGTTTTTGAATGTCGGTATATTAAAATTTTCAGAAGAAGACCTAAAAACCGCGTAAAATAAAATAAATATGTCGATGCTTTCTGCGATTTCTAAGTTCCATATTTGAGAACGTTGCTAAGGAGAAGCTTTTCTTAATTTGATACGATTTTGTTAGACATATATTTGACGGCTTTGAGGAATGAGTATAAATTGATGTTCTGACTTTAGAAAAACTTTTGACCACACCCTACTTTTAGAAAAACTTAAATCGTTAGGTTCTCCACAGAAAGCCATTTTGCTTTTTATTTTATTTTAAATTAAATTCATGACATTTTGAAATTTTGCAACGGTTCAACTTTTGCGGATGATTTTAAATTATAACCTCTTATTAGAAATATAACAGAATGTATCCGGTTTCAATCTGATATAAATAGTTTGTCGGCATGGTGTAATCATAAATTATCCAACCGAAATAACCATCAAGAAACAGAAAATTTTTACAGCATTCCGTACAAATGCATCAATAAATAATTGTTAAATGAACAATCTTAGATTTCATCGTACAGAAGAAGTTAAATATTTCGCCGCCAAAAAATTGGACAAATTGCAGACTCTTAAGCATTCCGATGTGCGTTCATTCACATGAAAATTTATGTTTTCTACTTTTTGCGACAGAAAAGCCGTGCGCCGTCATGGCATTGATACCATTGTATTGGCAACAAATTGGGTGGTACACACGCTTCATGTAGTATTGGTATGAGTTGACAAATGGTTATTGCAAAATATAGTTCTTGTCGCTGCTTTTTCCTAACACACTGTATTAATACCACCAGTGTGAAAGGTATAAGTTGCGCAAGAAAAAACATTTGCTTAAAGCGATACTTAGGCCCGGTTTTTTAGTGCGAGATCATCCTAGTTTCGGGATTAAAATCGAGTTAACTCGAGAAAGTAGTTTTTCAGCCAATTTAAATCCAGAGTCAACCAATTTAAATCGAGAGTCTAACACAGCAAGTTTGGAAAGTTAACCTGAGACTAAATGATCAGATGTTTTTGACAGATGATAAAATACCAAACAAACAATTATTTTCAATTCCAGTTATGTGTGGACATTTTATCAAATTTTGGAAACTAAATACGTGTATGATCCAACCCCAGCGACTCGAAACTGTTTTAAAAATTGAGTTTGACTGTTTTAAGAAGAAAAAGACACGTAATATCGCGACAAAAGCATTTTGATTTGTTAGGGGAAAAATTAACCAAACAGCTGATAACTGAGCTGTTGCAGATTCTATACATTTCGATAACTTTTTGACAGCAAAATCGATAAATCATGAGTGCTACAAAATCAAATCACCACACATCACGGAATCAAATCCCGCACTGAAAAACTGCTTCAGGAGTTAACTCTGGATTAACTCAGAGTTAACTCAGCACTGAAAAACCGGCCCTTAGAGAAAAAATGCTCTGTGATGTCAGACATTTTCAATATCATTCAGCGATTATGTTTTCGCATCACTCTTTCTAACAACTATTCTCTCAACTATTTGCAGGGATATTTGTTTCGTTTTTGTTTGTTATTTCGTTTTCGGTAAGTAGGTAAAATAGTTTATATAAAATATATAGTTTTATGTCGAGTTGCATCGCATATGGCAAAAATCACGAATTAGGTTGAAATGAATGAACACAAATTCAAGGAATACAAAAATTCTATTTAATTCCTATTATAAGATTTCCCTTAGGTAGACTTGCATCAATGCAATTAACCAGTGAGTAGCGGCTTGAATGCCTGGATAGTTGAATAAATACATTGATGCAAGTCACCTTTAGTATTGCTAAAGAATGTTACTTAATGAAGTGTCCTTTTCATTATAAAAAAAGGGAAGTACCGTTTTAAATTTTGATGGTGATACCTAAATTAACGAGGAAGGGAATTCAATATACACATTCTGCACTCCTTTAATAATGAAAAACATCAAAATAATTAATATGTAGGTACACACCAACATATCATTTTACACCTATGATTTGAATTTATGTTCCGAAGAAGCCAGTAAAGAAACTAGAAGATGCTATTAGCGGATTTCTGCTGCCTTTATGATAGAAATTAATGAATGAAAAGACTTGCTTGTCTGTATGATATAAATCGAATATGAATGCCTAACGAAGCCAATTTAGCTATCTTTAAATCATTAACGCGGGGAAGCCGAGATTAAATTGGAAGCGGAAACAGCTTAATTAACTTCCCAAGCAACAACGGTCTGCATATTATACTTTCTCCAATAAGTAGTGATTGTGATATAATTCGATGTTTAAGGGACATGATAGTCATCCTCGTTCATTCTGTTATTGAGGTGCGAGTAAGTGCGTATAACAAGGGTATACGGTATACCATACACACAATAAATCGATAATATCCAATAAAAGGACCGACTGCCACTTGTTTACCATTACCAGCTGTCATATTTATGATGTATGTGACGTTGATGATTTGTAAATGCGTTGTTTGGAGATACGTTCTTTTATATAAGGGTTCTGCACTTGTATGAAAATATTGGGAGGGAAATATGTATTTATACACATTGAAGAACAACTGTGAAATACAAGACGGCCTTATATCTAAATATTCAGACATAAAGAGTCTTTCATTTAGCGGTTCCTATCATTATATTTAAATAAAAACATGAGAAGACTACAATCTGCTGTGGGAACCGTTTATACCCTTTGCCATTCTATCGTTTGAATAAACACCACTTAAAACTGATTTGGTTAAAATGTTTACCCATAACTGAGATCCTGGGTCGTTTGAATTTTGTATGGGTGCAGTCACAAGTCACGACGCAAAATTCGACAGGTTGTGGTCTACGAGTTCTTGTGAGCGACGCTAAATCGACTGTGTCGCATTCACCTGCACACCTTCAAGGACAGTGGAAATGTGTTGGTTTGTCGTTTACTGAACCACCACACTGCGAATACATAGTCTTCTCGGTAGGACGATAATGGCGGCCGTAAAATGGTCGAATCTAACGTTTTCCTTACACAAAAATCATTTTGACAAAACAATTTTATCATTTGCACGTGTTGTTGAACGCTATGTCCGTGCATGGTGATTTGACAAAACAGGCTGAATATATGACAGTCAATGTGACAGATGTAGCTTGAACAATATGGCCGCTATCAACTGCCAAAGTTTGGAAGTCACTATTATATTAGTATAACACGTGCACAAATTGGCGCAAAAGTTATCAAAATAAAAATATGTTGGTTGTGATTTTTTTAATATGTCTAGAAAATAATAGCCATCAGAATTCATGGGCACTCGGGCCCGATTTATGGTATTCTCCATCATTCCTGCCAGAACTTTCGATGATGTGTCCTCGCATTATTGACGGATATTCTGTTCGAGGGCTTCAAAACCCTGCGGCTTATTAACATAGACTCGTGTGGCCTGAAATAAAAAAAACACAAAAGAAGTATTGTACGATCTTACCGGTGAGTGTAAATTAAAAAAAAAACAGATTCAGGCGACCTGGAATTTCAGAATTACTGCCTCGTGCAGAACCATCCCGTTAGAACTACATGTCCTCCAATTCCAATTCATCCAATTGAGGAAGGAGAATGTAGTTGTTTTCTCGCCATTCACAGTCGATTTTTGCCCGCGATGTTTATGAAAACTAGTGGTGGGTGCACGACTGCGTCTTATGCAACTTTCTCTTTCACAGCGAGTTAATTTGACGTTTGTAACAATTTGGCCAAAATATACAATAATATTTATTTCTATTAATGATGCCAGAATGATATTAATTTTGTCGAAATGTGATTATACGAATGTTTATTCCGTAATTGAAAGTAATCGTTGTTCATGTGAATAATAATGATTTACCGTTATTGGCCAAAACTGAAAATTCCGTTTGGGGATGGATGGGTCAAAAGCAATTATCTGGAACTCACGAAAACAGTAATAGAAGTATACAAATCAAATTTCATTCGCAAAATTTTTGCGAGAAATTGACAAATTTCTTTACATGGCCTAAATGCAAAAATCCGTTCTCGAAAAAAACTGGGTATGCATTTTTGTTGGAACTAATATGCTTATAGCATATAAGAAATTTAATCAAAATCGTTAGAGCCGTTTTCGAGCAATTTGAGGTTATGTATGATTTTTATATGGCAGGTACCAGTTCAAACATGGCTAAAAGCCAACCAAAAAAATGGCCTAGAATTAGGCTGGAGAGACTTGTACGGACAGACGGACCGAAGAAGCGACGAACCGACGGACGGAATTCCAAAAACCACTTTTTTGAGTTCCGCTATCATCGTAATGTTAGAATCAATCAAAATCTCGAGGTCCAAATAATTCACGAAAACAATATATTTCTCTTTATAAAAGAAAGTTAATAAGGACTGATATCGCCTCCACCGTAAGCAGCACACCATGCAGTTACTTTGAGCGGGTCTAATACTTTTCGTGGGTTATATATACGTGGATTTTCGTTGCCATATCCACAACGGGCCTCAACGCTCATGATGATTTTCGATGAAAAGTCTCCCTCTCGCTCCCTCTTGGTCGAAATTCAGTATAGCTTGAGAGTAAATAACACGCATTTGGCTTAAAATTTCACGTCGTCTGGCCGATACTCCGCGGTCTGGACATTTGCCGCCATCTACAAAAGTAGATCTTTCGATAGCGTGATGCATTTTGCGGCACATGTTCAAGTAGTGCCAAGTGTCATTCATATGTAAACAAGTAAATTGTTTTTAAACAAGCAAATTTCAGAGGCTGAAAAAACTATAAAGTAATGGGGTATACAATTACTCATAAAGATTTGCCAAATGACTTATTGGTACAAAGTTCTTTCTAAGTTAGTTAAAAAAATTTCAGATGCTTTTCATAAATATTTTCAAACTGCGGTTTGAAATCTTCACTCCTTTCTACCTCCTACAATTTTTTGCACTTCCTATAATTGACCAGAACCAGCGTTGGGATTTATGGCGGATAATCATATTCTCAAAACTGGCGCAAAACTATCGTGGTGTGCTTTTTTCTTTTACTTCTTATGGATTTTTTATAAATTTAATCATTGGTGAGTCGGTGTCAAAACAAATGTTATGAATTTTAAAACAAGGTTATCCAAAAACATTTTAATTTTTAATTAAAGTATTCGTAGAAAATCTCTTTTAATTTTTACTGAAGATTTATTTTTGTGAAGTAAAGTTTGTCGTTTTACTGAAATAAAGTAGAATTTTCCAATGAAGTCTATAACTATCGAATTAAAATTTCAATTCCCTCACGTTATGTGTTCCAATGAAATTGTTCAATGATAGCTATAACTGGACTCCTACCGGAGATGTTTTATTTCAATGGAACAAAATTATTAGCGAATGAATTTTTTTCAGTAAAACCAACGTTTTCTTATCCCGCAGCTTATTATAATGATGAATTCCCTTCATATAAAATAACCAGCTGTATAATTATCAGTAAGGGCGAGGTCTCAACATTTTGCTGAAAATCTGCAAATGAGTAGGTTAAACTTGTGGAATGCGTTTAAACTTTGACATGTGAACAGAAGAAATATTATAAAACATCGATACCACTAACCATTTTCATTATAAAATGTAGAATAATCAAATTTGTTTTCTTCTTTCAGATATTCCGATGGATGTGTCAAGTTACGTAACTCAAATATTGAGCTCATGGACCAGGATATTCTATACCATTTGGCATTAGGAAGTGAAAGTCATGATCTCTACGAGATGTTTCATGATGTGAAGGTAAATTCAAAACTCTTGTAAATTTATCCAATTACCCTTGAATTGTGGCATTAAGCTTTGCACGTTAAGATATCCATCGTGATTATTGTTTTGACTCAACAACTTAGGATCTCAAGATCTTGTTCCATCTCTTCTTGTTCCAGATAAACCCCATGAGAGAATCAATTGAGCCTAGGCAAATTATATCTTGGAATTTCGGTAAAAGAAGCTGTATTTTAGGTTCAGCGTATTACCACATTTTAATTAAAAAATAGTATCGTAAGGCACAAAGATTAGCCGTTACCCCAAAGATATCGGCTCTACCAAAGGGTATAGAACTACATTGAACTACAATTTGAAAGCTATACATTAATCCTTAGCTGGGTTAAAATTGCAAACTTCTCACACCAAAAAGTGATTTATTATAATTTCAATACAAACAAATAATATAATTTTGTTGGCGCAACAGGCTCGTTAGTATCCAGGGCCTTGCTTTCTTACAACCATTCATGTTTGCTTAGTTGATATAAGCTATTCTTGACAGTTGATACTACTCGGATGATTTTTCAGATCATCACGAGAGTAGGGCTGGTGAAAAATAATTTAGGTGTTGCTATGGCCCTTGCAAAGAAGCAACATTGTATTCATATTATACAAAATCTATTACAATTAGCTGTTGATCCAGTAAAATGACGAACAAAAATCCCTGTTCTTCTGGGGAGGAATTACGTGCCACATTTTTCGGAGGTCTTGGAGGGATTCGTAGAACTGAGCTTATGTAATAAATTGACGTGAAAGATATCGTAGGAATTGTTTGCTAGTTGTCTTGATATTTGTGAATGAAATCAGAAAATGTTAATCGAAGAAGTTTGCATATTGCTAAAAAGGCGGGAATACTCGTTGCCTTGAATTACTCGAGATTTGAAATTTGGTATATAGACTCTCTATCCGATGAAGCAGAACAAGTCTAAAAAATTTTGAAATCCGCCCACTGCCACGTCCCCTTTTATAAAAACGTAGTTGTAGGCCAATACATGAGAGATTTTGAAAAAGTGTCTGAACAAGATATTTAGACAACTCTATTGCAGTTTTTTTCCACGACCACTTTTTAAGGGCGTTTTCAGTAAAAAACGTTTTTCGGTAAAATTTTAAACATTTCGGAAAAAGATTTTTATTAACAGTCTGAACAAAATATTATGACAATGACATATATTATCTATATTTCATCGTCATAAAGCCGACATTTTGGGGATATTTATTTTAAGGATGGGATTGTTTTCTGTGCAGTAGAGGTAGACAAAGTCCCCTACTACCTCAAAATTATTTATTTGTCAATCGTGTTGTTCTGTACAAGTCGTCGAGGTTGTGTGTCCTTTCGTGTTGACATCATATACTTTGTCTTACCCTCATTTACAGCTAAATCCATTTCTGCCCATGAGGTTTTGGTGATGTTGAAGAATTTTCATAGCCATCCTGCACAAATAAACGAGTTTGAGAGGTATAGCAAAACTAGATTATCTGCGAGACTTGAACTCAGCAAACCGCTTTGAATTATAAAGATACAAAAATACATTTAGTGCTTCTAACTACCTACGTCATAAATAATAACCCACCAATTACGATGCGTAAATGGAACTAATTATTAAGTGATTAGTCTCGTTATCTTATCACGGGCATATACAACGTCAAAGTGACTTACACAACATTAGGGTATTCACTATCAACATCTAGTGATAGCATTCCACGATTGTTTAATAACAAATCAAATCGAAAGACTATCAAACACCAACCTTTACATATTATACACGTTTGAATAAAAATAAATTGTTTGTTTTTTTGTTTTCGTAATTAAATATTTCATAACAAATGCAAAATCATCTATTGGGCTATTGTGGTTTTGATTTTAATGGAATTTCTGCGTTTTTTTTTTAAATTCAATTGCACAATCACTGGTTTGCGCCAACTTCTAACAGTCCAAGTCAGAACTGGCGGAGACAATCTGCCAATCAATTTATACAATCGAAACCAATATAACCACACAACAGATATTTCTATATATTTATGGTTAAATCGAATATTTCCAGTTTAAATAAATATTAGCATAATAAACTGGCCTTGAAAGAAAAATTATTTTTAGCGACAATTCAAGTTAAAAAAAATTTATATGGTTGTATCTCAACCTATTCGATTTGAAATGTAGTTGATTGCATCAAAATGTTAGTCAATCTAGTCGTGTTCGTTTGTTCGTATATTTGTACATGTCAACTATTTTTGGAACTACAACGAAAAAAAATACAATCCGTCACGTCCGTTGGTGCTTGAACTGACGTATCAGATGGATGAGACGGATAAAGTTGTTTCGCTTTGCACATTTTTCCGGATGCAAAGATGCTAATACATGCATTGAAAATATAAAAAAAAATACTAAGCATGTGTGACTGTGATTTACAAAAGTATTTCCTACCATCTGTTCGTCCGTTCGCCTGTTTAAAATTTGAACATGTCAAACGTTTTCGGGATTATAATTTTAAAAACTCAAGAAATCCGTCACATCCGTTGATACAATGACCCATAACCAACGTATATCCAGGAAAGATTTCCTTTTTCCTTTTTTCGATGTACCTAATGAACACGCCGCAGACGGTACCAGTACTTACACTGGTCAATGGACGTGACGCTTGTCGTTGGAAAAAAAATTATTTAAACTTACAGTTTTTCTTATATTTCTTAGAAATTTTTAGTATTTATAGTATTTTTAGATTAAGAACATCATTCGGAGTATTGAAATGCTAGTTTATCTGCCCATGTCGGCTCTTCCACCTATTCGTACATGTCATAAGCAAGGTTTATACTGTATAAAAATAATTTGTTCAAAATTTTTGGGACTAAAACCCCTTTGAATCCCAAAAAATAGGCCAATCCAATCTGAGCAGCAATGATAAGGAAACGACAAGAAGTTGGTTCCATCTCAAATTAATACGGATCTGGACTGCGTCTAAGATAACTTACTAAATCTTAATCTAAGTGCGTGTGTGCACGATTGCGATACCTCCTGTTCTTATGCCAAATCTGAATGGCTGAGTTAAGTTAAGTTAAGCTTTTCTCTGCCTTTTGTAGGCTTATGGCGAGAGGAGGGAAGAAACTTTTACATCTAAATTGGAATATTTCATAGGATTATCTTTTTAAGATCGAGTAAACGGGTCTAAGTCCACAAAAAAGGAGACCCTCTTAACTGCGCCAACTGAGGCATAAGTCTCCTCAACAACGCCTACAAGATCCGATCTGCCGTAATATGTGAACGCCTGAAACCGTTTACCAACAACCTGATCGGCCCTAATTTTTAGGCCAGGAAAGTCCCCAACCGATCAAATTTTCACACTTCGTCAGATTCTGGAAAAACCCAAGAAGTCCAAATTGATAACCACCCCAACTATTCATCGATTTCAAAGCCGCATATGACAACATTTATAGAGACGAACTATACAGAGCCATGTCTAGTTTTGGTATACCGCCCATCAGGGTCGGAAACGACCTCACCTTTAGGCAAGGCGATGCGCTGTCATGTGACTTCTTCAATTTGATTCTTGAGAGGAGCACATACATAGCTAGCATCAAACGGCAACAGCCACCGTGTTATAGACGGAATAAAGCTATCCTCACTTGGTTTTGGTTGGATGGTAGATTTTGTTGCAATCATCAGTATTAAATGGCTCGTTTTGTCTAACAAGGCAATTTTCATAGCCTGGCTGTATGCAGAAGCTCCTATTTATTTTGTTTCCTTTTCGTTTCTATAGACATGTACCACTCCTAAGAGCCTCACTTTACAGCTTCACTACTGGTCCATCATTGGAATCATATTTGGATGACTCGACAAATCAGTAATCATTCTCACATCAATCCGAACAAAATTCTAAGACTTTATAGGTATAGATACGTACTCTAAAAAAGGTGGACAAGTTTGTGAATTTAAAACAGATTAAAATTGTTGTCTCCAGAGGTATATCAATAGCCCTTAATTACACCGAACTACACTTCAAAACTAAATGATTTAAAGCTCCAACTTAACTACTGTACTCTTAAACACAAGCTCTAAGATTCTAACGCAGTATTTCTAAGTCCTTCAGTGGGCGGTAAAAATGAGCCAGTTCATTCCATTTCCATCAAGTTTGAGTGTTCATTAAAAAGTTCCATCCGCAGCATTGATTTTTCTTATAAACAAAAGACGAAGACCTTCCAAAGTTACTCAACTTTGAAAACCTCTCGATTAAAGTTTTACTTGTACTATACTATCTCAATATTTTTTCAATCATTTGTTAGGATGTGCATGGAAAACAAATTTTTTTAAATGTTTTCCCAAGTTCGATTTTAGGTCAAGACTACGATAGCACCGTCAAGTGTAGCTAGGTTTTGTAAACAAACATTTATGTTGCACGATAGGACACTTGCCATGAGATTACGTATTAGCTTCGCTGATTTTATTTGCCTTGCCATTGGTTTGCGGTCAATTTCAATTATCAACTGATAAGAGGAGAAGTTACTTTGATTATTATTCCCCTCGTCGAGTATACCCTAAAACCAATGACTTTTCGCTGATTCTACTTTTATGTCGGTAGGCGCCTCACATAGGTTCAGATTAATACGGAGATCCTTATTTATTGTTCTATTCTCGAGTGTATTTTATTGTACCACTCCCAATCGAATCATATTTCCATTCATTTCCCACCTAACATGCTAATATTTAGGTTGGCTTTGAGCGTATCCGTATCCGAAATCAACCCTTTTATTTCCATAAAGTTCCATTTCTCATCATGCGCGTGTACGCCTGGCATTGTTATTTCGTCTACAATAGGTTTTTGATAGTGCTGCCGCAGGATAGAATCAGAATTTTCGCACAATTCACAGAGCAATACAAAGTCAGTATAAATTTTACTGTTTTACCCAATCTAGAGACCTCTTTAGAAATATTTTTTAATGATCTTAGGTCCATGAAACGTATAGGTACATCCTCATATAAGTCGTGCATAGAAAGGATGCTTGTTTCGTACTAAGCAATAAATTACGTTATATGAGAGAAAATTGTGCAATTTCAAAATTACCATTGCATACAGAGGCAAACGATACACATGAATATATTAGTTGACTTTTATGGTGGAAGAATATTTGAGCTATCGAGTTAAAGCATACCCTCCTCAGGGGATAGTAATTGTTATCGATATATAATTTTTGCTTTACACCCTATATAATTATTATAATAATTGATCCATGTGAAGTTTTTACCCACGTTCTACTTTTGGGTTTTCTTAAGAAAACGAAAATCTAAGTCAATCCGAAAGTCGTATACATAATTCGTTAAATGATTATTTTGAACCCGGTCCGTTTTTTTTGTGGGCGTTTCCTTAAAAAAAATATCGATTCATACTTATGCCGTAGGCACAGGGTATATCAATCCGTGCCAAAATATGGAGCCAGGATAATAAAATTTGGTATATACGCTCTTTTCCATGTTTTAAAAAATAATCCACTCATTGCCACGCCCATTTTTTTATAAAAATTGCTTTTATACAAATTGTGTGGATTTAGAAAAAATAACTGAGCAAAACCCTATCACGATTTGCCAATAGCCACATATGGACTATGTTCTGCCACTAGCCATTTGGCACCATCTCTGTTTAAGAAAATAAATTAAATATAAACTTTTTTCTTTGTAAATGAAATACCTACCATTATTTGGCATACACATCCTTAAACCAAGCTTCTCCATTGTTTTTACTTCTGTTACAAAAAATGTGACATACTCATTGATTCAGATTTTCGTAAGTGGTGGGACAGTAAAAAACGTAGGTTTTGTTACTTTCTGGATTTTAATCAGGAACTTTTGAATTTCTTGCTGACCTACCTTTTTGGACTGTGCAAATTGCAAAAATCATATCTACATTTGGAGGCCTAAAACCCCATCCTTCAAAATGTTTATTTTCGCGCTAGCTTCGTATCAGTCTTGAAAAAATTGGTACCGGGGTGTTTTTCAGAGTTATGTGTTGAAAATACGATTTTTTATCAATTGATAACTTAAATTAAAGTCAACAATATGCAATATTAAAAAAAAGTTGGATCATAATTGTAACAAATGGTCCTTTTTATAAACTCAAATAATCTTTGGAACGGTTTTAAAATTTCTTTCGGCTTTTAAAGCTTCTAATATTTTTTAATCCAGTAGATAAATAATAATAATGAATAATATTAAATAATAAATAATAATACAAATAAATAAGCACGCTCATAATGAATTTGATTGAATATGGTCCACAGAGTCGTTGAGGTTCAGGAGGGCATGAGTGTAATTTGCAATGGATAAGCCGTACGCCGTACCGTCAGTAACTGTTAGACTACCTACACTTTATTAGGGAACATTTTCAAGTCGTATACCAAAATGCTGCAATACAAAGTGCAGAAGTTAGTCAGGTACCGCGTACGGATTGCCAATCGCGTCTTAAATACCCTCACGCTAGTCTACTCAATGGCGATGAAGCCTACTATATATCTTCATTGACGGCAGCCATATTCTTAGCTGAACGAAAGTTACTGTTCCTTGCGGCGCCTTTGGTATCACGTCATATCGAGGCTTAGGATGAACGTAGACATCTGAATAGATTAATATTTCCCCTATTCCTACAGTAGGTACATTTCCACTGGACGCATTCAGTGCGTATTAGTTAACCATCGGTAATATAGTTTATTGGGGTGTAGAAAATTATTATTAAAAGAACACCACTTGCACTGAAATCAATTTTGATTGTAACATGGTGTATGTGAGTGTGACACGTCTGTTATGGTAGAATTTGGCGTTTGAACGTCATCTAGGGGGGAATTTGTTCCCGACATTTATAACTCAGATGACTACACAAATGTGTTCAGTCAGGATATAAATATTATACCTCGTGACCCGCTCAATTGTTACCTCCGCTCATAATTACAGATACAATTACAACATTTCCAATGCTTCTGGAAAACTAAACCTGTGTCGCAATATCAATTAATTTGCAATTTTAATTTGTGTGTAACCGCAGAGGCACAAATTGACTATCACTGTGATATCAAAGCAACACCATCACCGCGTGCTTGCCGCATAATTACCCATGTAAATGTAATTGTGTTTGACAAAAGCAAGACAACAATCGGTGTCCTTTCTCTAGGAATCGCAATTGAAAATGCATTTTTTGTTTGCCCCTCTCGCATACTAATTGAGTTATTCATGGAAAATACAATCGAGTTAAAGCAACAAATAAACTTGGTACACATAGAACGTTGAGCTTCATTGGATTTTCATTTCTCGTTACAGTTCGTATGCATGGGTGGCACCCCCAGGCGTATGGAACAGTTCGCCCACTACATTATGAAGGAGATTGATTTTACACTGCCAGTTGGTACCCAGTTGCAGGATATCAGTGAATTCTCCTACCGGTACTCCATGTATAAGGTGAGTAATGAGCATATCCGGTTTTTTTTTATAGAAATGATAATGAATGTGTTTTGATCTAGGTTGGCCCAGTGTTGGCTGTCAGCCATGGAATGGGTGTCCCATCGGTTAGTATCCTAATGCATGAATTGATCAAATTGATGTACCATGCCAAGTGCCAGGACCCGATATTTATTAGAATTGGCACATGTGGTGGTGTTGGAGTAGAGGGCGGTACTGTGGTCATCACAGAAGACGCTCTAGATGGACAGTTGAGAAATTCCCAAGAATTTGTAAGTTTTTGATATAAGAGTGGTCACTTAACAGAGGGCTAATTTGTTATTTTAGACCATTCTGGGTAAGACAGTTCATCGACCGGCAAAATTGGACAGGAAAGTAGCCCGCGAACTAAAAGCGTTAGCCAGTGCTGATGATCCATATGATACGGTGATCGGCAAGACATTGTGTACAAATGATTTCTATGAAGGTGAGTAGTGTCGAATATGGCGTGCTTAAAAATACGTATTCCATTTATTTTATTTACACGCTTTTAGGACAAGGACGTTTGGATGGAGCATTCTGTGACTATACGGAGTGCGATAAATTGGACTATCTGCAGACGTTGCGTAGCAATGGGGTTGTTAATATCGAAATGGAGAGCACTATCTTTGCTGCTTTGACACATCATGCGGGAATCAAGGCAGCTGTTGTTTGTGTTGCCTTGCTTAATCGATTAAATGGTGATCAGGTATGTCAAATGTCAAAAGGGAATAAATTTGGAATTTATATACGAAATTTGCGTATGTCAAAAATCTGTTTCTATACATTTTTTTTAAATTTCAACAATTAGATAAAAACTTTTAGAATTCCGAAATGCTTTATACTGCCTTGCTAGATAGTTGCTATTTACATTCAAAAGGGTGTTACATCTAGAGGATGTGCCGTTTGACAACCGACAGTTCGGGTTAAGTAAAAATGGAGCGCTATACGAAATAACAACGCGTTTTCATTGTTTCTCATTTTCTTCTTGATGGATTAGTTAATCGACAGATTGTCGCATTTGGGGTTAGGGAAACCCACGACTAATTGTTGAGACGCAAATGCAGTCTCAACGCATGACTGTTTAGTTTGGATTTTGATCTGTTGGCATTATCGGACCATATTTCTTCGTAAATGCGTTTGGTCAGGCAATGAAAATCAATGGTTTTTGTTGTCGTGACATCATTATCTAGTTATTAGTGGATAGACGGTGCCACATGCCATACAGCTAGAGACATAATTCAATTACTGCATGAGCCATTTCCTAATCTTGTAATCGTCCATTTTTTGCGATCAGGGGTCGTATTACCACATCAATTATCGAATGACTGAAAAATGTTTATTTAGTATGATCGCATACAAGATTAGATTATCGAATATTGGTGGTGTTGAGTGCATGCATTTTTGTGAGAGAAAATCTAATAGCTTTTAATTTTGTTATTTTCATATTCTTTTTAATAAACAGGAACGCACTCTGAACCTTTTAATAAAACTGTTATCGAAAGTGTCAGTTATAATGTTTCAAGAGAATTAAAATGTCGCTATGTTTCGTAAAGATAAAGGATTGATTGGACTAACAATTTCATTTAAATTTACAGAAAAAAAATACATTTGCAATTTGTCTGTCATCAACAACTGTGAATGTAGCAGAGTTTTGCTAGTACAATTGGTACAATTTTAAATGTTAATTCGTTACATGGCAATGATCATCCCAATGTAGTTACTCGATCATTCGATAACGTATGCATTTCACTTACTCGCTAACTGATGTGGTAATTCGACCCCGGAATTGACCATTCAGACTTTTTCTATGGGTTTTTTGAAGTCATAGTTCTACGAATTCCAATAAAAGAGATTTATCATTTATCCGAAATGCTATTCCATACATAACCCCTATATATAAAGATACTCTATGAATCAATAAAAAATTAAAGCTTTCAAATTAAATATTTGTAGCTTCTATCAAAATAATGTTTTTTGTGTATTATGGGACACTCTTTACAAACCTGCCCGATGATTTGGAGCATTACACATATAACGAAAACTTTAAAAGACACTTTTCAGCTTTCATTAACATAAGTTAATGTAATGGGTGTGTTTTGAGTATGTCTCAGTGTTGTTTTATGAAACGCAGATATTTGTCAAGGCGTGGTCTGGTTACTTTCATCAAATGTTATTGGAAAGTAATTTCATTTCTTATTTGTTCTTTTGTTTGAAGTCGTTTTATCCGTCTGAAGTCTAGGTAATGTAACTTCCTTTTCTTTTTGCCTTTAAAAAAAATAAAAATTAGCTGAAGACAAAAGTTTGTTGAGCAGGTGGTGCTATGTAATATGGCAAGAAATTTTCCGAACGACCGCGAGTGTGCCACGCTTATCTAACCTGCATCGAAGATGGCCCTGTGGCTTTACCTAAGCTCACTTTCTGGATTTGAAGTGTGACAACATCAACGTTTTTTTTTACTGCCCCCAACTTTTGCGAAGAAAGCTTCTCAAATTTGGGGTTAAACAGGAAGCTATCTTCTCAATGTTAATCACAGATATTTCCTTCTTTAATGCCCCTCACCTGCATATCAGCGAGTTTTGTCTGCAGGTCTTGCAGTAACAAAAAAATCAATTGCTTTCCTTGGAATATTTTGGAGAAGCGCCTCACATGCGTTCCTCCGAGAGTTGACCACACATTCAACAACCTGTACAAACACACGTCCTTTCATATTCTAACGCATGATGGCTGCTGAAAGGAGAAGGTCACACGTCTGCTGATTGAGTCCACTTTCGCCCTGCAACAATATAGTTTCCATGCTACATTGAACTACACGTGCGAGCAGCAAGCGATAATTATCACAATAAACGATATGTAGCACTTCTACCCTTGACAGTTTTAAAACATTCTTCTTGTCCGAGCGGAAGCCACCTCGACTCTAGCCTTACAAGTCAAAATATATGAACTGGTCAAGGCAGATGCTATCTAACAACACTTTTTACTTTGATTGTGTCAACGCAACAGTTGTCAATGCGATATTATTTAGAAGCCCTTAAGCAATGAAATTCTGTTAGGCTTGTATCCGGATGTAAGTTCCCCGGTTCAGCGCTAATCTGTCATTGGTCGATTTATCCCGTAATATCTCAGTTCCCTGACGGACTCATATCTCTGAACAATTCGTAAAATAAAATTCTGCTAAATGAGTACAGTGGTTATATTTTACATATTCTCTGAGAATATCATTTCACTTAATAAAAAATTAATTTATAAATAGTAAATTTATATTTATACATACATATTTATAAAAAAAATAAATTAAATTTCTTATGTTTTCAGGTCAACTCACCCAAAGAGGTCATGTTGGAATGGCAAGAACGGCCACAGATTCTAGTCTCGCGTTACATTCGAAAGGTTCTTTCGCAAAAGAAGCTACGACTGGGATCCGATCATCCAGACTCGATCAAATCACCCCGACGTTTGAAGCTCGTACAGCAAGAGTCTCAAGCTCATGAATAAATTCTAACAACAAAAATGCTCATTATAAAAATTCTAACCTCAAAATATAAGTTTAAACAAAAATAAGACACGAAAAAAAAAATTGTTCACCGAAATTCTGATGTTGAAGGGAGAGTGTCAAGATATTTATATTTATCTCCGGCACTTTATCGCTCCAACATAATGACATAATCGCTTAAATAATGACATTTCATGTGTAATTATGATTATTTGTTCGTATACATGATTATATTATAATATGTGTTATAGTTTACTGGTGCACGCACATTGAAATGCATAAATGTTTTCGTTTTTAATTTAATTCGTAAAATAAATAGCCAAATGTTTGGTTATTTTAATTGTAATTTTAGTTTACAGTTAAGGAAATTAATTTCTATTTAAATAAAACAAAACATACATTTGTTGGTGTATTAAAGTATTGTTTTTGTTGAATATTTATTTATAATTAAGACACACTCATGCGCGCCCAGAGTTCAAGTCTTCCGATAGCGAAAGATGAATAAGAATGTACAATTTTTTATAGAATTGAAGCCTTAGAATAATAACGAAGATCAAATTTTGATCCTTTTTTTTCTAAAGTGACTTGCTCAAGAATTTGTATTGTTGCTGCTTTGGCTTTAACAGGTTTTGAGTTTTAAAAATGTTCCTTTTGTCATTAAAAAAAATGAAACTCGTGATTAGAAAGTTTTGATTGTAATCAGTCACCAAATGCAGCCTTGTAATGTAGACAACGTTAATTCTGTTTATTTTTTATGTAGATGCAATTTTAAATGTCAGTTTGATTCATTGAAGTTCAATTCGCTCTTTACTGTAGATTTATCTTATTGGAATATTTTGTAAAAGTTTTCAATAAGTTTTGTTTAAATTCTCTTATTGCATGAATAAAATAACATCGGGTTTACTACTTTTGGCACAGAAATTTGGCAGCACTGAGCACTGACGTTTCTACGAAAGTTGTAAATGTTATTTTCGCGAAATGAAAAATATATTCATCACATCTTACAGACCCCTCAAATGATGGGCGTGGATTATTTTTTCTTTAGATTCTTTCGTTTTGAGAACAGCATTCTTTTAATATGTTGGACCAACTTTTTTATATTTTATCAGCCGTATTTATAAGATTTTCTTAAATTGTGTCTCAGAGGTTGTTTAGTTAAGAATGCTTATATATTTAAATTTCCTCTAAGCAACGATGCTTAAATTCTTATTTACAGGGTGGGCCAAAAAAAGTCATCCGATGTTGTTCTTCTCTCATTTTTTTCTAAATGAAAAACTTCGATTCTGTTTTTGATTATGTTTATTCGAACTTTGAGAATTTTATTGGTCAAGTCGAGAAGCAAAATAGGCGCCGTCACAACTGATTGCCATACGTGCTCGTTTTATGACATTTTTCAACACTTCGGCAACAGATTCTCGCACTCGTGTCGAATGTTGTCCTTGAGGGCTTCTAGGGTCTCGGGCTTATTCACGTAAATCGTGCGATCTTGTGGGCCAGCGCAATTTGCCAAAACGATACATGAAGCGACAGTGTATGCCGTTGCTCCGTCCTGTTAAAACCACATGTCCTCTAGTCCTAATTCGTCCAATTGCGGAAGTAAAAATTCGGTTAACATGGGCCTTTAGCGCGCACCATCCACTGTTGTCGTTTGACTAGCGGCGTTCTCGAAAAAAAATGGCCCGATGACTCCTCCAGCGTGAACAGCGCACCATGCAGTAACTTTGAGCGGGAGTTATGGCTCCTCGTGCATTACTCGCTATAGTTTTCCTTGTTCACGTACCCGCTGAGGTGGAAATGAGCCTCATCGCTCATTATGATTTTGGTCGAAAAATCTTCGACTTCGTCCTCCAGATTGAGGATGGCTTTGGCGTAGGTTACACGCGTTTGGCGGTCGACAGGCAGCAGCTGGCACGGACTGGACTTTGTACGGGAACATGCGCAAGTCCATGACCAAAATTCGCCTTAGGCACGACCGGCGGATGGCTACTTGCGAGGCACGGCGTCTGGTCGATGTTTCCAACGGCAGCTCGGCTCGACATCCTCAGCACAACGGGAACTCCGGGCCGACCACTCTTTGCAACGTCTCGTGTGGTCCCATACTCTTTAAGGTTGGTGGCCAAACGGCGCAGTGTTCGCGCTGCGCCAACACTACAGACGAATTGTTACTCTATCACTCCATGGCTTGTTCATTTGTATTCTACATTTATCTAGTCCACAAATGTCAAAACATATTTGACATTGGCGGCCATTTGCAAAAATAAGAGCATCTTCCAATAGGATGATTTCTTTTGGCCCACCTTGTATAATCGATTTTTCATTACTGCTTAACTAAACGATGATTGTTTCAAAAACGTAATAAATTACAAGCTAGTACAAAAAGTGAAATTTTATATAAGTTTATGCCCCATTTATCTCTTCTATATGCTCAGACACTGCTGTTTAAATTTTTACAAATTGCGATTTGTCAGAATGCAAGTACCCTTTGCCATCACTTGGAGATCAGCAGATATATGACCACCCCTATCCTTCAAAATCGGAATACACAAAATTGATAAGCATTTCCATTGGGCTTAGAAAATCGATACTTTTGCCGAAAATATTTTTCTTGAAGTTCCGTTGGGGTAATTCTCGGTTTGTACTTTTTCGGTCTCCTAGGTGTTGGTCTGTTTGTATTTATCACATTCACTACATTTAAGTCATTTACCTACAAAAGAAATGTAGCTCGAGTCCATTTTTTATTAATTTGCTTTCACTTTTCAACACAGAAACTCACAATAAATAAAAATAAAAATTAGATGGAAATTCTCTGATCCGGCGAAATTCATTTAAAAATGGATCCTTAACAATCTAAAGATAGATATTGTTGAAATTAAGCGGCCTCTAAGCAACGTTTCTTAAATGTGAAAATTGATTAAAGAAAATTGTTTTAAAGTCAAACAAACTCATACAATTTTTTTATAATATATATATATGAATATATGAATAGCCTTAAATAAAACTAAGGAAACAATGCAAATCAATAATATGGCAACTGACAACTGAATATCATACTGTTTCAGTTTTTATAACATTTTAAATCGACATTTGTTAACTTGCAACAACATTTGTTGCGCATTTTCTTTTTTACTACATTTATTGCAAAGTTGTAATTTTAAAATTAAAACAACTAAATAAATACCACAACGCCACATTTTGTTATAAAATGTTGAGTTTAACCAATTTTCTACCAAAATTTTATGATAACAATTCCAATAAATTGGCTTTGAAGCACGTATTTTCTAGGCAGAGAGTGTAATGCCCCAAGCACATGTGCTGTGCAGTGGTTCTGCATGCAGTGCTGCATCAAGCAAGACCCACGAGAAGAAATTTTATTTTACAAACATGCAGTGCCATGTGGTTTGTAAGGAATTTCGCAGCAAAGAAAAAGTTTTGGTTAAGTTGAGAAGAAGTCTCTCACATTGTTTTTTACTTTTGATTTGCTTTGGCGATTGTTCGTTTTATATTTCTTACGCTGAATCAGCGTCGTAATCCAATGCTGCCAAGTATCTTAAAATTTGTGTTACGTTGGCCTTGAATTTTGCAGGGGACTTTTTGTTCTTCTTCTGCACGTGTGTTACAGGCTTAAGACTAAGAATATATATAATCTAAGTTATTGTTGTATTTTCGACGTAAATGTGTGTTACGGAGCTCACATATCTTTATCGGACAAACATAGTTTGATAAGTGCATTTAGACCTTATAACGTTGTGGAAAGGGCCCTCCCGAAGTACATCTGGAGCTTAACTTGAATCCCTGTTATTTTACAGAGTTTTTCATTTGGTAAAAAATATCTTATTGAATTTAGTTAAGCTAGTCTCGGTCCGTATAAAATATATACTTTTGCTAGTAGTAGCATCTGGGTCTTTAGTCATTTGCACACGTTTCGATTCCACCAGTAGATTGTTTGACGGTATTGTGCACCACTGAGCTACAGTCAACGGTAGATCAAGAATTATTTGTTAAACTTTTAAGCTGTTCCTTAATTAATCAAAAAACCAGATCACACGCGGTAGAAGAAGGGATAAGATTTGTTTTATCTCTTTTTCATACAGCCCCAAAAGAAATTGCACTTCAACAAAGCAAAAACCATTATTTTTCGTTTCCATGAACTCAAACGACGTCTTACAACCTTGAAAATTTGAGAAAAGGTAAATGGTAGCATGGATAACGATGGTTATTATCATCGCAGCTGGATGATCCGAAAATGTTTTTTACAATAAAGAAGCGCGTTTGGATTCGAAAAACCCCCTTGGCTGGAGTATTACTGTCGTATCCAGAAGTTACACGCAAGCGATGGGTATTATTTATTATACAAGGCTTTAGAGACTTCCAATATAATTTTCAAATTTCAAATTGAATTTAGATTACCATTGCTTAGTTTGGTCTACAAACAATGTGGGGGGATTGATGCCACAGTACTTGGTGCTGAAAATTTTGTAATTCAGAAACGCTTAAGACATTTGGTGCGATATTTTTCTATATAGGCTACCTCAGTGGCGCAGTGGTAAGTACGATCAACCGTGAAGTTTGGTGTTCGATTCTTTAAAATCGTAGGTTATCTGAAAAATCATGCGAGTAGTATCAGTTATTAAAAGCTTATATAAACTCAAACATTTGGACTCGGTATAATACTAAAGTCCCCTCTATCGTATCGTAGAAGCACACATGTCCTCATAAATGGTTGTGAGCGTACAGCTATATTATCGGCTCCAACAATCCTGTTGCGCCAAGGATTCATCTTTAATAAAACAAGACATGGGATTTTTTTATATTTGTGCACTCTTAAAAGGTGATGTTATTCTTTAAAAATAAATTTTCGATGAAACAAATTCGATAATATTCATTTTAACCCACTCCCATATATTTGGGCGTTTTTGTTCCCAAAACTATTTAGTAGCATGTCTGCAGAAATATTTATAAATAGGATCCATACAAATAAGTAAACATTTAAACAACGTCCAGTTATGAATATTTAAGTTAACGATAATATGGGTAATATATAGGGTGTAAGGGAAGCCTTGTCATAATTCTCTCCTCTAAAGTGACCCTAAGGAATCGGTGGTCGTCAGTAGTTAAGCGGCCTCTAATCAACGTTGCTTAAATGTATGAATCGATTATAAATTTCGATTATGCACATTAGGAAATCTTATATACGTCTGAATCTGTTAAGATACTTTTCAAAAATTTTAAAACTAATTTATTGCTTACATTTTTTTTTTTTTAATGAAAATATTCCTAAAACGACAAATGGCAAAAGCTTTTCTTTGTATGTTTTACATTGATTCGGTTATTTCGTACTTTGATTTGGTTGCTTTTACGCTTGCAGAAATTGAATATGACTACATTTTGTTTCTGTAAAACAATTTCAATAAAAATTGACTCGAAAAATAATTTATACGGTTCTGACTGCAAATCACCCTGTATACAACATCAAGCCATTGCAAACTAAAACTTTCAAAATCTATGTTGCATAAAACTAGGAGTTCACTTAGTACTGGCTACCTCTATAGGAGCACTAAATAAAGCCCTAAACATATGCTGGAAAATTGGTTCAATATATGGAAAATTCAAACCAAAGTCTACTATTGTCAGGCCTATCGCGAATACATTTTTCCGGAAAACTTTTCCCATTTAGAAATCTGATTTAAATTGATGACAAGGGAAAAATTCCCATGGAAATTTATTTGCCATAGGCCTGTATGACTCGTGTGGCATTTTACATCGGTAAACGTTATAGGAATTATCTGAGAACTGTCAAAAAGTATAGTATGAACATTCACCCTTCCACTTGGCGTTTTTTGAGTCGAGTCGCTCTAGTGGCTTCAGGATTATTTTCTCTGAACGCCTCTGCTCTCATTCTTTTACATTCCATATGAGTTCCACAGCAAGAAGCGGCTGATAAATGACAGATAGGCGTTTACGTTTAGCAATTTGAAATTTCAAATGAACATTCATCTATTATTATTTTTGATTTTTTATATTTTAACTAAGTTCGTAAGTTTTTTTCTTAGTTTTTTATTACTAAATTAAAAAAATGAAAATGTGAAGACTACTGTGATTTTTCTATCGTGGAGTAGCGAAGATAAGAGTGAAGTGGAAAGCATCAGAAGTGAATTTATGAGAATAAGGAAAAATGTAAGATCGAAATCTAATAATTTGTTTGTCTAGCAAATGATATGTATACTTTTTGTCATTCTTTTCAATTTTTTATCCGTGTTCCAAGACTGTTTAATTCTGCAGCAACATCTTTCCATCCAGTTTTAAATATATCAAATTGTGGGACACCTATTTTAAAATGCTTTGCCAGAATCAGTTGTGAATTCGTTATATAAACTCCTGACGAAAAATAATTAGGTAATTAAATTACTTATACATACATTATCGCGTTCACAAATTTCTCAACGAGAAAAATGTCGTTTAAGTTGTCGTTTTGTGAGAACTTTTGGGCATAATAGAATACGAAGTCGAACAAGAAATCAAGTTCCACATGAACTAAAACGACATCTAGCGTTTAGTGATGTAAAACGACTCATCAATCGCCTGCTGTAATGCCGAGTTCACTTTGTCGTTTTGTGACTTGTCCTTGAACGACTGTTAGAATAAAGGTGATTCTCAAAAGGGAATTTTTCTGCTGGATCAATTAAGAAGAGGATGAATGCTTACGATGATATGGTGATTTTAAAGTCTATTTAAGCAAACATTTTTATAAATCATTAAGAAAATTAATACTTGTAGACACAATTCATATTCAGATTTCAGCAACTCCAAATTGTTTGAAATATTGAGTTATACTCTTTTAAAAACAAAATAAAGCTTGTAAAATCGAGAGAAACCCATTTTCGAAAAACATAGCTGATAACTGAGCCTTCCATTTTCTATACATTTCGGTAATTCTTTGGCAGCAAAATGAATAAAACATCAGTGTTCCCATATTGAATAAACTAGCATGAAGTCAAACTTTATCATGAGTTAACTATTAAATATAATTCAGGGTTAGTTGCCTCTAGGTTAACTCAGAATTAACTCAGCACTCAATATTTCTTAAACTTTTTGCAGTTATTGTTATAAATTGAATCATTGGCGAGTTGGTTTTAGACCGAAGCTACAATTTTATAAATGCATTTCATTCCTGCTCTTTGTCGCGAAGCATGAATCATATGGGAAACAGTTTTTCATTAAGGTATTGGGGGATCTTCGAAAACTCTCTATTCGTATACGTATTTCTTTGCCACTGTAAAATGCAATTGTCCTTGTAAAGTGGCGCTACAATCCGGATTTAACCAGGACCTCAATCAACAAGACTCCTAATAGCCCCGTTCTTAGCAAACTGCCTCCAGTTGGGCACTCCAAGTTCGTTAAGGTTGATTTCTACGTGTGTGCGGCTATTAAGGTGATGTCTTTCTGTACTGCGTCGGAGGTCTGGCTGGGAGTCGAAGAGTGAAGTTTTGTAACTAAGGGAATGTTGCTGTACACCTCGTATAGTTCTTAGTTGAATTATCGAAGAATTTTTATCTCAAATCGGATTTTTTCATCCAATTTGGATACGATTCATGCTTCAGCGACAAAGAGCAGGAATGAAATGATAAGGGTCTTACATAGGATCTCCTTAGTTGTTCGATTAAGGGCCTTACTACTGAATTATCTTCTTAGCCCGAAGAAACAGCTGTTTTCAATAGTAAATCTTGGTTCAATTTCTGACAAGATGTTGTTGTCAGAGTTAAAAGCGGCATCGAGGTAGATAAAGTTCGGTGCTACCTTAGAAATATGTCTGCCAAAGGCGACGTCTTGTCTAATTTGGCAGTTGGCACTGACGGGCTCAGTGGCGCGATGGTAGGTGCGATGAACTGCCGCGCAGAGAAGGTCTGGTTTCGATTCCCAGCCGTAGCAACACCTAAAATGATTTTCATTTGCCATCCACTCATGATGATCTGACAAATCATCCGAGTGGTATCAATTGTTAAGAATAGCCGTTCGGAGTCGTCATAAAACATGAAGTCCCGCCATCGTGCAAGAAGTACACACGCACACATGAATGGTTGTGAGAAAGCTAAGCCCTGGGTACTAACTAGCCTGTTGCACCAAACATTTGTATTTTTCCTTTGGCAATTGGCAGTAAGTTTGCAAGTAAGAACTCTTTTTTTGCAGATATTCGACATAAATGTATAAACTTTTGCAAAATTATTTTATTAATAAAAATAGTAATGACGCTCAGCTAGAATTATTCTCGATATATAAAAGTCTAACGCAAGAACCTGCGCTTCATAATATCGATAAAACATCTTGATGTTGAGCAGAGTGATTTTAAAAAAACTAAGTATGCCACTCAGTTATTTTTGAATTCAGGCTTTGTGCCATTAGGCCAAACTCAGTATTATGAACTGACTTGAATGTTCAGTATAATTTTCACATTTCAAAGATCATTTAATTGTAGTAAAAATCTTTTTTTTTTAACTATTGTTATATATATTTCATTCCATAATTATAACTTTATTTTCAAAACCGAAAACAAAACAATGTTTGCTTAATTTTCTTAAAATAAAACCAAATTCAAAATGAAGACATTTATTGGGATAATTATTTCTCTATTACATAAATTGTATAAAAAACTAATATACCTACTATAGGTTATAATGAATTCTTTCAAATATAACTTCAACTGGTGCCTTTAATTAGGCGGAGATTGTGACAACACATCCCATCTGTCAAAACGAGGTCCGCTAATAGCTAATATTTGCAATGATTGAAGGCATTCTGTCACATCTTAAACGAAATTTAGGGGCCCATTTTATATTTGGCTACGAAGGCTATCCGAAATTGGCCTTCAAAATGTTTTTGATTCGCACGCTGACACACTTTTGCAATACAAAAACTGCTTCTTCGTGCTGCCAATAAATGTCATCCTGCTTTCAAAACAGATAGTGGAAACTTAAATTTTAATTTTGAAACTAAAAATTGACAGAATGTAGATTTTGTCATTTCTCATTTATATTTTCGATACCTTTGAAGAACCATACTACAAATGTATTTATAAATTAGCGTCTATTTACTAAAGAATGAGTTGACTACTCCAAATTAAAACCTAAAAAGCCTTAAGGTCCATGTCAAAAATGCAAACGTGTAAGAGTGAATCGAACTTGCTATTTCCTTTGATTATTTTAATAATAGCATCTTAAACTATCTCTGAACATTTTTTTACTAAACAACAATGCAAAATGGATTACGAAGGCAAAAGAACAAAATGCACTGCCATTTTCGTTTGTATGACTTTTTTTGAAGAAATTTATAATAAACTTTAAACGGCTATTATACTGGTTTTTATCATACTACATTTTAAAAGTTACTAAAACACTATTAACGTAATCACAAAAAAATAACGCAAAGACAATTGAGTATATTTTTAAAACTTTTGTACTTATTGCCAGATGTAGTTAATTTTATCTTAGTCCGTTTCCTACAAAAAATACAAAATCAATTAAATTAATCAAAATCGTTACATATCCAAGTTTTGTTTTTAGACATAATTCTGAAATATCAACAGAAATATGGCCAAATAGTTTTCACAAAAGTTAATAAAATTATTATATAGAAAAATACCTTTTCACTAGTGCTAAATTATTTAATAAAAGTAACGCTAAAAAATTGTTGAAGTTATATTGTTGTTTTTGAAGGCTGCACAAGCTGTTGCCTAATTTTTTTGATTATTTCGTTCATTAAATTCACTATAGCGTTATTTATATGCAAGTGATTATTGGACGCACTTAATATTTGTTGTTGTGATTTCCATATATAATGTAAGCTTTACATATGCATTATATATTAAATATTTTAAATAAATATAAATATTAAAAATGCGGTTTAATTTGTTTGATTTGAATAGAGATATTTGGGGATATTCTGAGGCCGTTACCTCTAAACTAAACAATCCATATCCAAACCGAATTCATCAACATAAGCTTTATATAGCGCTCACGCTCCGAAGCATTAAAGAAATGATAAAGCGATAGACTGCCTCTACGAGCTCCATGACAAAATCTATCAGCGACTACCGAAGTACGATATTAAAATCGTGCTGGGAGATTTTAATGCAAAGGTAGTATAAGCATATAAGCATCATTTCAGCAGTTTTTCGACAATACTGCTGTTATTGTGGAAAAACAAAGCCTACACGACAACATATCTGGTAACGGACTTAAACTATAGTAATGGACTTCGCTGTGGGCTGACATGACACTATATATATATACGGATATCGGGGATATATGGAAGAACCCTTTTGGCAGACTGTTAAACGCTGAGGACGAACAATATTCCGCTGTCAGGCAAAACGCTGCTCCATCAGGGTCGGAAACATTCGATACAAAAAATTATGATATAACTTTGAGCAAAGATTATAGTCAGACGGATGACGCACTGCATAAAAGAAAAATTGTTCTATGGCGGGTCGTACTGGTCGGTAAAGTTTTTTGATGCTGAGCTATTAACACCGCGTCTAGCTCTCATTGGTTTAAACTCATTGACAATAGTACTTTCGGGCCATGAGTTAATGTCACATACTTTTTCGAATAGATTAAAAAGTACAACTATTTTAAATGAAGAAACGAAACCATCCGGTTTACTAATGTTCGTACATTTAATAGAAGTACATGCAAGGACGAGTTTAGTTGAAACCAAATAAGTCACCACATCTTCGGAGGAAGTACACGGTTTCAATCGTTATATAAAAATTAACTTCGGTTTAGAATTCGATTCATTTGTAGATAATTCCGAACCCAATTATGGAATTAATGTACATGCGGGTTTATCGAGAGAAGTAGGAGAAAATCTTATTATGAGTTGAGAAAATCTTATCATGCAAATTCATTCTACTTAGGTATGACTTGTCAGACTCCACTATTGGCTTTTTAACTTTCTCTTATAAAGAGAATGATATTGTTTTCGTGGTTTTTGGAATTTCGTCCGTCGGTTTGTCGGTCCGCCTATCCGTACAGGACCAATTTCCTCTAAACTTCGTATCCAGCGTTTTTTGGTCATAATTCTAGGCCATTTATTTGTTTGCTTTTAGCTATGTTATTACCGATACCTGCAATATAAAAATCATACATAACCTCAATTTTCTCGAAAACGGCATTTTTGATTTTGATTAAACTTCATACATACTTTAAGAATATTACTTCCAACAATTCGCACAGCGGATTGTAGGCTTCTCATATGTTTTTTTTTAATTTTTAAAACCAAATTGTTAAATATTGCAAAAATTAACTTCATTATAAAAAATGACATAAAATATCAGATTTTATGACTTTCAAAATGGTTAAGTCCCTTCTTGTAAGTGTTGTCGTTGTGTTAAAATTTAATTAATTCATGGCGCCTAGTTTACATTATACCTGCCAAAACATTGCTGTCAAAAACTTTTTTGAATGTTACAAAACATTATGTTGGCTAACTTCGTGTCAAATTAAAAATAGTTTCTCATAGTTTATTTTCACATATGAACAAAAATGTTTTTTAAAACCAAGTTTCAGCAAATATTTTTTAAAATCATTATTTTATGAAATATACCATTGTAATCACGACAGCGAACTTGTTTAACTATCTGGTACACTAAGCTTCCCAGTGACGCACATAAACATCAGTACACTACACAGTTAAATATTTCTGTTATCAAACAGATTTGTTTTTTTTTTAATTTCAAACCAAGGTGGACACTTGGAGAGCGTGAGCTGTTAGGTGTGAAAGTATAGAGCGCGAACGATACACTATAAATAAAAGCAACAGCATTCTAGCCGAAAGGGTGTGTGATCGATGACAACGACGCGTATCTTTCAGTCGACATTAGCTACGAACGAAGAAGCGTCGCTCGAAGTACTTGGTAAAGATTGTTTTAGTCTTCTCTTAACTACCTATTTGTGGAAAATTCTTCCGGTCTAGATAGATACAATTTGAGGGTCACGGTCAGCAACAGTTTGTATCTTAGTGGGGGAGGCGCACGTGCGTCGGTGGATATATATATTTTTTTTTTTTAAGAAAGAAAGATTGTGATAAAAAAACGAATTTTTTTTCGATAACTGGTGGGTTACTGATTATATATGCATTCTGCCCAAAATGTGTGCACAAGTGTGAGAGGTAACAGTTGGGCGGCAGATATCTCTCTAGGCCTGTATCTACAGTTTCCAAGTATATAGTGACAAATTTATGATAAAATGTGGATTGTGGATATCTTGAAGTGGATAACAGAAAATAATTAATAACTCAAACTGTATGCTGTATTAGTAGCTAATATCAATTATAGCTTCAAAGATAACGGACATAATTTTTGTTCGTATAAAAGAGGTTGGCCTTTTAGTTTGGTGACAAGTGATTAGATTTTGGTTGAAAGTGAAAGGTTTATTTTTTGCATTAATTTTATTTTTACCTCTTAAGTGAATCTTAGTATTGGTGAGTTTTATGGGGTAGATGTAAAAAAAATAATAATAATCAATAACGCAATTCAAAAATTATGAAATTCATTTTGAGTGGATTACGATCGTGAAGGAGTAAGTGAGTCTCGGAAATAATAATGTGGACGTACGTGTTATTTGATAAATAATAGTTCATTGTTTGTTTTGAAGTGAGTGCAATCGAGTATACAAACCCACCTAATGCAAAACGGAAGAAGATAGTGTTTAAGTTATTATTCAGAAAAACACATGAACAATAAGAAATCAAAGTTGTAAAAATATGTCCATTAAGTTTGCACGAAATGTAAGGTTTTATTTAACTTAGCCAGAATGATCATTTTGTTCGATACATTGTTGGAATTTTGAATTTAATTCCATTATGACTCTCTCAAAACCCCCGTCCCTTAAGACTTTATTTGAGGTGAATTTTTTTAACAGTAAAATCCTCCTGATCAGGAGCAGGTGCCAGGTTCGGAATTTAAGGTGGAGGGAAAAGAACCTCCAAACGAAGGAGCTTCTGTGGAGTCACTATCGATATGTGTGGCCTGCCATTGTTCTGATGAAACACAATTCCTCTCCTATTTACCAATGCCAATGCCACCAAACACACAGCCAAGTCAATTATTGCTTGGTCAACTTTTGCAACGTTTTCCGACGTTATTCGACCTTGATGTTGTCATAAGTTATTTACTCTATTCAATATTGCAAGTCGGTAGCGATTCACAGATGGAAATTCGATCCATGAGATTTTTTTTGCATTAACTCTTGTAGCACCACTACATCAAATGGTTCTGAACGATGGTTTTAAACGGTTTAATGTTTAGCTGGCACATCTTTGACATCGATGTTACCGGAATGGAATTAATGAAATCGAAAATGGGATTGTTTGGCACTATTAGGGCTTTAAACATACATGGTGTTCATTTTTGCTGCGCGCTCAAAAAAAAAAACTGAGGCAAGCAATCACAACATTGTCAAAACTGTTTCTTTTATTTCGAAATTTCATCTTTCTTACGGAGTTTTATATACGTCCGGTATTAAATAATTGCGAAACATAGTTTAGTTTTTATTACACCTGTAATTTCATTATGCATGGAATACAATATCGTTCTTGTGGACAGCAAGTGTTCATTTTCGGTACACTTTATAAAACTACAATGTAATAAGGTGCCAAGTAGTCTTCTTTTACTAACAATCCTACGCTTTCCAAAATTTCCATACCCATACTCCATAGATAAGATTATCTTAGACTGTGATTAAAAAAAAAAAAAAAAACAGATTGTCCAAGTCGAAACTAGCTGATCGGAATGATCGAACATCCAAATTATTGGATGTGTTTCCTATGTCTATGGCAATGTGGTCAATTTGATTGACCGTTTATTGGCACAGAGAATGTCATATTCTCATGTGCGCTACGTAAAAAAAAACACAAGGAATGTCCAATTGGTTTTCTTCGTTATCCCTTATATTGGACGGAGTATTAATAGCAGTCGAATACAAGAGCAACGACCCCAACAAATAATGCTTACAATAACTTTTTAAATCTAGAACAAGAGTGCCTATATAAAGATCGTTGATTGACAACTTGCAAGTGGGCGTTTTGGATTGCTAGTTCATTCCATTAGTGCATGTTTGCAGTGAATAAATAAGTCTCTGTAAAGTTATCTTTAATTGAAATATGGAACTTAATGAATGCATAATTGTGACTTAGTCAATTAATTAAAAATTCAGTAGGGTAGTTATAACATTTACCACGTGCTGTCTTTTGTATATGCATTTGCTAAGAGGGTTCTTTTATACTTAAAAACTGCGCGGCCTGATAAATGAAAAGATATATAATAGACTACATTCCGCGTTGCTAGACCGAAAATACTCCATCTAAATTCAAAATTAGGTATAGGGGGACATTTTATGGAAAAACAGGGATTTAAAAATGTCTCCCGATACTAAATAAATACGTATAATATGAAAATCAACACATTTTCTGATTTATGTAGGCGACGAGTATACGTTATTGAACATAAAGCTAAATTAGTTCGGTACGATATTGTTTAATCGATAAGATCTTATTGTGAAACTCAATTTAAAATAATTCTTAGATTACAAAATGTGTCTTTAAGTAAAGTATCTGTTAATAAAAAGCAAAAAAAAAACAATGTTTGAGAAAAATATTGTTCATGTCATTTAATGTTTAAAGATGGTTCCTTTCAAATATTGCCTAAGACTTACTTTTAAATGGTCCATTCTATGGGTTCAATATTCTTTCAAGCATATCGCTTGATATATCAGGAAAAACACCAGTTATGTTGGCTTCCGAAGCTTCATTAATTTCTGCTTTATATGACAAGATATATCACATATCCCTTGAAAGTCAAATCACTAGGCCTTGATGTCCAATTGACAGGACCATTTGTTGTGAGCCTTGTTAAGCCACGGGGCAACTTCGATGTCGGTGAGAAGGGCGCGGCACGCTAGTGATTGCTCAGCTATACTCGTCGGACGGGGGAGTTCTTGCCCCCTCACCATAACATCCCAGCTCTACTAACATTTTTATCTCGTGCCAAAAAAAAATAAAACAAAAGAGAAGAAGAAAGCTACGTTAATTTGACCACAGACGGATGTAAAGGACTCTAAAAAGGAAATGGATAGAAGTAGAAAAAAAAAGGTAAAAGAAAAGATCAAATATCTATGCCAATTCGACAGAAAGATATCAGGAAAACGACCGCGACGACTAAAACTAACTTATCTAATAAAACTAATAAAAGGCATTAGTTCACTAACTAATTATAACCCTAATCTAATCTTAAACTAACCTAAACACGATAAACTTGTTCCCGGCATCTTTCAATCGAACAGGATCGTCGCAATTCCGAAACATGCCAGATATCATCGGCAGAGTTTGGCCTTCCCACCCCTTCGTGTCACGAGACACATCCGATGGCTAACCCCCTTGGCCACGTTTGCGGGGGACAGCCCCTTGACCACTCATCAGCCGCAATCTAAGTCCTGTAAAGTGAAAAGAAAATGTATTTGTCACATCCTGTCGTCGTTAGTTATAGTCCTGTCATGTCAAGTCAAACCCCAAAAGACGGCCCGCCCACCGTCCACACACCACTCACGAAAAGGATCTAAACCACCATCTTATCACAAAAAAATCTCACCACAAAATTGTGCTATTATAGCCATCAAACATTATTTATTTAAAATAAAGACTAAAACTAAAAAAAAAGGAAATTTCTGTTCTTAATACTACTTAATGGATGTATATTCAAATTCATAAATGAAGAAAACTTAAACTATTACTCACGGTTACCTTGGATTGTCCCCCGAAGTTCTGCCGGCAGCACTGAAGGAAGGATCGTCTCAGGAAGTTCCACAATGGTGGTATAACGCGCACAAAAATGATATTAAAAGCAGAAATAACCTAACACTAATTATACTAATAGGGTCCAGAAGGGACAAAAAGCAGTCCGGAAGGGACACAATAAAAGTTATTAAACTAAAATTACTTAAAACTAAATTTAATCTAAATTCACTTCAATAATTTAACTTGTTTTAATCTTAAATTCTGCTAGTTTACTTTTAACTTGATATGTCACTTTCGGGTTATTTAGTGAGTTAATCACGTATATATGTCTATGTATATATATATATATATATATATATATATGGCGTTGACGAAGCACCCACTATTTCTTTAAAATTCCCCTTTTTGAAATTAACTTGCTTTTTTTTTTCACTATCTTTGGTGATTTCACTTCCAGACGTACGATTATTCTTGAACGTGCGGCTCACTCTTAATATCAGCGTACCTACATGCACTGCACTGAGTCCGCCTGACGGCCGTTACCCCGGTCCTTACGCAGTCTTTTTGTTGCAGGAAACCACCCCAATCACAGTCGCAGAGGCCTCGAAATTCGAATAATTCACTTTAGCCTCTCCTTCAAAATGCAGTATGCATGCCTTATATAGGCCCTTAGTTAATTTCCTAAGGAAAAGTGCTTCGCCGGTTTACCAAATACAAGAAAACCCAGAAGAAGTGTGAGAATTCTTTTTGTCCCACTGCGAAGAAAAAAAATTCGATCTCTCAATCGATCAGCTGTCAGCTTTGACCCACTTTTGTGTCGTGCTCAAATTAAAAAGAAAGGGCATCGACCGGCTATCGATCTTTGGAGCGGTAATGGATTAGCTGTTCTCATCTCTTGCAATTGATTGCACTATATCTTTCCCTCCCCCTCCTGTTTTCTCTTTATGAGTTATTCTTTCATTCGTATAAAAAAAAATGTTTCTCTTCTCCTCTTTTTTTAAAAATTACCTATTCTGCCTAATTATCAGAGTGGAGCTTTCTCCTTTTCTCTCATCATTTTAGTTCCAATTCGCCCATCTTCGTTAATTTTTGAGACCCGTTCACAATAGCTCTGTCTCAATTCAAATCGAAGTCGAACTTAATTGGTCTAATGCCTTTACAAAAAGAATAAATAAGTGACTAAACCTAACAAATACATATTCTAAGATAAATATAATTTTAATATAAATAAAAATATACATACACCTACACATAACAAGTCATGTAACAATATCAATATTCAAATAATAACTCCTACCAAAACAGAAGGAAACCAACCACGCACAGCACCATTGCCTTCGAGTACGGCGAAAGAAAGTTCTCTTCGCCGAATGATAATGGCAAAAGGTAATACAAAAGTGGAAAACGTCAAAAACAAAAATGTAAACAAACCAAACGCATTGATGTGCAATGCGCACCGAATTCGTTCATCGTAAGTAAGTACACAATTATTTAATTAATTTTGGTGTTTTGGTTGTTTTGATAAAAAAAAATTATATTTCACAGGTGTGTAGTGAGCTGGATCATGCTGGAGATCGCATGTGCCAGAATACGCTGGGTATGAAAACAGGTAGCAAGTGGTAAGCAATTTGACTTTTATAATTGCCTGAGTTTGGGTACATATTAAATTTATAATTTTTTTTTTTTTTTTTATTATTTATAGTTGCTTTGACTGGGACTTCGATGCTTGGATGTGGATATTCGGATAGGAAGTGGGGGTGGATGGTGTTAGGTGGTAGTAAGTGGTGGAACAGGGGGTTAGTGATAGTTGGTTGTGGTTAAGTGTTAATGTATGTATTAATATTAAAGGCGACTTACGTCGCGTTCTGAAAAGTATATTGTTTGATTGTTTTATTTTGTTTTCTGTGTATATAAATTGACTGTGACGAAGGGCTGCCGTAACAGGCTCGAAACGGAGTACGAGTGGTCGGGAGTTCTCCGATTTCGTAAAAAAAAGAATAGTCCTTCGACCAGTACTGAGGTGGGATAGAATTTAAGCAACAACGTGTGGCAAGGGCCCACTCCCTGAGTTATCATTGCTTTACCCTGATTGCTAACCGGGCAAATAGTTGAACACACTTGGAAAATAGTAAAAAAAAAAATATAAACTAAACTAATCTATCACAGTTAATGTTATCACAGATGACCCTTAATAAACTAGAGTGTAAATAAATTAATAAATAGCTTAATAAATAAAAAGATAAATAAATAAATAGATAAATAAATAAATAGCTAAATAAATATATAAATAACATGGAAAACATAAAGGTGTAAATAACATAATCAATACAGACACGGGATAATAAATAGTTGATCATTATTAAATATTTGAATAAATAAACTACTTGAATACTACATACATATCACAGACAATCGGGCAACGACAGATAGAGTGCGTCAGTTTCATATTGCACTTATACGTGTAAATCTTTGGCGTGAAAAACACCGACTTTTTCGCCATTCTGATTTCCTACTTCATACAGGGAATTGCCTATAGTCCTTAATATCACAGACTTAATAAATTTTGGGCCTAATTTGGCATTATAGTTTTCTGGTTGACTACTTTGTTTAAAGTTTCGTCGAAAAACTATCTGCCCCTCTTTATACTTTACGTCTCTACTCCTGGTATTATAAGTTCGCGTTGCCTTGTCATGAGATAACTTCAAGTTATCGAAAATTTTTGTCCGTATCAATTCTAGTCTATCATTTTTCTCAATTACATCGGTCGTCATATCTTTTATTACGTCAAGTTTGCGTAAGAGCTCGTATGATTTAGCATGTTGGATCATGTGTGTACCAAACACAGTAAAATATGGTTCGAATTTAGTCGCATCATGTATTACGCTCCTCAAAGAAAACGCTGCGTCACTTACATGTTGGTCCCATGTTTTCTGGTCTCCCTGGATGTATGCCCTTATTTTGGCCAACACCGATCGGTTGACTCTTTCCGAAGCGTTAGCTTGAGGAGAGTAAAATGCGGTGCGGACATGTCTAACTCCATATTTTGCTAAGAAGCTGGCAAATAGTTCAGATACGAACTGCTTGCCATTGTCAGAATGTATGTGCTCAGGTACACCAAACGTATGAAATACGCTTTCTTCTAAAAATTTTACTACCTCTATCGCCGTTGCCTTCTTAATGGGTTTTAGAAACACATACTTAGAAAAATGATCTAGGACTATAAATATATGGGTGTTTCCTGTCTTTGTACGCGGGTATGGACCTAGGAAATCAATGTATAGACGTTGGAAAGGTCGCTCCGTAATCACCTGTTGACCCATCGGCGGTCGAGAAATCATATTAAGTGGCTTACAGCACTTACAAACCTCACAAGACTTAACACAAGTTTGAACGTCGGATACCATTCCTGGCCAAAAGTAAGTTTGCCGAAGTTTGGCCAAAGTCTTGTGAATACCGCCATGGCCTGAGGCTGGCGAGTAGTGTGCTGATTCCACAAGGCTTCCACGCAACTCCTTCGGGATCCAGAGCTTCCATGCTCGGTCGTCCTGTACAGCGTCACCTGTCCGTATGTCTGTTCGTTTATATACAAACCCGTCTGAAACGCAAGTGTCGGGTAGTCTGTCTTGGTTTTCTGTTACGGTTTTCTTCAATTCCTCATACTCTTCTGAAGAAAAGTATGGAGAATCAAGGTCAACCTGCAGAATTTCGGTGTCTGTAGTAAGCTCTTCCATATGAATGCGCGAGAGAGTATCAGGAACTACGTTTTGGGTACCCTTCCTATGTTCGATCATGAAGTCGAAGCACTGAAGTTTAAGGCTCCACCTGGCCAATCGACCAGATAGGTCCTTTTGTGTCATCAGCCACTTCAGACTTGCATGATCGGTAATTATAGTGAAAGGTAAACCCTCCACATAGGCCCTGAACTTCTTTACCGACAGAACGGCCGCATAGCATTCAAGTTCCGTTACGCTATAGTTCCGCTGTGCGGAATTAAGCTTCTGGGACATGAACGCTATCGGTCGTTCGTTATTCTCCGCATCCATCTGAAATAGCACACTTCCTACACCTGTTGTTGAAGCGTCACATTGTATGTAGAAGCGTTTCGAAAAGTCCGGATTTGTTAGTATTGGTGCGGACACCAAGGTTGCCTTAAGTTGTTCAAACGCGTGTAGCGCTACGTCAGTCATTGAAAATGTTTGTCCTTTCTTAAGGCAGTCAGTCATTGGAGCAGACAAGGAGGCATAATTTGGTATAAACCTTCTATACCACCCTGTCATACCCAGAAATCGACGGAGTTGCTTGGGAGTCTTGGGAATCGGAAAATCTTCGACCGCCGATATCTTATCGGGGTCCGTCCTTAGACACCCATCGCCTACAATGTATCCAAGATACTTAATCTCTCGATAGCAAAACTTGCTCTTCTCCACATTAATGGTCAAACCCGCTCCCCTTAGACATTTTGCTACTTCATCAAGCATTTTGACATGTGATTCGAAATCCGGAGAACAAACCAAGAGGTCATCGAGGTAGACAAAGACATTCTCTTTCAAACGAGAGGGAATGACTTTGTCCATGAGTCGACACATTCTCTGGGCGGCGTTACACAGTCCGAACGGCATTACCGTATACTGGTATAACGGTCGTCCAGGGAC